>CAJGYO010000014.1:28945695-29457528 GCA_904845875.1 Miscanthus lutarioriparius | reverse complement strand
GGCATTGACAGGTCTACCATTCGCCAAATCTGCGGCGTTGGACTTGGGCACCTGCGGCGTGAAGGGGAAACCTGGACGAACACATCTCTGCTGTGATCGTCTGCCTCCGCTTAGCCATCCATCCGAATTATACACATGTTGCACACGGGTTTCCATTCGTTGTACTAATCAGAGCTTTAAAAAAAATCTCATGCATTTATCGGTCCTACACTTTTATCTTGGCATAAGAAGGCTTCAGATAGAATCTGTCGTGTTTATCTCGAGGAAGAACCGGCGTGAATATCTACCCCAATAGCCGAAATGTTTACCATGTTTGATCGCTATTTAATTTTAATGGCTTCGCTAGCCTTGCCACGAAGTGGTTGTTTGCAGATTTATTTATTGCCATCACAACGGCCTCAATATTTTCCATTTGCCTGGTCCTGGATATTTTGCCTGAGTGTGCCAATCGTTTTAGATGTTGCCCTGTAAAAACAAGAAGACAAATGATGAAAGATGAAGAAAAAAACAGTGTGAAGTTGCAGAGCATAAGAACATTGCAAGGATGATTCACCATAACAAGAAATGAGCACCGCTAGTGATGAAGTGGCTGTTTAACTCAGCACTGTCAGACTATGTGACAGAGGAACAATTTTATCACTTTCAAAGGTAATGCAACGGTGGTGAATGACCAACCAGGCTCAGAGTTGGTGGGCATCGTCAAGGCTAAGGAAGGGGAAAAAAAACTAAAGACCTGATGTCCTTGGCTGCGTCGATTGAGTGCTTGAAGACCAAATTTGTAGGGTAGCAAGCTATAGCCTACAGTTCATAGAAATGTATCATGTAGTACTGCATCCTGATTCATGTATATCCACAAGGTGACAGTTTTTTTCTGAAGAAAATTTTCTGTTTCCTGTTTCTTTATCAAGCATGAATAAGGCCAAGAATGTAGGGCATAACTCTTTCTAGAATTTCTCTAGCCAGTAATTACATGCTGAAAGAATCAATAGAGTTGCGTAAAGCTTGTCACATTATGTAGACAATTTTTAACATAATAGGTAACAGATGATAGAGAAACATACCAAATTGTTCTGAATAGGTTTCAGAGGGACAAGTCCAAATTCATTGCATCCTTGAAATGCCGTGCATCCCAGTGCCCAATTCTTCAAGGCACTAAGAAGCCCGATTCTTGATCAACATTTTCTGACAGAATGCAAGCACACTGTCACCACTATTATGGATGGCTCAATAGGAAAACAAAGGGTGGAGATAATAAGCACGACTGAAATAGATCATGTGAAGCAATGGTAGACATTAGTTGTACAGTAGCTTAGCAGAGATGAGGATATACCGATATAGATCTGTTCATCGAAGAAGAGGGCAGCATTCATGTAGCAAAATATCATGTAACTGATAAGTCATGCTTTGACAGTCTGGACCAAAATATCTGACCCTACCCTTAAACAAGCACTGGAACCTAAGTGGGCAGTTTTTCTATGGATTTTATTCATGAACATTCCCGCCTCACTGAATCGTCCAATTTTAGTAAGTGCACCAATAACTGGCCAATACGTATGTTGATTAGCAGCAATGCAGGAACTGGACTCCATTGCAAGTAGAATTTCTTTAGCTTCATCAACTCTTCTTTCATCACATAGAGCTTTTATCAGGGCATTGTATGTGTAACTGTCTGGAGATACACCATACTTTGACATGGCATTAAAAAATTTCTGAGCTTTCTCTAATTTTCTCATCCTGCAAAAACTCAAAATAGGTGCATTGAAGGAATATGCATCAGGTGTAATACCATCCATTTTCATCTTATTCAGAACTTCAATGGCCTTGTTAACATGCCCTGCTGAACACAATCCGTGTATTAGAACATTGTAAGTCTGCACATTCGGCCTAACACCCCACTCAGACATCTCACTGAAGCAAGTAAAGGCATCATCCAGCTGATGGGTACGACATAGCCCGTCAATAAGGGAGGTAAAAGTAATGACATCTGGCATGAAACCATGTTCCATGAGCATCTTAAGAACTGCTTTCGCATCATGTACATTGCTTAGTTTTAAATATCCATTTATCAGTGTGTTAAAAGTTACGAGATTAGGAGAGAAACCTGACTCTTGCATAACTTTGACGGTCTCCAGTGCTCTTTCCACCTCACCTGCCTTGGCAAGGCAATCAACCACCATGTTGTAGGATGCCACACTAGACAAAAGCCCATCTGAAACCATCTGACTTAAATACTTATTTGCCTTTGAGATATCCTTGCACCTCAGCAAGGATTTGATAATCATAATATGCATATCAAATCCCAGATTCCCACCTTTCTTGATGAAATCATCTACCAGCTCACACAGATCACTTGACTCCAAGATTTTCACAGCGCAAGGGATCACAATGCTGAATGTTGTGCTGTCAAGGAGATATCCCCTTTTGCTCATCTGCTTCACAAGCTCAACTGCCTCTTTGGCCATGTCATTCTTCGAGAGGCAATACAGCAAAGTATGATATGCACTGGAAGGCACGGTAGGATCACTCTCAATCCACTCACTCAGCATCCTGTATGCCCTTTCTTTCCCGTGGCAACGAAATGCACCATGAACAAGAGCCCTGTATGTAGCCTCAGTCACCGACACACCCTTCTCCTTCATCCTCTCCAACACACCAAAAACTTCATCAGCCCTGCCAGCATTGTAGAACCCATCGACCAGCATCGTGTACATGAAAACATTCGGCCTGATCCCCGCCCCCTCCATTTGCTTCACCAGCCTCAGTGCCTCGTCGACAATCCCACGCCGGCAGACTCCGTGCACGAGCGTGTTGTACGTGAAGCTGTCCGGCCGGCACCCGTCCGCAGGCATCTGCTGGAACCTGAGGTACGCGGTGTCCACCGCGCCTGCCCGCACTGATGCCGCGATCACAGCGTTGTAGACGGCCGTGCTGGGGCGCAGCCCGAGGCGCGGCATTTGCACGAACACCTCGTGCGCGTAGTGCGCCAGCCCGAGCCTGCCCCAGCTCTCCACCAGCGCGCATAGCAGCTCCTCCGAGACCTCGCAGCCGCACCCGCGCACGTCGGCGACCAGCGCCGCGGAGAGCACCACGGGCCCGCGCCGCCACAGCGCGTCCCCGAGCGCGCGCCGCACGGACCGGTCCCGCGCGAAGCGCTGGCCGAACCGCGATGCCCAGACATAGAGGCGCACGCAGAGGAGCGGCTCCCCGGCGGCGTGATGCAGCGCGCGGACGACGAACCGCGGGCCCAGCTGCCGGAGTGCGGCGGCGAACTCCGAGTTGATCCGAGCGAACCATTCCCGCTCGGACAGGAGCGACACCGCGCGGGCTGGGTCGGCGGCGGCGGATTGCGCCGCATCCTGGCCGGATTTGGTGGAAAGTTGTAGCTTCTGGCGGATTTGGGCGGGGGTATCGGTGGGTTTGGGCAGGCGCGGGAGGAGATCGCGGAGCGGCCTCCTGCTTCTCATCTGATTCGATTGGGATGTGGGGGTGAAAATCCGCTTTTTTGTTCTTCGGGTTTGGTTTGTCCCGTGGGAATGGGAATGACAGAACAGAAGTCAAGCTGGCGAATTCGAATTCTATAATATACTACAATAATTTTATAGCCCATCAACTTCGGTTACAAATAATTATTGTCAACGAGAAATTTTCAATGTCTTTTAAAATATCTACCGATTTTAAAACATTTTTATTTTATTAGAAAATTTATTACAAAAGGTTTAAAATAGGTTTGAGGGGCCAATGGTCTTTTCATTTGACACTTAGGGCGTCCTCAATGACCACCACGTTATATGTGTACATGCAGCCCACGGCCCGATGGTCGGCGTTTTTGGCCTGCCCGAGCACGCGGCCAGCCTCGAGAGGCACCAGTCAGTGCTCTGGGCCGCCCTCCAGCCCACCTGCAACGCAAGACGGCACGGCTCGGTCCAAGAGGCGGCCCAGAGTAGCCCGGCGGTTGGCCACCGCTCGCTAAGAGGCCCACCCCCACACCTATACCCCCCTCCCAAACCCTAACACCCCACGCCCCACGCCCCCCACATGGCCACACACCCCACCCCACTGGCCGCCAAGACTTCGACGCTGGGCATGACAGCATGACGCTTGACGCAAAGATCGCAGCTCCCTCCTCCGGCTCCCCCCCACCGTGACGGCAATGCCGGGCGCCTGGCCAGCACCTCCAGCGGCCAGATCCGCCCCGAGCTCCGCTTTGGGAGTGAGCTCGACATCACCGCCAGCCCCAACCCTGTGGACGCCGGACTGGAGTGAGCTGCGGCGGCGACGCCCCAGCGCCCGAGCTCGCGTTCCCACGCCGCCCTAGCCCCCTGTGGACTCGCTGTGGGCTGCGAGAGGTCCTCCTCTCTCTCTCTCTCTCTCGTTTCTGCGGCCGTCGGCTTCTCCAATCTCCATACGCCGTCGTCGTCTCGAGCTCGGCAGCTAGCTTCGAGCACGCTAGCGGGCGGCACGGCACGGCCAAACGGCTCACGGGCCGTGCCTTGGGCCGGAGGCCAGGCACGAGCACGCCAGTGGCACGGCACGACCGGCACGGTAGCCCGGTGAAGCACGACACCGCGTCGGGCAGGCACGGCACGCCGTGCCGCCGGGCCGGGCCGGCACGGCCGATGGCCATCTATAAGCTACGTCACCAGCTTCGCCCGGCGTGGAAATACTAAACAATGAAAAAAGCATCTCTCTAGCGTCAAGATAATCGTCAAGCGATTTCACTAGGATCGAGAATTGTGAGAGCGGGATTTACGGCAATGCTCTGCAAGTGGGGACGAAGGAAATAAGATAATAATTTTTTCACTCTCTCACTTCCAGCTAAGCTAGCAAATCAATAGTATCACTCGGGACGCCCCTAACACCACTAGTAATGGGATCGCCCCCATCCCATCCTGTCTCGTACCTTGAACCAAATGTCATCTAAGAGTAGTATAATGTGTCAATTCTTTATGCATTAATGATGCTTATGAAACCCATAATTTAAGTTTATGTTGGCAATGTAAGAAATGTCACATGATAATTAGGGGTTTATTGGGATCAACTTTGGATTCTGATAAAATAATTTCTAGATGATTCGAACAGTTGAGATTATAGATTATATTTGTCATGATCTGGTTCTGTATTTTGAATTACCATAAGCATCAAGAGCATAATCTGCATCGAAATCTCATGGTCGCAAAATTTACATGTCAAAAACTCTTTTGGGTTCTTGAGATTCACGAACAGTCCATCGCCAGCTGTCGGACAGTCTATGATCACTGAAGCAAGTCTAACGAGTTTGCACAGTTCTGCACCGCACAACCCCGGTCGGATAGTCCAGTAGAACCTACCGGATAGTCTGATAAATCACAGACATGCACTGAATAGTGAGTTGTCAAACTCTAAACCCCTTGGACCCACAAGTCAGAACACATGCCCATCCCTCACAAACCAAAGCCCCTAGGAAGCCATCTCCACTTTCTCTCACTCTTTCACTCTCTCTTTTTCTCTAGTTCTTGCCCTCACCCTCTCTAGAACACACCAAAAGCAAGGAGAGAGAGAGAGAAAGCATCAAGAAGCCATCCATGGAGTTCACTGGCACCTGAAGATAGACCTGCACCTTCTCTTGCTTGAGATCGAGAGCGAGGAGCCCACTCTCCCTTGCAAGGGAAGGCTCATGGAGAGGAAAGCAAGAAGGCGGATGACTACAAATTTGCGAGGAGCCCAAGCAACACCAAGACTTGTTTCTACTTCTTCTCCATCTTGGTGAGTGGAATCCCAAGCTCCCTGAATCTAAAATCCTAGACATCAAGTTTAGTTAGTCATCCCCTAGAGTTCTCCAAAATTAGTGATCTTGTGAACCAAGTTGGTTTAGGATAATGCACCTTGGTAAATGTGACCTAGTAGACCTTAGAAATGTGACCACATCCACACTAAGCACCCACGAGACTACTTAGAACACTCAAACTATGCTCTATCGGACAGTCTGACCACCACTATCGGACTGCCCATCAACCACCTTTTTTGCCAAAAAAAATCTTTTGCATAGATTCCATAGCCCCGGACAGCGAATAGTCCGTCAACTCTACACAAAAATTTTTCTCTAAGTCTTCTAAAATACTTTTCCAGACAGTCCGTCCTTACTCAGCGGCCAGTCCAAATATCCCACACTTAAGATTTTCAGTGAAAGGGACCATGACGTCTAAGAGTAGGGTGAATTAGATAACTTAAAACTCTAATTCTAAACAATGCCCTCATTTTCTATCATTAGCAAACCCTATGCAAAAAGATAAACTATCTAAATGTGCAACTACGATTTTGCTAGTGTGTTGCTATCTCTATCACAAAAGGAGTTATGCAAACAATGTAAATGTGGAAGCTAAAGAATAAGGTAGAGATATGCAAACTCCCGTCGACGACTCCGGTATTTTTACCGAGGTATCGAGAAGCGCTCAAGCTTCCCCTTAGTCCTTGTTAGAGCCCCTCGCAAGGAATCCCCGCAAGGGTCAAGCTCCCGGTCGGGTAACTCCGTTGATAGCTCCGGGCCTTCCCCACGCGCAAGCGGGGCTTCGGTTAAGCCACTCGTGGCAAAGCCTCTCCCGGACCGCTCTCCGTCGTCTTCACTATATAGCTTCTGGCCGAAACGCCGCGGGCCTTGTTCCCTCCGGTACACAGTGGCGGACACACCACAAACGTGGTTGGTGTGATCTCGCAAGACTACAAGCCCCTTCGATGTACAACAATGGTGCGCGCAAGCACCGAGTGGTAAGAGGTATGCAAACCTCACTAAACACTAGGCTTAAACCTAGAGCAAGCGCATAAGCGGTGGTCTAATCAACCTAAGCACTTCGCAAAGCACCTATGCTAATCACCTAATAAATCATTAAGCACTGTGCAAGTGGAGATTACTAAAATGGTGTATCAACACCCTTGGTGTATTTCCTCAACTCTCCACATCTCAAATGGCCAGTTGGGGGGTCTATTTATAAGCCCCACCAAGAAAGTAGCCGTTGGGGGCGAAACCTAGCTTTCTACTACTGACCGGATGTTGTTGTCGTCCTGACCGGATGCGTCCGGTCGTCCCGACCGTTAGAGCGCGCGCGTTGATCAGACTCTAGGTCGAGTCTGGTCTCACTCGATCGGACGCGTCCAATCGCGCTGGTGCCGCTCTGAAACCTCTCTATATTCGATCGGACGCTGTACTTTGTGCGTTCGGTCGTCTAGTGCCGCTGCGTCCGGTCACGCTAAAAACATTGTCGTGATTTAAGAACAAGTGTCATCGGTGCGTCCGGTCATCGCTTCACTCAACGTTTCGTCCACAATGGCGACGCTCGCTATTGCCGAGCAACTGATCGAACGTGGGACGCGTCAAGTCCCTATAAGGGCAGCTCCCGGTCACCTCTGCCGAGCTCGTTTCTTCACGATCTTGCGTCCGGCTTGGTTCCCACCTTCGTTCTTGGAATATGCTTGATATCCTGGGTCTTCTCTTGTGCTTCTAGGGTCTTGCTTATGGTGTTGATCATGGGATCATCATGTCGCCTTCGTCTAAGTCACGTCTTGCACCCTATTAAACTATAAAATAATTATTTGTAAATTCATTAGTCCAATTTCGTTGTGTTGGTCATCAAACACCAAAATCTAAAGTAAATGGGCCTAGGGTCTATTTTCCTTGCAATCTCCCCCTTTTTGGTGATTGATGACAACACGATCAAAGCAAGCAAATAATAAATTTTTTGGAATTTAAAAACTATTTACTTGCTAGGATGCAATGCAAAGGGCAAGGTTATATGATGCTAAAAGATACCACATGTAAAACTAAAACATACCACATGTAAACATCTTTAGAAACTTATCTTGCCCTTGTAAATGTCCCCATGTGACATTATGGATTTAAGCCTTCCCCTAACTCCATAATCCACTATCCTCCCATTTTCGGACCATTACCACTTATAAATTTTTATGATCGGGCTTGCTTTTGTTCCTACAAATTCCCCCCCCCTTGGAATCAAACATTGAAAAGAAAGATATTAGTAGCATAAGGGAGGGTCAAACTTTGTGATCCTTTGTATGTGGAGTGGAATATGTCATAAAATTTGACTCACATTACAAAGACTAAGCTCCCCCAAAATATATGCATACATATGATGGAGAATGAAGTTTATGCATAATTGGTAAATTAATGCTCAAAGGAGTTTAATCTATATAATGCATGGAGAAAGCATATAAATACCAAAGTGAAATCAACATGTTGATACCGGTTTAGAAATACCACATGTGGAAACCAATTTGATTTATACCACTTGCAATAGGTGGTGGATATTTGAAGTATGATGCTTAACTCCGGGGACTCCATTTTCCTTGCAATGAGACTACTACACACATGATAAGCTTGAAAAGGTGTTAGTCTCAAAGCATCCAACTTGTAGAGTAACCTCTCCCTAAATTTGTGCACACAAGTATGGAATACTTGTAGGAGACAGGCACATTGATTTTAGAATAAAAAATACCACTTGAAAGATGACATCACATGAATATGAAAATCATTTTCGAAAGTGATATTCGGGAGAAATTATCTACAATTTGGACTTAGGCACTGTAAGGGACCGTGACGCCTAAGAGGGGGGTGAATTAGGCAACTTAAAACTCTAACTCTAAACTATGGCCTCTTTTTATCCTTAGCAAAAATCTATGCAAAAGATAAATTATCTAAATGTGCAACTACAGTTTTGCTAGTGTGTTGCTATCTCTATCGCAAAAAGAGTTATGCAACCTAGGTTTCAAACCTATCAACTAGCCTATCACTAAGCTAGAAAAGTAAAGCACACACCAAGATTGCAATATAAATGCGGAAGCTAAAAAGTAAGGTAGAGATATGCAAACTCTCGTCGACGACTCCGGTATTTTTACCGAGGTATGGAGAAGCACGCAAGCTTTCCCCTAGTCCAGGTTAGAGCCCCTCGCAAGGAATCCCTCGCAAGGGCCAAGCTCCTAGTTGGGTAACTCCATGGATAGCCTCGGGCCTTCCCCACGCGCAAGTGGGTCTCCGACGTGCCTTTCGGCAAATCTCTCCCGGATGTCCCCCGCCGTCTTCACTATCAAGCTTCCGGCCGAAACGCCGCGGGCCTTGTTCCCTCCGGTACACGGTGGCGGCCACACCACAAACATGGTTGGTGTGATCTCGTAAGACTGCAAGTCCATCCAATGTGCAACAATGGTGCGCGCAAGCACCGAGTGGTAAGAGGTATGCAAACCTCACTAAACACTAGGCTTAAACCTAGAGCAAGCGCATAAGCGGTGGTCTAATCAACCTAAGCACTTCGCAAAGCACCTACGCTAATCACCTAATAAAACACTAAGCACTATACAAGTGGAGATCACTAAAATAGTGTATCAACACCCTTGGTATGTTTCCTTAGCTCCACCACTACCAAATGGCCGGTTGGGGGTCTATTTATAAGCCCCATAGAGAAAGTAGCCGTTGGGGATGAAACCCAGCTTTTTGCTACTGACCGGACGCTGCTGTTGTCCTGACTGGACACGTCCGGTCGTCCCGACCATTGAAGCTAGCGCGTTGATCGGACTCGGCGCTGAGTCCGGTCACTGTCGATCGAACGCATCCGGTCACGCTGGCGCCGCTCTAGAACCTTTCTGGACTCGATCGGACGCTGCAGTTCCTACGTCCGGCCGATCACCCACCAACGTCCGATCAGTGTTGAGCTATTGTCGCGATAGTGAACAGTGTCATCGTCGCGTCCGGTCACTTGAATTCTCAGCATCCGGTCGCTGCTGCTGATGCCTACTGTTGCCGAGCATCTTGATCGGACACTTCCGGTCGCTATAAGGGCCGCGTCCGGTTACCTCTGTGAAGCTCATTTCTTCGCGATCTTGCGTCCGGCTTGGTTCCTATCTTCGTGCTTGGACTTTGCTTGATATCTTGGATCCTCTCTTGTGCTTCTAGGGTCTTGCTTAAGGTGTTGATCATTGGATCATCTTGTCGCCTTCATCCAAGTCATGTCTCGTACTCTATTGAACTACAAAATAATTACTTACAAATTTATTAGTCCAATTTAGTTGTGTTGGTCATCAAACACCGAAATCCAAAGTAAATGGGCCTAGGGTCCATTTTCCTTACAATCTCCCCATTTCGGTGATTGATGACAACACGACCAAAACAAGCAAATAATAAAGTTTTTGGAATTTAAAAACTATTTACTTGCTAGGATGCAATGCAAAGGGCAAGGTTATATGATGCTAAAAGATACCACATGTAAAGCTAAAACATACCACATGTAAACATCATTGGAAACTTATCTTGCCCTTGTAAATGTCCCCATGTGGCATTATGGATTTAAGCCCCCCCCCTAACTCCATAATCCACTATCCTCCCATTCTCGGACCATTACCACTTATAAATTTTTATGATCGGGCTTGCTTTTGGTCCTATAAATTCCCCCCCCTTGGAATCAAACACCGAAAAGAAAGATATTAGTTGCATAAGGGAGGGTCAAACTTTGTGATCCTTTGTATGTGGAGTGGAATATGTCATAAAATTTGACTCACATTACAAAGACTAAGCTCCCCCTAAATATATGCATACATATGATGGAGAATGAAGTTTATGCATAATTGGTAAATTAATGCTCAAAGGAGTTTAATCTATATAATGCATGGAGAAAGCATATAAATACCAAAGTGAAATCAACATGATGATACCGGTTTAGAAATACCATATGTGGAAACCAATTTGATTTATACCACTTGCAATAGGTGGTGGATATTTGAAGTATGATGCTTAACTCCGGGAACTCCATTTTCCTTGCAATGAGACTACTACACACATGATAAGCTTGAAAAAGGTGTTAGTCTCAAAGCATCCAACTTATAGAGTAACCTCTCCCTAAATTTGTGCACACAAGTATGGAATACTTGTAGGAGACATGCACATTGATTTTAGAATAAAAAATACCACTTGAAAGATGACATCACATGAATATGAGAATCATTTTCGAAAGTGATATTCGGGAGAAATTATCTACAATTTGGACTTAGGCACTGTAAGGGACCGTGACGCCTAAGAGGGGGGGGGTGAATTAGGCAACTTAAAACTCTAACTCTAAACTATGGCCTCTTTTTATCCTTAGCAAAAAGCTATGCAAAAGATAAATTATCTAAATGTGCAACTATAGTTTTGCTAGTGTTGCTATCTCTACCGTAAAAAGAGTTATGCAACCTAGGTTTCAAACCTATCAACTAGCCTATCACTAAGCTATAAAAGTAAAGCACCCACCAAGATTGCAATATAAATGCGAAAGCTAAAGAGTAAGGTAGAGATATGCAAACTCTCATCGACGACTCCGGTATTTTTACCGAGGTATTGAGAAGCACGCAAGCTTTTCCCTAGTCCTCGTTAGAGCCCCTCGCAAGGAATCCCTCGCAAGGGCCAAGCTCCCAGTCGGGTAACTCCGTGGATAGCCTCGGGCCTTCCCCACGTGCAAGTGGGTCTCCGATGTGCCTTCCGGCAAGCCTCTCCCGGGTGTTCCCCGCCGTTTTCACTATCAAGCTTCCGGCCGAAATGCCACGGCCCTTGTTCCCTCCGGTACACGGTGGCGGCCACACCACAATCACGGTTGGTGTGATCTCGCAAGACTACAAGCCCCTCTGATGTACAACAATGGTGCGCGCAAGCACCGAGTGGTAAGAGGTATGCAAAACTCACTAAACACTAGGCCTAAACCTAGAGCAAGCGCATAAGCGGTGGTCTAATCAACCTAAGCACTTCGCAAAGCACCTACGCTAATCACCTAATAAAACACTAAGCACTATACAAGTGGAGATCACTAAAATAGTGTATCAACACCCTTGGTATGTTTCCTTAGCTCCACCACTACCAAATGGCCGGTTGGGGGTTGTATTTATAAGCCCCACTGAGAAACTAGCTGTTGGGGACGAAATCCTGCTTTTCTGCTATTGACCGGACGCTGGAGTCGTCCTGATCAGACGCATCCGGTCGTCCTGACCGTTGGAGCCGCGAACAACTGATCGGACGCTGCCAGCGTCCGGTCACTTGCCACCGGACGCGCCCGGTCGCAAGTTCGCCGCTCTAGAACCTCTCTGTACTCGATCGGACGATGCTGTCCCTACGCTCATCGGTTTGCGGCGTCGATTCGATTGATTCTTCTTTGTTGCCGATTCTTCGATCGGAGCGCCCATCGCTGTTGTCGTCGTCCGGTCTAGCGTCCCGTCATTCTGAGCTTTGTGAGCTCGTTTCTTCGCGATCTTACGTGCGGCTTGGTTCCTATCTTCATGCTTAGACTTTTCTTGATATATTGGGTCTTCTCTTGTGCTCCTAAGGTCTTGCTTGAGGTGTTGATCATTAGGTCATCACGTCGCCTTTGTCCAAGCCACGTCTTGCATCCTATTGAACTACAAAACAATCACTTGTAAATTCATTAGTCCAATTTGGTTGTGTTGGTCATCAAGCACCAAAATACAAAGTAAATGGGCCTAGGGTCCATTTTCCTTACACATTGAAATAAATTTCTTTTTCTTCACTCTTTGTGGATTTATTGGGATTCTTAATGGGTTTCATCCCATCACGAGTGACTCTTCAAACACCCAAATCTACCGCCTCAAGATGACAAGCCATTCTAGCTTTATAGTAGGAGAAATTAGTGCCGTCAAAGTGTGCAGGCCAAGAGGTATCCATCCCAACAACTCTAAATAGCGTCGGCTCAACGGTGGTGAAGCCAAAGGTCCAAATTGAGCCAACCTCGCTCTGGTACCAATTATAAGGGACTGTGACGCCTAAGTGGGGGGGTGAATTAGGCAACTTAAAACTCTAACTCTAAACTATGGCCTCTTTTTATCCTTAGCAAAAACCTATGCAAAAGATAAATTATCTAAATGTGCAACTACGGTTTTGCTAGTGTGTTGCTATCTCTACCGCAAAAAGAGTTATGCAACCTAGGTTTCAAACCTATCAACTAGCCAATCACTAAGCTAGGAAAGTAAAGCACACACCAAGATTGCAATGTAAATGCAGAAGCTAAAGAGTAAGGTAGAGATATGCAAACTCCCGTCGACGACTCTGGTATTTTTACCGAGGTATCGAGAAGCGCGCAAGCTTCCCCCTAGTCCTCGTTCGAGCCCCTCACAAGGAATCCCTCGCAAGGGCCAAGCTTCCGGTTGGGTAACTCCGTGGATAGCTCCGGGCCTTCCCCACGCGCAAGCGGGTCTCCGGTTAAGCCACTCGTGGCAAAGCCTCTCCGGACCGCTCCCCGCCGCCTTTACTATCAAGCTTCTCGGTCAAACACCACGGGCCATGTTCCTCCCAGACACGGTGGGTGGCGGCCACACCACAAACACGGTTGGTGTGATCTCACAAGACTACAAGCCCCTCCGATGTACAACAATGGTGCGCGCAAGCACTGAGTGGTAAGAGGTATGCAAACCTCAATAAACACTAGGCTTAAACCTAGAGCAAGGGCATAAGCGGTGGTCTAATCAACCTAAGCACTTCACAAAGCACCTACGCTAATCACCTAATGAATCACTAAGCACTACGCATATGGAGATCACTAAAATGGTGTATCAACACTCTTGGTATGTTTCCTCAACTCTTCACATCTCAAATGGCCGGTTGGGGGGTCTATTTATAATCCCCACCGAGAAAGTAGCCGTTGGGGGTGAAACCTAGCTTTCTGCTACTGACCGGACGCTGCTGTCGTCCTGACCAGTCATGTTCGGTCATCCTGACCATTAGAACGCGCGCGTTGATCGGACTCTGGGCCGAGTCCGGTCGTGCTGACGCCGCTCTAGAACCTCTCTGGACTCGATCGGACGCTGTACTCTATGCGTCCGGTCGTCCAGTGCCGCTGCATCCGGTCACGCTGAAAACATTGCCGTGATGAAGAACAATGTCATCAAGGCGTCCAATCCACATTCTTGCCGACGTCTTCTTTGTTGTCGAGCAACTGATCGGACGTGTTCGGTCCCTATAAGGGCCGCGTCCGATCACCTCTGCAGAGCTCATTTCTTCGCGATTTTGCGTCGGCTTAGTTCCCATCTTCGTGCTTGGACTATGATTGATATCTTGGGTCTTCTCTTGTGCTTCTAGGGTCTTGCTTATGGTGTTGATCGTGGGATCATCATGTCGCCTTTGTCCAAGTCATGTTTTGCACCCTATTGAACTACAAAATAATTACTTGCAAATTCATTAGTCCAATTTGATTGTGTTGGTCATCAAACACCAAAATCCAAAGTAAATGGCCTAGGGTCCATTTTCCTTACATCTAGGATGGTCTGAACTCCTCGGAATGTTTTCTCAACCTTAATCGCATAGTCTGAGGTTTCACGAACAATCCGTTCACTCACCATACAATTCGATAAATCCTAGACATTGCCTGGGTACCTATACTACAACACTTATGTTGTATATACTCAATACTATGTCATATGCTTTCATGCAAAATCATACTAGTGTTTAAGCATGTTATACCAAGCATAAGCATAGCTTTTAGTCATCCATGTTCATGCATCATATAGGAGAGGAAGTACACAAGGTGAACCCGGAGAACGATGCATGCACCCGAGCCTGAGTTTGCAACACCACCCGTTGAACCCCAAGGCAGGATCCTAGGTATATTCTCTCTTTTTGCAAATGCATTTAATCTGAGTATGTTAGTATTGCATCTATGTTACAAACTTACAATAAGACTAGAGACCCAATTTACCCATTTGAGCTTAACACCTTGCGGATTGCTTCATCTACCTTATACCATGCTTGTTTTTTGTTGCTTATCAATATCACGTAACTCAAGCTTAGCGTGCTTAGCAACTATAGAAATCAAGTTAGTGATGGGTTTCTCACTTCTTGTGCATTATAGGAATTGTTTGTATACTAAACCACACAACATGGAGAAATAGTCTAAAACTTGACCACATTATGAGAACTTGATTTGAGGACCAGCGAGGGGTTGGACCATAGCAAGACAGGAAGTTCTCGGATGGTGTAGCTCACTAAGATCTATTAAGAAGCGTGTATCCATGGTAGTGATTGAAACGTAACTCGTACACACCACTTGCCATGAATGGGTGTGGTAAGCCTAGTACTTTTTTATGACTAGATATCCCGTGGATTTGGCATGAGTTGTAGTGTGGGGTAATTAGAGAGCTAGTATCTCAACTCACTCTCTAACCAACCGTGGGCGGTTTGGCTGAACTTGGGAAAGGTTGAGGCATGAGTCAACCCTTATGTACTGACGGGTTGTATGGCTGTCACCGTTGTCTTTGGTGGGGTGAACATGTACCCCTCTGTAGAGTCTTAATTTTATATTATGTTCCTTTTCTAGATCTGGACTAGTAATGATCGGAAGGACTTGTGGAGGGGATCGAGTTCCACTCTTGCCTATTGCTTACATATATATGTCAACCATGCTATGAATCCCTAGTTGACTAGACCATTTTACTTATATGCACAAAATGGTTTCTTGCAAAACCAACTGCGTTCTTAAATGCATGGTCCTTGCTATTAGTTGGGTACGACTTGTTGAGTACAACTGTGTACTCATGATTCTATTTATTATGTTCTACAGGTGAGGTAGCTCTCACTCATGGATTTTTCTATGCACCTGAGTCCTCTATGGACTAGGAGTGGTAGACACTGCACTGTGAGGCGTATGTCCATGGTGAGATGGCACAACCATGGGCATGTCCCGAAAAAACTATGTTGTTTATGTTGGAGACTTTCGTGCTAGACTCTGAGATGTATGCTTGTGTCATGCCTAAGTGATGAACAATGAGTTGTAAACTTAAATATTTCTTTTAAATGTGATGTAAATTTGATGTGAAGCATATGGTGTAATCTACTTGCAATGATTATGGATGAAGGTCGGACAGCCGTGTATTATATGGGTAGCATACAGGACGACCGTACGGGTCGAGGCTTAGGATAATTAAGTGTGGTCGATATGGAAGACAACTTAGTCTAATCACCTGCTCAAACAGGAGGTTGTCCTAACAAGATCATAATAATAATGCAACCAATAGATTGTTGTAATAATCCTATAATCCATGTCATACCTACTAATACGAGATTATAGTTGGAAATACAATAATCTAGCACTTATTAATGACTACCTAGCCTATATATAATCTAGCTAGGAATTCAAACAAGGTAGACTAATATAATCTATAGTTAAGATTATAATAATCAAATAGCGATCCAAGCGGACTATGCTAAATCTATCTCATATATGGCTAATGCTCTGTCCAGGACGTCTATCCGTCCAGACGGCCTGTTGGTGGGCCACGATGCCTCACGAGGCCACGAGGTTCTCTAATCCGCTCCCCTTCAGCACTTTGCAATTTCTTTAAAAAATTGCCGCAGCGCGCGACTACTCCGTGATCGTGTGCTCCGCTACGCCTCTCGCCACCTTCCTCTCTCGCCACCACACCCGGCCACATCCCGCTGCTCCGCACCCGAGCCATGCCCCGATCCACTTCGCCCGTCGCAGAAGGAGAGGTAGGGGAGGCCTACGCGCCCCCATCCAAAGCACACCCATCGGTAGTAGGAAGGGGAGGCCTTCGCTGCACTGGGGTGTACGCTCAACCGTTGCTCTCGACGTCCCCCAGACCCGAGCTTGCTGGTTACCGGAGTTTCCCACCAAGTAGGTTGCGATCGCCGGTGGCGCTGTGTTTCTAGTGTTTTAGGCGTTCCAGACTTATGTTTCAAATGTGTCAGCTGAATGTTGCAAATAGATGTTGGATGTTGCATATGTTGCAAGACTATGTTTTAAGTGTTTCAGGTGTTTCAGACGTACGAAGTATGTTTTGAGTGTTTCATCTCGATGTTGCATATGTTACTATGGCTCCATATCCATGTTTGAAGTGTATGTTTCAAGTTTTTCATATGTTTTAGACACATGTTGCAAATGTTTCATCTGAATGTTGTAAAAGTAGATCTCGATGTTGCATACGTTGCTATGACTATACACGCATGTTTCAAGCGCTTGTTTTAAGTGTTTCATCTGTATCAGATGTATGTTGCAAGTGTTTCATCTGGATATTTTAAAAGTAGATCTGGGAGAGCACATGTTTCATCTGCCGCAAACCGCCCTGCTGCTGCTGGGGGTGCCGCCGTGGGTCACCCTGAGGCCGGCAGATGCCTTCGCGGCATGCATCCGCAAGCAGGGCAGGTGACTGGGACCCACGTGGGGCCTGGGGATGGGCGCGGGACGTGGGATGGGCTGCTGGAGCACGTGATAGGCACAGTGTGGCATGCGGACGCAGGGGCACTGACGCTAGATGGGATGTGGAGTCGGGTCGTGGGATGCAGTGTGGGATAACACGTGGGAGCTACGCCTGGACGCGCCGTCAATCCGGACGTCCGAGCGCTAGCCCTTCGGATCTCATATATACTAACATGAACCTCTCTTGAACCTCTCTCGTTCCTTTAGCACTTTAATGAAGTCGGTCTGAGCACAAATTTGAAGCCCACTTTGAGAGCAATTGATATCAGTATTCAAGTTTCTGAGTGAGCTTTGGGCCGTGTTTTTAGTCTAAGGGAAAGATTTTTTTTTTCTCATTGAACGAGAGAGAGAGGGAGAGAGAGAATAACCTTGACGTTATATTTAATAAGGTACACAAAATTCTGTATAAGAAATCTCTGTGAACAGGTCATTGGGCTTGGCGGTACGGGCCGGGGTTAGATCGATGTGTACGTATACGATTGAGATAGAGACGATCTCGGTCGTCTGTTGAACGGTGCCTGAACCGGATACGCATGATTTGCGTCGATCGTGTGCAACCAGATGGATTCCGATCCTTTATGCTCTGTCATCAAAATTACATAAGCAAATCCTCCTCCTGGTCTGCAGCCTGTTCAATCTGGATTTGCATTGCCGGCAACCAACAACCACCGCCCGTAAGCCAAACAAACAGCCGGCTAGTTCCCGCGCGCTCGAGCCTGTCATGGCGGCCACCTCCGCCGTTGTTCTGTCCGCCGCCGCCCGCCGGATCTCACGCTCGGCTGCGGTGGCCAGCTCTGGCGGCGGCGCTCATCTCCTGTCCGCCGCCACCCGCCGGATGTCGTCGTCGTGCTCGGCGTCCTCGTCCTCCATCATCACGCTCGAGGTGACGGGGCACCACAACCTGACCATCAGCGGGTACGCGGCGACGAGGAAGGCCCCCGTGGAGTGGATCGCGTCGTCGCAGGCGTTCGACGCGGCGGGCTACCGCTGGCGCATCAAGTACGACCCCAACGGCAACAGCTGGAACGAGTCCAACGAGTGCATTTCCATCTTCGTGGAGCTCGCCGACGACATCAAGGGCCCGCGCCAGGAGGTCAAGGACCCCGTCCAGTTCAAGCTCAGCCTGCTGGACCGCGCGGGGAACCCGTCGCCCAAGTACTGCCGCTCCAACGACGCCAGCTTCTTCGTCGACGGGCAGGCGCGGTTCCAGGACTTCATCCGGTGGAAGGACCTCGAGGAGTCCGGGTGCCTCAAGGACGACAGCTTCATGGTCCGCTGCGACATCACCGTCATCAAGAAGTGGGCCGAGGACGACGACAACGTCAGCGTCGACAGCGCGTCGTCCCGCGTCGTCGTGCCGCCGTCCGACCTGCACAGGCACCTCTACGACATGCTGTGGAAGAAGCAGGGCGTGGACGTCGCGATCGACGTATCCGGGGAGACGTTCGAGGCGCGCGGGTGGCTGCTGGCGGCGCGGTCCCCGGCCTTCGAGGCGGAGCTGCTCGCCGCGCCCAAGGAGAAGGCGCCCGGCGGCGGGGCCGTCGCCGTCCGTCGCCGCGTGGAGATCGGTGGCATGGAGCCCAGGGTGTTCAAGGCGCTGCTCCACTTCATGTACACTGACGCGCTGCCGCCGTCCATGATGGAGGAGGAGGAGGAGAAGCATGGCGCCGTGGCGATGGCCCGGGATCTGCTCGCGGCGGCGCACCGGTACAAGCTCGAGAGGCTCAAGCTCCTGTGCGAGGAGATGCTGTGCCGGTGCATCGACGTGGACACGGTGGCTGGGACCATAGCGGTGGCGGAGCAGCATGGCTGCGGCGCTCTCGAGGCAGCGTGCGCCGAATTCCTCGCGCGTCCGGGGAACCTGAAAGCCGTCATGGAGACGGAAGGGTACGAGAAGATAAAAGCCAACCCCACCATGATGGAGCTTATCATGAAGCAATTGGTCTAGCGAACAAACATAGTAGGAGTAAATCAGAATACCAAGCATTACTAGCTATTGTAATTTTTTGGCTGCAACTGTAGCTACTTTTGGCAAAATTGGAATACTAATGTTATTAGTTAAAGTTAATGGTTTATATATATATATATATATATATATATATATATATATATATATATATATATATATATATATATATATATATATATATATATATATATATATATATATATGGGTACATGTATACGTATGTGCAATCATGCATACATGCCCAAGTGAAGTCAATGCGTTGACAACCGTTTTGGGCTGTTTTTTTTTTTTTTGGCAAACCCTGATTTCTAATGGAATAACACCACACCCATACTCTATAAAATGTAAAGGGTATCCTCAATCGGTCAAAATCACATCTATTTTTCTTATGCATCTCAAACTCTAGCTTCTCTAATCACATATATCATGCTGTTCTGCAAGCTTATCGATGGAGTTTGCAGGGACGTTCAAGGTGGCATGCTAACCCTGGAGCAAGCTTATCGATGGAGTTTGCGGGGACGTCCTAGGTGCATGCTAACCGTAGAGAAAGCTCGATGGAGTTTACGGGGATGTTCTAGGTGGCATGCTAACCTAGAGGCTAGAGCAACCCTGAGTTACCATGGGTGTGTTTGTCCAATCCGGTTTCATCGAGTAAATCATGAGTTGATCCATTGTGTGATTCGAGCGCCCTAACTTATTAGTTGCGAGACCTTAACTGCGTCAACACACTTTTTAGCGACTTTGTTAGGGGAAGAGATCACCCGCCACCATGTATGGGAGCAAAGATGATGGTACAATCGAACCCTCATATGAGTACCTTCGTAACATGATGCTAGAGGAGAAGAGAAAGTCGGTGAAGTTGCCCTCACATTGCATGGTTCACCATAGATTGGCGTGTAGTTGTCACGACTATCAAGGAGTTTGACCTCACCTCGACATCTGTACCATCCACATCTAAGGTAAAATCTGATTTAAGTGCA
Organism: Miscanthus lutarioriparius; assembly: GCA_904845875.1. NCBI lineage: Eukaryota > Viridiplantae > Streptophyta > Magnoliopsida > Poales > Poaceae > Miscanthus > Miscanthus lutarioriparius. The sequence goes on along the minus strand of CAJGYO010000014.1, from coordinate 29,437,354 downwards.
TCTACTCCTAGTGCCGATAGCTTCTCGTTTTACAAAAACCTTAGTGGAAGTTGCAAACAATTGCTTTGATGATAAGATGGACGAGAAAGCCCTAAATCTTATTCTACTGCTTTACCTCACGATGATGAATCTAAAAGTGCGTTTCCTAGGGTTTTGAGTCCTCCGGTGGGCACCGTCTTCATCTTGTAGCAGAGGGCTAACAATGTCCCAACTGCCTCTGCTGTCTGGAGGTGACCATCAAGTGTTGTCTGTCGTCGTTGTGCCTCCGTCGGGTTTGACTTCTCATGGCATCCATCACACGCGAGGATCTTGCCCGCAAGCAGAGGACAGCTGCCATGCGAGCCCAAAGCCGCCCGCGTAACGGGCGCGTGCATTGTCGTGTTGAGTCATGCCTCGGGCGTGATCCTACGCCGGGAGTGGCCGACACTGCCTCGCGGGAGCGAGGAAATAGAGCTCTGGCTAGGTCTAGCGCCCTATTGCTCTGTCTGCGTGTCAGGCTCCAATCGCCTGATAGATTCTAGAGTATATTCTCTGTGTTGGTCGGGAGTGGAAACCTAGCCCACAAGCAAGGCCAAAGCTTACGTTGAGGCCCTTGCTCAACTATTGTTTCCCAAGGTCGGGAGCTACTCGGATCTGGTGAAGCCCTAGAGCCCCTCCGTATGGGTGGCTCGAGCAAGGATTTAGTCCCTTGGCTCGTTCATCAGGCACCTAGACCTTCTCCCAAAACAGGCTCTTTGTGGCCCACTAAACCATTCGTTGATGGGCCAGAGGGTGCACGCAAGTGCACCTGATGAGCATAGCCCTCAAGCCCTGGCTGATTGGAGTCATGTGGTTAATCTGACTGTCATGGTGCTAATCCGAGAGTTTAATCTAACCCTTTGTTTGATACTCAACAGAGCCCATGATTGTACAAATACTAGTGTTCTAATTCAAGGTGACTTAATTGTAATATATACATTATTGATTGAATCATGCTCTATAATTGTAGTATAATCTTAATGGCTTTGATATATGTGTGATTTATTATAATAATATCAAATGTAAAAAATATTAGACACTAACCTCTATCTAAATGTATATATTAATAAAATATATGAACAACAATGGGAAATGATGGCTATTGACAAGTTGAAGGCACTAAACCGGTAGTGAGTACAATAAACTCACTAACAGGTACAACCCTCACTTGGGACTTGGGAGTGACATTAATCCAATCACTTTCGGGTATAGTGGGGGTATATGACCTAGCAGTGACGTTCATCCTATCACTGTTAGTTATGATTCTAGGCTCGGCAGTGATAGCCAAGCCCTATAACTATTGATTGCCCTCTGCCGGCTCTGATTCCCCCTGCGAAGTGTGGCATATATAGATGTGGCAGTGATCCATGGATCTGACTTAGGCCCCGTTTGGCAGGGCTTCTCCATCGGCTTCAGGAGCCGTTTGAAGCCGTTTTCTACCAAACGGAGTAAAGTAAAATAGCTTCACTTGTGAAGCCACTAAAAATATGCTCTCACAGTGATTTGGGGTGGGATGGAGCAAAAAAAAAGTGGTTTCTCCCGACTCCTCCTGCAGGCCCCTAAAAACATGCTCTCACAGGAAAGCCATTTTGCCAAACGATTTACCAAAACCGCTTCAGCTCCACCGGTGGAACTGTTCGTGGAGCTGAAGCAAAAAAAAAAAATGGCTTCACTAGTGAAGTGAAGCTCTGCCAAACGAAGCCTTAGTATATGTTTAGAGTACTTGGAACTCTTACAAGAAAGATAAATAAATTCAATCCGCCATGTATTTGTTCTATATAAGTCAGGATTATGCAAATGCAAGGTTCATATAAACGTATGTGTTTTTCTATTTCTTGTTTTTCTCTATTTGGCTCCCTGGTTGCACGTACGGATGAATAAATATTTCCATAACCTGAATTCCCGCCGTATGTATATGCTTAATAAAAACGGCAATTGTTCATATCAATATTTCCCTATTTTGATGCTTTTTTATTAACATTTTAACAATTGCCATAGAAATATTAATGTTCATTGTTAATATTACTCATTGTTTTTTTAATCTAATAAATCAAGCATATTAATTGTATTGTACAACTTGAGATAATAACAACAATCGGTATCCGTAATTCCGTATAATAGGAGATCGCTGTGAACGAACTTGTTGATCCGGTTGTTAGATCTAGTGCACACAAGATTGAGAGATGATCCTATTTGTTGATTAGGGGTGCCCCGTGCCCTAACTAACCGGCCCTAACTAACCGGCCATGCGTGATTTTGCGTCGCTCGTGTGCAAACAGACCCAATCCCTAAGCCCAAGCTTTTCATTTATATATAAGCAAAGCAAAATCGTCCTCCTGGCCTCTGCTCTGCTCCATCTCTCCATCTGCATTGCCGCCAGCAACCAACCACCGCCGCGCAGAAGCTTTCGTTCCAAAAGCCATGGCGTCCGCCGCTTCGGCCTTCGCCGCCCGCCGGATCGCCTTGCTGTCCGGCGCCCACCGGATCTCGCGCTCCTCCATCGTCACGCGCGAAGTGACGGGGCAACACAACCTCACCATCAGCGGCTACGCGGCGACAAGGAAAGTCCCGATAGACTGGACCGCGACGTCGCCGGCGTTCGACGCGGCGGGCTACCGCTGGCGGATCAAGTACGACCCCAACGGAAACAGCTGGAACGACTCCATTTCCCTCTTCCTCGAGCTCGCCGACGACGACGATGGTGCCGGCGACGGCCGTCAGCAGCAGCAAGAAACCGAGCCCGTCCAGTTCGGGTTCAGCCTGCTCGACCAGGCCGGGAACCCGGTTCCCGAGCACACCCGCTGGTTCTGGGAGGTGGGCTACTTCAACGGAGCGTCGAGGAGCAAGGGCTTCCAGCGGTTCATCAGCTGGAGAGACCTGGAGGAGTCCGGGTGCGTCAAGGACGACAGCTTCACCGTCCGGTGCGACATCACCGTCGTCAAGAAGTTTGCTGCTGAAGCTGAGAGCGCCGCCGCTCTGGCGGCGCGCGTCGCCGTGCCGCCGTCCGACCTGCACGAGGACCTCGGCGACCTGTTGTGGAAGAAGAAGCAGGGCATGGACGTCGTGATCGACGTCGGCGGGGAGACGTTCGAGGCGCACGGGTGGCTGCTGGCGGCGCGGTCCCCGGTCTTCGAGGCCGAGCTCCTCGCCGCGCCCAAGGAGAAGGCGTCCGGCGGGGTCGTCCGTCGCCGCGTGGAGATCGGTGGCGTGGAGCCCAAGGTGTTCAAGGCGCTGCTCCACTTCATGTACACCGACGAGCTGCCGTCCAAGATCGAGGAGGAGGGGCAGGAGGAGCAGCAGGGCGCCGTGGAGGTCGCAATGGCGCAGGGGTTGCTCGCGGCGGCGCACCGGTACAAGCTCGAGAGACTCAAGCTCATCTGCGAGGAGATGCTGTGCCAGCGTATCGACCTGGACACGGTGGCCGGATCCTTGGCTGTCGCGGAGCAGCACAGCTGCGATGCTCTCAAGGCCGCTTGCGTGGAATTTCTTTCGCTTCCGGGGAACCTCAAGGCCGCCATGGAGACCCAAGGGTACCAGAAGATTAAAGCCAACTGCCCAGTTATGATTGAGCTTATCCTGAAGCAATTATTGGTCTAGTGAAGGAACGCAAATCAAATATTAGAGTTATGGTAGTTTTTATTTAAAAAAATATGCTGCATGAGTATACTTACTAGATTACTAGTTGTGGCTACCATTTAGCAACAATATATTGGAAGAATATTAGGTCATGTTTAAGTTTAGTTGTCTAAAATTAGGGGCTAAATTTAGAGTACCGCATATTTGTGTGATCTAATAAAGTAATGGTCGTTTTTGTGTGGTTGACTAAACTTGAGATTGACATGTTAAGAGCCTAAAGAGCAACTATGATCTAATTACTATAGTCTAGTTGGGATTGAAACATCGAATTGCTCTTTCCTATACCCTACATTTTAAATTATAAAATATTTTAGCTTTTCTAGATACATCGTGCTATTTATCTTGACATATAGTGTATATCTAAGTGCATACCAAAGTTATGTATCTAAAAATGCCAAAACGTCTTATACATTGAAATAGAGGGAGTACTTCCTAAAGCAGCTAGGAAAATCATTTTCCATTTTAAGAAACAAATATACATGTTGGTTCAAATTAAATAGACTAATAGAAATGTAATTCAGACTTTCAAATCACTAGAAGGGTCCATGTACTTAGATTAGATCCAGATGCAAATAGCCAAATAGCTTAAGTTAGGGTTCAGGTGCTGACTTCGCACAACAGCAAGGAAGAGAAGGGGTGTGCATACCCGGTGGGTGCTAGTCGCCAGCGTTGGCGATCGGATCTGGCGTCACCACCTCTGAAGACCTCTGCCGCTTGCTGATGTCGGCGTCTCGGCAACAAGGGCTCCTCCTCCCACCACCACCTCCGGCAGCACCCTCCGAGCCGCCGCTGCCGCACGCCTCATCTCCTCGGGCGCTAGCGACGATAGTGGGGCGGCGACGTGGCGCTAGGCGAGAGCGACGGGAGACGAGTGCGGACAAAAGGAGTGCCTTTCTCTGTGGAGACTGAGGAGGGCTGGCGTCCTGTCCGAGGAGGCGGCGGCGGCTCTTTGTCGGTGGGTGTGGCATTGCGGGGGGCGGCGGAGGGAGAGATTGCGGCGCGGCGAAATGGCTACGACGAGGCCATGAAAGCAAGGGACGACGGTGAGGCATGGGGCTGACGATCAGTGAGGCCACAAGGGTCTAAATCTCATGATGTAACTTGTTGCTTTACTTGTTCAATCCCAACTAGCCCTCCTCACTCTCCACAGAGAAAGGCACTCCTTTTGTCCGCACTCGTCTCCCGTCGCTCTCGCCTAGCGCCACGTCGCCGCCCCACTATCGTCGCTAGCGCCCGAGGAGATGAGGCGTGCGGCAGCGGCGGCTCAGAGGGTGCTGCCGGAGGTGGTGGTGGGAGGAGGAGCCCTTGTTGCCGAGACGCCGACATCAGCAAGCGGCAGAGGTCTTCAGAGGTGGTGACGCCAGATCCGATCGCCAACGCTGGCGACTAGCACCCACCGGGTATGCACACCCCTTCTCTTCGGGCCATGCCATTTGAGAGCAGGCCATAGCATGATCTTTTAGCTCGCCCAAATCACCAAATGCACAGCTTGACATGAAAAAATTCGAGTCGTGTCTAGGATCTTGGTATGTTTGGCGGCATAGTATGACCCGTATTTTGGTATGTGCAAGGCCGGCATGGTACAAAAATAACATGTAAGCCTATCTACAATGCTATGATGCAATGTTTAGTATTTACTATATTACATTTTATCTAATTCTTAGCTGGATTATAAAAATCCTCAAAGTTTTCATATAAATGTATGTAAAATATATTTTTTCTATGTTACAAGTGGACAAAGAAAACAAACTAAGATATTTTCAGAGCTGGGCCAACATGACACGAATGTGTGCCAGTGCCATGTGTCGTGCTTTGTGCCGAAGTAAAAACTTGTCGGCACGACCTGACATGCCTTACGTGCCTACAGGTCACAAAACACAAGACATGCCAGCACAACCCAAGTTCTACCTCTAATCCCAACCTTCAACTATATATTCATTGTTTATGTTTCTAGACCATAATATATACTTAGCTTGCTTAGACAAGTAGAAGTTGAGGAGTTTCTCACTGTTCGCGTGAGGTTAGGAGTTGCTTGCTTAGTAACGAACTGACAAGAGCTCATGTTTGCCGGACGGAGGGCTCGGGACATACGTGGGCTTCGATTTTTTTTTAAATTAGCAAATATGTCCATGCGTTGCAACGGGAAAGAAATAAATGCTTGTATGTGAGAGTTATGTTAAAAAAAGAAAATCATTTATTTGTGTAAATATAATTTTACAATTTATTCACATAATTTATACGTTAGAAGTCAAGGGACAGCAGGTCGAACACGTTGCTGCTTTCAATTTATTTAGGATTGGTTCGTACCAGTGCCACAAAGTTCCCGATACGAAGGGTACGAGGAACACGTAGGTGAATCGAAAATTTTAAGTTCCCAGTTCGTGAGAGTTTATCTCTTTGGGAGGATTGATTCGAAGAGTGGGATATGGTCCCTAGATAATTTGGATAATATACCTAGAACGTAGCTATAAAATGAGAACATGATTTCGATATATTTATTTACATAAATAATTATTAGTACTATAATTTTAGATTGCACGGGTTCCCTAAAAAGTAGATTGCACGGAGAATACTAATGCTAATCGTTTATAGATTTGATAAGAAAATACAAATGCATTCTAGCGTTCGGGTTGCAGGTCTATTTGCATTGACTATCTCACTATTAGGACATGGCTCATCGGACTCTAGCCCCATTTGATTGTCGATTGCAGGCCTATTTGTCTCTTCTCCCATCGACTCTACTCATTCATCCGACGCATAAAGTATGGAGCTATCATACAGGAGAAAACAAAAGCATCGCTGCCCTCCACCAGCACTGCACCGCTCCACCACCAACGTCCGGCTCCAACGCTGCCCGCCGTCGCCCCCGGCCCTAGCGCCGCGCCGCGCAGCCACCCCAGCACGACGGCGTGCAGCAAAAACCAGTGCCGCGCAGATGTCAAGCTTCAGAGGAACCTACGCCCAATGTTGCGCCGCGAATCTCTGCAGCTCCACTGCGTCGTGATTGCCATATGCATCCTCTTGATGATCCGGTGTGCTTCGGAACATCATCCCAACTTGCGTCCCCATCATCAATCCATCGATGTGCCGCATCGAGAGACCTGTCCACGCATCGGGAGAGCTGTCCGTGGTGGATTCGATTTGGAAAAATCTTTGACGGCTGAACTTGATTTGTTTTCGTGTCTAACTCATCGTCAAACCACCATCCACGTAGCTAGTTAGGGGAGGCCCGGAAAAAAGAAAAAAATCCATGAAAAGAAAAAGACTAAAACATGAAAATAAAAAAAACATAAACTGTAACTGAGTCGATGTCTTAGTTGCACGAAACATTTTGCGCAAGAAATTTTACCTCTTTATTACTAGTAGAAAAAGTGCCCGTACGTTGCAACGGAAAATATAGTTTATTGTACGAGACAGAGTACTCTGGTTTCTGCCTTTCTGGACGGCTTGCAACCCGGTCATGTTAAGTCTTCCAAATCCTCTTACAATTGAATATTGTATAGTACGTAGACCAAATTTCCATGGTATATGTATGCGTGTGCGTGGTGCTTGCGCTCGCGTGTGTGTATGGATTTTAGTAGTTTAAAAAAAACCAATGTTTTAAATGTTCAAGAAGCTAATGTAGTCACCATCCTTCCACGGATGAACGCTTGAAAAGCAACGTACTATAGGAGTATATATATACTCCTCCCGCTCACTGCTCAGCACGGCCAAGTTAAAGTGTTCAATCGGCTGCGCTGCCCACAACCGACCCCATGGCACCTCGTCACGGCTACATACGCCAGTGGAGGAACGGATCCTAACACATCGTCACGCAACCAATCACAACGCCACATTGCAGGTCTGTTTCAGACTTGTCTTCGTCTATTTTTATGGTCTTCCCCTTTCCCTGTGTTCAGCCGCTAGCCCAGTCTTACAGTTGTTTCCAACTCTCTCCCTTCTTTCTTCTATCTGATAAATCTCTCACTTGGAGATCTCATCGAGCGTCGATGAGAGCTGCTGGAGAGGGGCAGCGTCGCAGCAAGCGACGGCCTGAGTTGGGCCCGATCCATGTCGGCGAGGAGACAGATCTTTATATTGGTTCCCGTATGCCTCCGCGATTTATCCGCCTCGTGAACAGAGTGAGGGCGGCATGGGGTTTTCCTTGGAGAAGGACCTGCCATCTCTATGAATTTTTGTGATTTATGCGGGATGCAAGCAGTAGCCACGCTTTGTATAGGAGACAGTAAAATCCTGGGCAATTTTTTGATTCGATTCACAGCTTTAGTCGATTTCTCCTTGCCTTCTCTCTTTTTCTGCGTTGTGCATGTTGATGTTCTTTGTTTGGTCTGAGGATGGGGATTACTATCATGGATTTATGGTGCATGGATTCGGTTGCACACGGGGACACCAGATCAAACAACAGAGCAACGGACTGCAGCAAATTTGATTCTATTTGGTCTGATATCATCGGCAGTGTCCGTCCTTGGCTTCTTCATCGCCGTAGACTCTGTCTCCAACTCTTTAAGAGGCCGTGGCGGAGGGGAGCCACACCTTGTTCGTCTTGGCGTCGGACTGTTATACGCGGTACGGAGGAAAGACGGCGACGAACTACTACATCTGAGCACCGGCGGCGCTGCACAGGGGATCGGCGGCAAGGTCGTACGTAGGAGCGGCGGTGGCGCTGGCAGAGCTGAGCGACGGCGGCGTTGCCGCGCTGGAGGCGCTGCTGCCTGCCGTACGGGAGTCGGGAGCAGCGGCGACGCAGGGAGACGGAACGGGTGCTTGGGCTATACAAGGGGAGTGGAGGCAAGATGAGTGGGCTCACGGTTGGGCCACAAAAGAATGGGTCAGACTGGAGGCGTGCCCATGCAGGGAGACGGGGAGCGGCTGTGGAAAATAGCGATTGGGCCGTTGGGCCAAGAAAATGGGCCGGACGAAAATTAGGGTGCAGAGAAATTTTGTCTTTTTAATATATTAGATTACATAAATATAGATATACATATAGATATAGGCCCCGTTCGCGTGCCCTTAAACCTGACTTGATCCGCTTATTTTTTCATCTGGAACAATGTTTTTCTCTCACAAATTCCTCCAACATTCCTCTAAACCATCCAGATTCCTCCAGAATTCAGACAAGCGAACATGCCCATACTGCACATGGGCTTATCAAGTGGTCTAGGCACGGTTAGTCGAGCCATCTCGGCCTAACTAGCACAACAAATTGCTGGCTCGGCTAGCCCACAAGAAAATCGAGTCAAATTTATTCTTCACGCTCATACAAAAATCAAATCGAAAATGTCGACCTATCAGTCTTGCGTGGTTGTCGCCACCCTGTCCACGCAACGCCACACCTGTGAGCTAACGGGGGACGCACCGTCGCCACCTTCACATGCTGGTCGGGAGGCGCCAAATGAAGCATTGGGGAGGCGATGCGAGAGGCCAGGTGAGCTGCTCGTGAGAGAAGGGCTTGAAACTAGGGTTATAAGAGAGGTGGTGGCTTATATACCTCTTTAGCGGCTGCGTCGAACTGTCCATTAATCGAGTCTAAGTCGAGCTGGCACGTCGTGCTAGGGGAACTGCCCATGCTTATCTTGCACACCATGACATCGGACCGAGCTAGCACGAACACGGTAGACGTCGGAGTGCACCGTTTGCCTTGCCTGGGCCGAACCAAACAGTAGGCTATGGATCAGCCCATGGGCCTCGAGCTTCCTTATGGCTACCTATGGGCCTATTTGGGGTAAAGCTCTATTTAATTCTCGTTCTTTATGAAAGCTGATTCTACGAGAGAAATGATTCTGTGGCTGAACGTGATTCTCTTTGATCATTTAGCATAAAGTCTCAAAATCACAATGGCGAATCACTTCACAGAATCAGGAGAGGCTACTTTTTCAGGTCTCCACCGATTAGTTTATTTCAGAGAATCACTTTACGGAATCGGTAGAGAAAAACTTCTATAAAAAAACTGTCCGGAGAAACTATATTTTACCAAACATTTTTCACAAGAAGTTCTAGCTTGACTAGCGAAGGTAACGCCGAAGCAAAAACAACTACTTCATCGACAACTGGGGCCTTAGTTTCGGTTAACATACGATGTGTGTTACTAGGCTCCAGTTATAGTTTTTTAGTGCTTTGTTGTAGCGTGACGTTTGCTTGGATAGTTGGATGGCCACGCATGATGTGTAATGTGTTTTCTTAGCATGTGTAACTTGTTTTTAAAGGTGGTTTGGTATGATTCGGGCTCCTTCTAATAGGACTGCAGCTCTAGGCTCTGGCTTCTCACGTGGAGCAGCTTCTCTGGTAAAGTTAGAGCCGTTTTGAAAAATGTTTGGTAAAAATGGTTTTAGTGCTAATTTTGTAACAATTTATATTAGGTTTTTTTAGGATGGAGTCCGTAGAAGCCAATTTTCCGGCTTAAGCTACTTTATACAAAAACATCTAGGCTCCTCTCGGCTCCTCGCACGGATTCTTTTTTAATGTTTGAAGGAGCCCTACCAAACGGAGTTAAGCCACGTTGTGAGCTGTTACTAGCCTATATTATCATGTTTTAGTCTACTTCATATTTTTCTTCATTTTTCTTTGGTAATATAGCTCCTACATCATTCTGGTTAACAAGACCGTGTACAGAAAAAGTGTCCCTAAAAATTAACGACGGTGCTAGCGTCCGGACGTCTAGACGGACACCCGTGTCCAGACATCGGCGCCTGCACTCCGTCTCTCCCCGCGCACCTGCATCCCGCGCCCCGCCTATGCAGGGCCTGTGCCGCTCGACTGCACATGGGGAATCCCCGCTCATGCCCCATCCGCTTCTCACGCGCATGCACGCGGCGCCCAGCAGCCGTAGCAGGTGTGTCGGAGCTAAATATGGCCGACAAATAAATCTTTGTAGTTTTACCGTGCGCTGTGATCGGATGTGGACTAGCACACGATGACACATGATTTATACTGGTTCAGGCAACATGCCCAACATCCTATTTCAGTGAGTCGGTGACTTTATTCCTGAGCCCAGGTGCTCGAAGTTTGCTGTGGGGTTACAAACAATTAAGGAATGAGAAGGGGGTGTTAGAGGCCCGGTCGGACATGGAAGCGAGTGGAAGAGAACGACGGATGCTCAAACGTGCGCTAAGTATTGGAGCGTATGCTCTGTGTGTCCGATCTTATCAGCTGTTGAGAGCGTGTAGACTGTGTAGCTGTCGAGTTCTAGAGCTGTTGAGCTGTCGTCCTCAGAGGAGAGAGAGAGCGCATTCCCTTTTATAGATGAAGAGCATGGCCTTACAAGTCAAAGATGAAAAGGGAGAGAGTGTGTACGGGTGCTACCTAGTCTTGTTGTCCACGTCCTTGGGTACGGCACGCCATCGCCCACCTTACTGTTTATGACCTGCTGTACCCGGCAGGCTGCATAGTGTTTGCCACCTTACTGTTCATGACCTGGCAAGCTGCATAGTGTTCGCTTGGGACGGCAAACGACGATGCCCACAATACTGTTTGTGCTCTGCAGCATCTAGCAGGCTGTATAGTGTCCGTCTGACATGGCCTGACGACACCGTCCTGCAGGTGCGTAGGGCATGGCAGGGTATGGTCATCGGTATTGCGGTTGACTTGAGCGTCTTACCTTATCTGCTCCGCCCGCTCCTTGGGCCCACACTGAGCAGGCGTCCTGGTCGGTCGTTCCCAGTCAGCCCCAACCGTGTCGGTCGGGAAAGAGAGGTGAGCAAAGATCCAGCATATCCTCGATCGGAGGAACGGGGTCGGAGTCGGACCGCGGTCCCACCTTGGCCAGGCCTTCCGATCGGGGCTCCGACCAGGTCTCCTGGCCAGAGGTGTCGGTCGGGGACTGGATCATGGTCTCGGCTTGTCATTGTGTATCTAGGCCGGCCTAGATGCGCGTTGTCGCTATGCCGCCTGCTAGACCAAGTATTGCAGGGAAGCGGGTCTATTGGGGACCTTGGGTTTATGAACCCGACAGGAGCCCCCGAGCCCCTTTGGGGCTTCGGTGCAGCCATGAAGGGGTTGTTGAGTTGCCTCTTTTGAGGGCGCATGGGAGTACGATGCTAGAAGATAACCTGTAAGGAGAGAGCATCGTACGTCTCGAACGGGCCCCTGTCCTGGATTCTGGATCAGAGGACAGAGAGAAGGAGAGCATTGTAGCGGGAGAACAAGGATCTTGGCTCCTTTGTTCTGCTTCATGGCCCAAGGTGCGGAACAGTCCCCGATCTATTCACACACGCTTTGCGTGTTATTGTAAAAGCCTGGGGCTTGTGTCTTTAGCTTAATGAAAGCTTGTATTTGCTTTATAATTCATGTGCCCATTGCGCCGTGGAGGCGGTCTGTTTATTAGAACTTCGGTGTTTTCCCCCTTATTTTGTTGTATCGCGTAGGGTAACCAACTAGGATTTAGGCGCCCCGCCTAAACGGGGAGGACTAGCGAAGGCCACGGAGGCGCACCGGGAGGGGGATATTGTCACCCAGTCCCTGATGAGGGGATCGGTGAAGGCCGCGGGGGCGCACCGAGTAGACATAGGCGCCCAGCCCCCAAAGGGGGAGGAACTCATTGGTAGTTCGTCTTCTATCAGGTATGCGCGAGCGCATCCGGTGGGTGTAGCCTCTGAGCCTACAGCCAACTGGTGAGTCGGTCGGAGGCTGAGCACCTTAGTACTCTTCCCTGGGGCTGTAGACTCCTGTGTTCCTGTTGGTCAAGGTGTTTGCCCGTGTTCGTCCAGCCCGCGACCTGCGCGGTCAGTTGGATTCCCGAGTCGGGGTCGGGTGGCCCAAGCCCTCGAGCCCCGTTGGGCTCGGTAGGGGTCGATCGAGTTTCGTGCGTCATCTCGTTTGCGGTTTCTACAACCGGAGGAGTTGAGCTAACGTCGCTTGCCTCGATGGCTCGAGTGACCCACTCGGTGAGCTCACTAACGAGCATGTCCGAGTGGAATCTGGGTCCATTGTTCGTAATAGGGTCAACATAGCCCTCATGTGGCATTCCACTACTCCTTAACCCACCTCCCGATAGATGCCCGAGCCGTTTCGAAGACCGACTCAGGTGGCTCGCTGGCCTCCCCTTGATGGAGATTCTGTGGGCATGGGTCGAGGTCAGGATCGAACGAGAAGGTCGAAATGACCCTGTCTGCTTCTAAGCGGATCGGGCGAGGGCCACTGAGGCTCATCTGCATTTTCTCCCCTGCCTCTGTTTGACGCGAGGCAGCCTTGAGCCCTTTGTGGGACAGCCTTCGAACCCCGGTCGGTCGCCGCTCATATTGAATGAGACGACTACCGCTTCATGACGCGACACGAAGCGTTGTGATGCAACAATTGCATATGCAATGCTTGGATGTATGGGATGAATGTATGGATGAATATATGACTGAATGTATGAATGCATGCATGAGAATGGATGAATGAATGCTCATGCACTGGAAAAGTAAAATGGGGGTTGGTAAAGTTCTCTCGATGGTTGGAGTGACGAGTTCGGGGAGCTCCTATCAGATATGTCCGAGTGGAATTCGGATCCGTCGTTCGTGACGGAGTCACCACAACCTGTATTGGGCATCCCACTGCTCCTTACCCGTTTGTCGGTAGTTGCTCGAGCCGTTCAATTGACTTGGGTGACCAGCTGGCTTCTCCTCGATGGAGATTCCGTCGGTGGGCCCCTCCAAACCTTTCCTGGGAAGGCGGAGGGTCATTTGCTTGCGGCTATGCCTCGTTTCCCGTGCTTGAGTTGTGGTAGTGGTGGGCCCCGCCTAGGTCACATCTCGCCAGCCAAGCGATGTTCCGTCGGGTAGGCGCGTCCCGTCAACTAGGCCACATCCTGCTGCACGTCCTTTCACATTTAAATAGGGGGAGGAGAGGGTTTTTTCTCCTGTCTCTTCGCCTTTCCTTCACCACCACCGCTTCCTCTTCCTTCTTCTTGCTAAACACCTTCATGTGTCGCGGGGGTTTCTAGGAGAGAGGAGAGTAGAGTGAGGGAGAGGAAAAACTTATAGATGTGCTCGTAGATCCGTGGCAAGATGTCGAATTGAAGGCCTTCCAACGTGGATGAGGAGGTGCTAGCCACCTTCACCGAGAAGGGGCTGCTCCCATCGAAAGAAGTGGTGTATTGGAGGGCTCCGCGCCGGGGGAGGTTGTTCCACAACCATGAGCTAATGAGGCCATCTCCTTCCTTGCCTTCCACGAGCATTGGCTCGGGTACCCCATGCACTGGTTCCTGCATGGGCTCCTCAATAAGTGGAGCCTAGAGTTGTAACACCTCAACCCAACTAGGGTGCTGCACATCACCGGCTTCATCACCGTCTACAAGGCCTTCCTCAGGATGGAGCCGCACATGGACCTCTTCCGGCGGATCTTCAGCGGGCAGGCCCTGTCCGAGGGGAAATCGCCCAGAATCGCTCCGGTCGACGGGTTCGCCCTGCTGAAGCGGCCTAAGCTATCGGTCCCGTACCTAGCGTACTCCCCCAGTGACTCCAACCTAGGATGGCATGGTGAGTGGTTCTACATTAGGAACCCAACGGAGGTGCCATTCTAGACGTTCTCCGGGGAGAGGCTGGAGAGGAGGGAAAGCTAGTCGTGGGGTCCTGCCCATCGGCAGAACAAGCTGGAGATCATCGAGACAGAGCTCTTTAGAGGCTCGTGCGGCATGGCCTCTATGGGTTGTGGGTCTTCCATACCTTCTTCCGCCGTTGGGTCATCCCATTGGCGGAGAGAACACGACCAATGTGGGAATACTCCGACCCGATGGATCCCAACCACGCGTCGCCAGAGGAGTTGTCAAGGGATGAAGTCTGGAGTTATCTCGATCAGGTGCTACAGTTGGGGGATGATTAGTGCATCGAAGGGACGCCCGGACCTCTCCATGCCGCAAAGCTGTCCGATATAGTATACTCCTTTCTTGTGACCTTTTTGCTTTCTGTTTTGATCTTTAGATCGATTTTAAGCCGCCTGTTTCACAGGGGCTCGCGGGGTATAAATCCTGGCCACATCTTCTGAGAGGGGCAGAAGACATGACTTGCAAGCTGCCTAGAGGGAGGCCGCGTTTGCCAAGAAGAAGAAGAAAACCGAGAAGGTCCGAAGGAGGTTTGAGATGGAGAAGGAGATCAACCGGTGGATTCACGGCGGTGAGCGCCGAGAGGAAGTGGAGGAGCTCGAGTCGGAGGGCCCCACAGAGTCGGGCAACAACGCGGGTTCCCTAGAGGAAGAGGGAGATGAGGGTGCTTCTGTAACCTTGGTGGAGTTCCACGCGCCTGCGGCTACGCCTATCGGCGGTGGGCGCAGTACGAAGATGCGCGGTGATGCTCCTGAGTCAAGGAAACGTGCCACGAGCAAGGATGTGGCCCGCGAAAGGGAGGCGAAGCGGGCGCGGTTGCCACGCCCTTTGGAGGCATCATCGGCTTTGCGGTCCCCTGCTCCGAGTGTGGCGGAGCATGCCGGTCAATTGGGGGGACATGATCGTTCCCCTATGTCTTCGGGGTCGACGCGTGTGCGCGACCGCCAACGAGGAGATGCCCCGCCAGTTGCTCCGGTGGTTTCGCCATGAGCTGGCGGCCATGGCTGTTTGCAGGCTGAACGGGGACCAGCCGGGTCACCCCCTCCATTGGTTGATCCGAGGGGGCACGGGTCATGACCCCTGAGCGATGCTCATCTGGTTGGCTCATCGTTAGCCGTTCAGGACTTCAAGGTTCTGCCGCTTTCATCTGGGTATGTATTCATGCTTCCCTTTGTTCTCATAGTTGAGTTTTTGAGTGTGACTAACCTATGCGTGTGCCTTTTTTTGCATCAGCTAGGAGCTAGCAGGGCTGGGGATCTCCCCACCTCCCGTGTGAGAAGAGTGGAGACCCAGCCTACGATGGGTTACGACGAGCGAAGGGGGAAGCAGGCTGGTGGCGACGTGACCTTCCTTATTGGGGGTTGCGTCTTCTCGACCAGTGGTGAGCACGGAGGCGGTCATGATGGCGGCGATCCTCGTGGTGTTGGCAGAGGCTAGGTCAGGGTGACTCTTGAGGTCCCTCCCCCGCCGGTTGCAAAGGAGGAGACAAGGGAAGCTGGGCTCCCTATTTTGCCTAGCGGAGGAGCACACGGTTCTCCCGCCTTATCAGAGCTAGAGGGGGCCAAAGGAGCCGCTGCCAGGCTAGAGGTAGAGCAGCCACCGGCAAGCCATGGAGTCCTGGTGGTGGACATCCCCTTCGATGGAGAAGAAGACACCGGGGTGGAGCCGCTAGCCATCCCACCGTCCCGGGAGTTGGTGATGATCCGGTCGTCGCTTGATACTACAACGGCTGGATCTTCTAGCGGGTTGTGGGTGACCTGCGAGCTGGTGTGGCCTTGCCCTGGTGAGCTAGGAAAGGCCTAGTTCGTCCTTTCATGATGAGGAGGACGTGAAGGTTTGGCACCTGCTCAGGGAGAGAGGACTATTGATGGAGTCCGATCTTGCCCTTACCAAGGCGAAGCTCAAGGAGGCCTTGGAGGGGGTTGAGCTCGTCCAGCAGGCCATGACTATCGACCTGCCATGCATTGCAGAGGTAAGTTTTCCGCGTTCTTGGTGTTGTCTTTGATTCCTTGGCATTTAAACTATTGTCTCAGCATGCCTGCTTCTTGTCTCGCAGGACCCGAAGATGATGTCAATCCGCAAGTCCCGGTTTCTCTAAGAGGAGCATGGTCGGATGGAGCAAGAAGTGGTGGCATTACGGTGGGTCGACAAGCTTAGGCACAAGCTGGAGTCTGTCCGCTATGAGTCCTAAAACTAGGCGGCCGAGGCGATGGGAGCACGGGCGATAGAGCTACGTGCTGTCGAGCGGGCAACTGCTGTCGAGCAGAAACTCGATGCGGCAAAGGCCCATTTGGCGGAGACCGAGGCAGCACTCAGGAAGTCCCTAGAGGCTCTGGAAGTGGAGCAGAAGGCCCGGTTGGACGCCGAGTGGGAAGTCATCGCGCTCTGTGGGCAGATGCTTGGGGTAGAGGAGTCGAACACTTGACTACAAGAGAGGGTGACCCGTCAAGGGGAAGGACTTTCCATTCTCAAAAGCGCCCGCCTTGGTACGTACCAGTTTTGCTCTCAGTTGATGCCTTGAATTTTTTTTCCTTGCTCCTAAATTTGTCGTCGATTTCCAGAACTGGGTGGAAAGATCGGCTCTCTGGAGCAAGAGTTAGAGACAGTCAAAGCGGCGGTCGGTCGGAGCACGGAGGCGCTAGCCCAGTCCCATGAGGAGCGACACACTCTCAAGGGAGTGCTCGATCAGCTTCACAACATTGCGCAGGTGGTGGTCTCTGAGGTGTTCGGGTCGGGACCGAGCACCAGTACGCCCACAGTCCAGTTGGTGGAGGTCCCGAATGAAGTTCAGGCGCACATCTCTGATGGCATATTCTATGGGACGTCGGGGGTGCTGACCTCGGTGGTGACCCACTACCCTAATTTGGACTTCATGACCATCTATAGAGGATATGTCGACGGGTGGAGCGTAGACGAGATCCATGTGCTGGGGGAAAGTTTGGTGCTGCACGCACAGGTGGTCGCTGAGCAGGTCACTGCGCAGTGGGTGATGGAGGCTCACTGTTCGACCGTGGCCACAGATGTGCGTCGGGAAGACATCGTCCAGCCTATGGAGGTAGCGGAGGCTGGGTAAGAGCCGAGCATCATCCCGCCCCCAACCTAGCCGAACGTTGTCCCAACCGCAGCCAACCCAAACGTCGTCGTCCCGACCACAACCGAGCTACCTTTGCCCTCGCCAACCGCACCATCAACCAATGTAGTCGGGGGCCACAATAGAGTTAGAGTAGAAATAGTCAGTTTATGTAAAAGATGAATTTGTGGGGGAGCCCCCATGTGAACAGTTTTACATTTGTGAATATTTTAAGTTCATTTTTGATGAAATCACACGTGAGGGGAAGCTTGTCCCGTCTGCCCTTGTTTTTATCCTTGCGTAGCTTTATTTTTTGTCCTTTCTTTTTTGCACCTACCCGTTGACCCGTAGGCTGTAACCTTAAGAACCGGTGCGTGGCCCGCGAGGCTCAGCTGCTCGTAACCGTAGGTCATGGCGGGGTGTGGTCAGTCGGGAGGCTAAAGCGCAAGTTACGTAGGGTAATCAAAGGAACGGGATGCCTTTTCGTTTGGGTGACGCCCTTTTGTTTGGGCGAAAAGTGTTACTACATGATAGTAAAAAAGGGGGTGGTATCGCACCCCCGTGGAGCCCCCGAGCGACCCAGGCCGAGAGTACTTGGGCTGGGCGCTATAGGAGCAAGCATTGAATGGAAATAAATGGTAAGACCGAGCTTTAGGGAAAGAAATGACATAACTGTTCGATGTTTCTTGCGTTGTTGAGTACATTGCCGTTGTCATCCTTCAGCTGGTAGGCGCCCGGTTGGATCACCTCGGCCACCGCATACGGTCCTTCCCATGGCGAAGAGAGCTTATGTTTGTCCTTGGTTGTCTAGGTCCTCTGGAGTACGAGATCACCGACCTCGAGGATCCTCCCCCTGATTTTTCTTTCATGGTACCTATGGAGAGTTTGCTAGTAATGAGCAGAGCAGATGATGGTCATCTCATGAGCCTCCTCGAGCAGGTCGATCGCGTCCTGCTGAGCCTCATCAGCTCGGTCTCGGTCGAAGGCCTTTACTCTTGGGGTACCGTGATTGAGGTCGGATGGCAACACTGCTTCGGCTCTGTATGCTAGGAAGAAAGGGGTGAACCCCATGGACCGATTTGGGGTCATTCTTAGGCTCCAGAGGATTGCTGGGGCCTGTGCAACCCATCGCCCGGCATACTTTTTTAGTCGGTCGAAGATGCGGGGGCTTGAGTCCTTGGAGGACCATGCCATTGGTCCGCTCGACCTGACCGTTTGTACGCGGGTGTTCGATCGAGGCCCGATCGATCCTGATGCCATATCCATCACAGAAGTCTAGGAACTTCTTCTCGATGAAGTTTGTTCTGTGGTCGATGTTGATACAGTTAGGGACACCAAACCGATAGATGATGTCGATGAAGAACTTGACCGCCTCTTCCGAGTGGATATTGGTGATGGGCTTCGCCTCTATCCACTTGGTGAACTTGTCCACCGCCATGAGTAGGTGAGTGAAGCCACCTGGGACCTTTTTGAGGGGTCCAACCATGTTGAGGCCCCAGACCATGAATGGCCAGGTGATAGGGATGGTCTAGAGCTCTTGCGCCGGCAAGTGAGTTTGTCTAGCATAGAACTAGCATCCCTCACACCTACGGACCACCTCCTCAGCATCTCATAGCGTAGTGGGCTAGTAAAAACCTTGGCAAAAGTCTTTCTCGACCAGCGACTTTGGGGCCGCGTGATGTTCACAAATTCCGGCATGGACTTTGAGGAGAAGTTGTTTCCCCTAGTCGGTCGGGATGCACTTCATGAGCACTCCTAATAGACTTTGCTTGTAAAGTTCCTTACTAATGGCAATGAACGTCTTGGCGCGTTGAGCGATTCATCGCACTTCAGTCCTTTCTGGTGGGAGAACCTCCTCGAGGAGGTAGGCGAGCAGTGGTGCTCTCTAGTCGACCAGATCGAGTGCCATCATGGTGATGTCGTCGGGTGATATTGCCATGGAGGCGCCAAGGTTAGAGCCCCTGAGTGCCAGATTGGTGTTGGAGCGTGTCTGGGTCGGCTCCTCACTGATGCGGGCAGACGACTCATGGAGGTCATTTAGAAAGACCCCTTCGACAGGCGGTTTTCGTTTGGCCGCCAATTTTGCGAGGAAGTCAGCGGCGTCGTTGTCCTTTCGAGGGACATGATGCAATTTGATCCCTCAGAACTTGTCCTCGAGCTTGCGCACCTCCTGGCAGTACACCACCTTGAGAGGGCTCTTGCAGGAGGACTCCTTCATGACTTGGTCAATGACCAACTCTAAGTCACCACGGACATATAGCCGCATGACGCCGAGCTCAATGGCGATGCATAGTCCATTGATGAGGGCCTCGTACTCTGTGGCATTGTTCGAGGCTAAAAAATGGAGATGGATAGCGTAGCGGAGCCTGCTCCCATCCGAGGAGATCAAAACCACTCCAGCCCCCGAGCCGAGTGCCATGACCGACCCATCGAAGTACATCGTCCAGTACTCATGGGTGACGTTCAGGGTCGGGAGCTAGACTTCTATCCATTCGGCGATGAAGTCAGCAAGAGCCTGAGACTTAATAGTGGTGCGGGGGACATACCTGATGTCGTGGCCCATGAGCTTGAGAGCCCACTTGGAGATTCAGCCGGTGGCGTCACGGTTATGGATGACGTCCCTGAGTGGGTATGAGGTGACGACCATGACCTCGTGGTCGGTGAAGTAGTGCTGGAGCTTCCGGGTCGCCATCAGCATGGCGTACAGAAGCTTCTGAACATAGGGGTAGCAAAATTTGGTGTCGGTGAGTACCTCATTGACAAAGTACACCGTTCATTGGACCTTTAGGGGGGTGTCTCGGCTCCTCCCTCTTGACGATGAGGGCGGAGCTCACAACATGATTCTCCCCGTTTGGGAGTGACAAGGATTGGGGTCGACGTCATTGATGCTTTGAGGCTTTCCAAAGCCTGCTATGCCACCTTTGTCTAGATGAATGCGTCTGTCTTCTTGAGAAGTTTGTAGAGAGGTATCACTCGTTCGCCTAGTCGGGAGATGAACTGGCTCAGGGCGGCCAAACAGTCGGTGAGCCTCTATACTCCCTTGACGTTGCGTATAGGGCCCATGTTGGAGATGGCCGTGATTTTTTCAGGGTTGGCTTCGATGCCACGCTCGGACACGATGTATCCGAGCAGCTTCCCCTTCGGAACCTCGAAGACACTTTTTCGGGATTCAATTTGACACTGAACATTCAGAGGTTCGTGAATGTGGCGGCCAAGTTTGCGATCAGGTCGCTAGCTTGAGCCATTTTCACCACTATGTCATCTACATAGACGGCGATTGTTGGTTTTGGCCGCTCAACTTGGTCAGGTTGGTTGGGCGGGTTGATTTGGTCGGCGAAGCATCGCTGCATGCACCGTGGATAGGTGGCACTAGTGTTCTTCAGACCGAAAGGCATGGTTACATAGCAGTACGAACCATATGGGGTGATGAATGATGTTGTGACCTGGTCGGACTCTTTCATCGTGATCTAGTGGTAGCCTGAGTAGGCATCAAGGAAGGAGAGGATTTCACACCCTGAGGTGGAGTCGACTATCTAATCTATGTGTGGTAAAGGGAAGTGGTCTTTTGGGCATGCCTTATTGATGCCAGTATAGTCAACACACATCCTACATGTCGATGTTTCACCACCGATAGCCTGCCACGGGGGTACCCGGGGCAGTATTGTTCGGGCTTCGGCGTATGCTGAACTCGATGGTAAACGCAAGAGACAGTCGATTTATCCTGGTTTAGGCCCTCGATCGTAGATCGAGTAACGACCCTACGTCCAGTCGGCGTTGGCCTTTTGCGTTGGATTGATTATGAAGTGTTATGTTGTACAATTGTCCTCCTCTTTCAGGAGCCCTGCCCTCCTTTATATAGTCAGGAGGCCAGAGTCCTAGTCGGTTTACAATGAGATTTCCTAGTAGGATTACTTAATAGTTCTACTACTAAGATTACATGGGAAGAATCCTAGTTGAACTAGATCTTTTCTCTCTCTTGCGGGGTATCCTGTGGGTCCCGCATCGACACTACATTTCCCATTCTTCTTTATCACAAGAACAGGATTAGCTAGCCAGTGGAGTGGTACACCTCTTTGATGAATCTGGCTGCCAGAAGTTTGACACAGGTGTTGCTTGGCAGGCTTTGAGCCCGGGACGACATGTAGTGCATGCTCGGCGACCTCCCTCGGTATGCCCGGCATGTCAGAAGGCTTCCACACAAAGACATCGCGATTTGCACGTAGGAAGTCAGCGAGCTCGCTTTCCTATTTGGCTGGGAGCTTGGTCCCGATCCGCACCATCTTGGTTGGGTTGTTGGGGTCGATCTCCACCGCCTTGGTTTCCTCGGTCGGATGGTAGGTGCTTGAGGAGGTCAGCCCGTTGCGCTCGGGGACTGCTAGAGTCCCTGAACTCCCGAGCTCTAGGAGCTCGGTGGAGTTGATGACAGCAGTGGCAAGCTCGTAATGCTCGCGGTCGCACGTGTAGGCATGCGAGAAGGTGCTGATGAGGACATCACTACTTCATCGCATACAAGCCAAGGAGAGGAGGTCCAGCATGTGTGTCCAATTCATCTTTTTCATGGTGGAGGCCCAGTCCGAGTGAAGTTGGAGCCCATCTCGGGTTCTAGGACCAGTCTGTCTTAAACTGGTCACCCAGGACGCATCCGGGCTCCGTTTTTGACGATCCACATATGGATGGAAAGCTAATTTGATAAGAAAGCCAATACAAGTGGTCTCACATCAAAATATATTCGTAATCAATAGGAATCATGGTCACAAGTCAGCATCCAGAATCTACCAGGGTGCTGCGACACGATCTTTTGGTCCGTTGAACCGTGTATCGTGTTTAGGCCCATTAGGGGGCGCATCCAGGGGGGTGACGCCTAAGACTCTATAATTATCAGCCATCGCTCTCCTTAGGATTGAGGTTTTGTTTAGTTCTTGATTTCCTCATGAAACAGACATCGTTTTGTTGCAACTGTGCCGCCGAGGCTGCTTGCTGTGAACCAGGGCCCCAGTTCTTGATCTTGTTCTCTTGTGGCGATTAGTCCTTTAGAATAAAGACTTGAACTTCTTGTTTTTATAAGCCTCATAATTATTTGCAATTTCAGATTGCGTTCATCCCGTTCTTGCTTATATTCTCGATTCGCTTGCAGGAAAACCTTCTCGGCGAGGTCAATCTCGTTCGTGTGGTTGATAACCAACGGAGCTGTGGTGTAACGGTAGAGGGGGTCCAAATCAGTCTTGGTTCAAAGCCTAGATCGTGAACGTCGAGTCTCCATCAATTGACGCTATCATACCTTTCGGAAGATCGGGCCAAGTCTACATCAAGTGGTATCAGAGACCTTGTTGCCCGTTAGGTATAACTTTGTTTTCCATTTAGATTATTACTGTTCTTGCATTACCTATAGTCCACAAAAAGTGAAAAAAATATATACGCCACCACATATTTCCTGTCCTATAGCCTCATTGTGCTGTACAATTTTGTTTCTATTTCGCGTTGTTGAGTTTGTGCCCTAGGTCAAGTTCTGGTTGCTGGTTTTAGATTGTTTTTAGTCCAGTTTGTGTCTTTCCCTTTGTTTTTCATCATAATCTGTGAACACCTTCAAGTCTTGCTGTGTTTCCTTTGTATTCATCAAACCCTAGTCCACACCATCTAATTTGTTACCCTTGTCTTCACTGTTTTCATCAAATCCTTGCTGCCGTGACCAATTTTGCGCACATTCTTCCCATTTTGTCCTCTAATTCGGAGTCTATTCTTAAAACTGGTCTAGTTTTCACATACGAACTCCAATTTCGACGTTTCATATATCAAAATCAATCAGAAAAAATTTCGGATCCGTCCATCCCTTTCTAGTCAGGGTCGAAATTTTTTATTTTGGTCAAAAAGTGGTCACAAGATCCTCTTTTCGTGGTGACCAGGTTTTTATCGATTTTGAGCACGTATTCTGAAAATTCCACAGGCCACGTCTTTCACTTGTTCAAGCTCATATTTTCTGTGGTTGCTTCTTTTGTGCTCCTAAGTGAAGAAAAAATATCAAAAAAATAAAAAGAAAAAGTCGAAATTTCCCAAAAAAACAACGACAGCCCAAAAAATAGAAAAAAGAAAGGGGCAAAAGAGGAACAATATCTAGAGGAGCACTTAGAGAGTGCCATTTGAGCTGTATTTGCGTGTGCTGATTTCTGCCTTATTTCTAATCATATTCTTGCTGTTCTCATCACTTGATACATCTGGTACTTGGATCGTGAATAGGCCAGCAACTAAGACAAGTACTTGGGATACTTATTCAGCTTTGCTATTCAGTTGTGAATATTGTTTTTTCCTTGCTACTATATTGTGCCTGTCCAAGCTCCACTTTCTTCTAACCAAGTACAGGTTCGCCTTCCAACTATTACACTTGAGCTACAACGGTATCACAGTCACCGACCGATTGCACCGCCTGTTGCTTTGGTAAGAACACTTGTAAGACCATGGTAAGACGCTTGAGAGTTGAGTGCCTTGTTTTTCCTTGTCCACAACCTAAGTAGTTGGTAGGGATAATACTATTTGTGTTGTCTTCTCCTTTCTACTAACCATGTCAGAAAAAGCTAGAGGCAGTGGCCAAGGAAACGAGGACGCACCTACATATTTCAATGACTGTGTTTCTAAGAATGAGCTTCGTGTCGTTCTTGATGACAAGTTCAATGAGATCCTTCAACAAATCACCAATTTGGTCAAGAGGATTGAAGATGTTGAACAACGACATCCTGAACCATGTAGTGAAGATGAGGAGGATGATCTCTCTGAGGAGGATGATGGCGACACGGAGGCGGAAGCCAAAGCTCAACAACATGCTGAGGATGCACGTAACCGTAATCGGTTGAACTTTAACCGACGCGGTATGGGAGGTAATAACCGAGGTAATAATGATCCTTTCTCTAAAACCAAGTTTAAGATACCTCTTTTTTCTGGTTCTGCTGATTCTGAAGCATATTTAGATTGGAAGATGGCTGTAGATCAAAAATTTAGCTCCCATCAAGTTCCGGAAGAATATAGAGTTAGACTTGCTACTGGTGAGTTTACTAGTTTTGCTCTTTTCTAGTGGAATGATATTTGCAATAATGTTAATGCTAATGCTCAAATACATCAAACCTGGACTGTACTTAAACGACGAATGAAATCAAGATTTGTTCCTCTGAACTATCAGCGGGATCTACGATTAAAACTGCAACGCTTAAATCAAGGTAGTAAGACTGTTGAGGAATATTATTAGGAGCTTTTAATTGGTCTAACATGTAGTAACATACAAGAGGATGAAATGGATAAGTGTTCTAGATTTTTTGGAGGTTTGCGTCGTGACATACAGGATGTTCTTGACTATAAAGAATGGACTAGATTTTCCCAATTATATCATTATGCTATTAAAGCTAAAAGGAAAGTACTGGGATGACAACCTAGGCGTTCCACGACTCCGTCCGCGACTCCATCCACTCCTTCACGTCCTACCGAGGTGAGTAAATTTTCTAATGTGCAGACACCACCAGTGCCTGTAAAGAAGAGTTCTCCTATCACATCTTCTTCCAGTGGAAATGCTACACCTTCCTCTAGCAGCTCTTCTAAAGTTGTGTGCCACCACTGCAAGGGCATGGGACATATTGCTAAAGAATGCCCCAGCAAACGCGCATATATTGCTACTGATGATGGTGGGTATGCTAGTGCTAGTGATGAAGAGAATGAATTTGCACTTGCAACTGATCTTTATGCAGATAAATTTGCGGATAGTGCTGAAGATCCTGATGAGGTAATTGATAGTGTGGCATGCATTGCAGACTACAAATCAATCCTTGTTCAACGTGTTTTGAGTACACAAGTTGAGCCAGTAGACAAGCTACAATGCCATAATTTGTTTCACATGTTCCTCATTGTCAATAATTTCCGTGTTCATGCTATAATTGATGGAGGGAGCAGCAATAACTTGGTAAGTTCTGAGCTTGTCAAGACACTTGGTTTATCTACACGTGCTCTTCTACATTCATACCATGTTCAGTGGTTCAACAATAGTGGTAAGGCAAAGGTAACACAATCTGCTCGTGTGCATTTTTCTATTGGATCATACCATGATTATGCTGATTTTGATGTCGTGCCTATGCAAGCTTGTTCACTTTTGTTAGGCCGCCCTTGGCAATATGATAATAATGTTGTACATTATGGTAGGCAAAATAGATATACTTTTATGTTTAAAGAAAAGACCATTGCTTTACTTCCTTTAACACCTGTTGAAATTGTGCAATATGAAAAGGAACTTGCTGAAAAGAAAAAGAAATGCCTTGATAAAGACTCTAGCAAACCATTAAATGAACCTTCAAGTAACATGAAAGAAGTTTTATTTGCTCTTAAATCTGTTCTTGCTGTTCATGATGAACCATGTTATGCTTTAACTTGTACATCACCTATATGTCCACATGATCCTACATCTAGTGCTATGCCTCTTATTGGTACTAACCTTTTACATGAGAAGGAGGATGAATTCCCAGCAGGGAAGCCACCATGGCAGCCACCTTTGCAAAGGATTGGGCGCCAAGATGAACATCTTCTTCCGGAGCCATCGTTGCTGTCATCCAATGGAGGAGACGATCTACTTCAATCGAGGACGACTTCAATTCAAGAAAGAGAGGATGATGAGGACATCACTACTTCATCACATACAATCCAAGGAGAGGAGGAGGTCCAGCATGGGCGTCCAATTCATCTTTTTCATGCTGGAGGCCCAGTCCGACTGAAGTTGGAGCCCATCTCGGGTTCTAGGACTAATCTGCCTTAAACTGGTCACCCAGGACACATCGGGACTCCATTTTCGACGATCCACATATGGATGGAAAGCTAATTGGATAAGGAAGCCAATTCAAGTGGTCTCACATCAAAAGCTGTTTGGAATCAATAGGAATCATGGTCACAAGTCAGTGTCCAGAATCTGCCAGGGTATCGTGTTTGGGCCCATTAGACCGTGTATCGTGTTTGGGCCCATTAGGGGGCATGTCCAGGGGGTGACGCCTAAGACTATAATTATCAGCCATCACTCTCCTTAGGGTTGGGGTTTTGTTTAGTTCTTGATTTCCTCGTGAAACAGACATCGTTTTACTGCAACTGTGCCGCCGAGGCTGCTTGCTGTGAATCATGGCCCCAGTTCTTGATCTTGTTCGCCTGTGGCGATTAGTCCTTTCGAATAAAGACTTGAACTCCTTCTTATTTTCATAAGCCTCATAATTATTTGCAATTTTAGATTGCGTTCATCCCATTCTTGCTTGTGTTCTCGATTCGCTTGCAGGAAAGCCTTCTCGGCGAGGTCAATCGCGTTCGCGTGGTTGATAACCAATGGAGCTGTGGTGTAACGGTTGTG
Source organism: Miscanthus lutarioriparius (assembly GCA_904845875.1). NCBI lineage: Eukaryota > Viridiplantae > Streptophyta > Magnoliopsida > Poales > Poaceae > Miscanthus > Miscanthus lutarioriparius. The sequence continues at coordinate 29,410,759 of CAJGYO010000014.1, read as the reverse complement.
GGGTCCGAATCAGTCTTGGTTCAAAGCCTAGATTGTGAACATCGAGTCTCCACCAATTGACGCTATCATACCTTTCGGAAGATCGGGCCTAGTCTACATCAGGTGCTACCTACGGTGATGACGCCGTTCGGCCCCAACATCTTTAGCTTGAGGTAGATGTAGTTGGGGATTGCCATGAACTTGGCGTAGCATGGCTGCCCCAAGATGGCGTGTTAGGACCCTGAAAAGTCTACTACCTCGAAGGTTATGACCTTTGAGCAGAAGTTAGCGTGGTTGCCAAACGTGACGGGCAGGTCGATCTACCTGAGTGGGTATGCCTACGTCCCCGGGATCATGCCGTGGAAGGGAGAGCTCACTAGGCAGAGCTTCGACCGGGGGATGCACATGGTGTTGAGGGTGGTAACATAGAGAATGTTGAGACTGCTGCCTCCGTCCATTAGCACCTTGGTGAGGCGCTTCTTGCAGATGATGGGGTCGACATTGAGCGGGTAGTGACCCGATCGGTAGAGGTGGAAAGGATGGTCTCTCTGATCAAAAGTGATCGGGGAGTCCAACTAGCTATGGAAAGAGGGGATGGTCGACTCGGCGTCGCATGCCTCGCTATAGCGTACCTTGTGCTGGCGCTTGGAGTGGATGGCGTCGGATGCCCCAAAGATCATGAGGCATTCCTTGGGGCCGGGGAAGCCATCTTCATCCTTGCCCATCGTGCCTCCTTTCTTGGCCTCCTCCTCCTTGCCTTTCCCTTCCTTTGGCTTGGCGACTTGCTGTAGGAAGCGCTTGAGAAGCTCACAGTCCTTGTAGAGGTGTTTGACAGGATAGGCGTGGTTGGTGCATGGACTCTCCATGAGCTTGTCAAAGTGATCGAGCTGGCTCTACTGGGCTGCTTGCCCGTGCAGTCGGCCGCGGTGACTAAAGCATGGGTTGGCAGGTCGGCGCCGATCCTTCTTGTTCTTCTTGCCCTTTTGTGTGGAGGGGCACTCGCCTTGGTCCTCGCGCTTGGCCTTACCCCTGTCCCGACCGCCGCTGAAGACCGCCCTGGCCGCCTCCTCATCGGAGGCGTGGTTCATGGCGATGTCGAGTAGGTCACGGCTGTTACGAGGCTTCACACAACTGAGCTTGTTGATCAGGGACTTGAAGGTTGTCCTAGAGAGGAATACGCTGACGATGTTCATGTCGATGACATCAGGAAGGGAGTTCCACTGCTTTGAGAACCTACAGATATAATACCGCAGGGACTCATTGGGCTCCTGCTGGTAGCTCTTGAGGTCCTAGGAATTCTCAGGACGGACATACGTCCCCTGGAAATTTCCGACAAAGACCCTCTTAAGATCTGCCCGGTCGTGGATGCTGTTGGGCGGAAGGAATTTGAGCCATGCTCGAACATGCTCCCCCACACAGATGGGGAGGTACTGGATGATGAAGTAGTCATCATCCACTCCTTTGGCTTGGCAGGCGAGCCAAAAGTCTTCGAGCCATATATCAGGGTTCGTCTCCCCTGTGTACCTGGTGATGTTGGTGGGCGGTCGGAAGCGCTGTGGGAAAGGCGCTTTCTGGATGCGGCGACCAAAGGTTGGTGGCCTTAGGTCATCTGGGCTAGGGCTCCGGTTGTTTGGTCGGCCACCATGCCTAGGGTGCGTGTCCTCGCACTCCTCGATGGTCAGGCCAGGGCCCGCGCTGCCTGCTCTTGCCACTACTCGATGGACGTCATCATCATGCCGGGCATGGCATCGATTGTTGATGACGCTACGAGCATCACTGTTTGGCCTGAGCCATTTATGCACAGGTGGTCGGTGTGGAGCGGGCACCGGGTTGGGCTATGGCGTAGCCGTGGCCTCCTGCTCCACGCCCGGCAACTGCTGTGGTGAGTGGATGGAGTGATTCGAGTGGTGCGGCTCTAGTCCCCCGGCTGGGCAAGAGGCCGCGTGCCGGTGACGCGACGCAGAGCTTTCCGCCTACAGAATGGCGGCGGTCTCCACCAGCGCCTGAAGGTTCCAATGGATCGCCTGCTTCTAGGGCTCGGTTGGCAAGGGGAGGCCGCGCAGAAGCATCGCCGCAGCAACGATGTTCTGGCCAGCCTGAGCAAACTGAGGTGGATCATCCTCTCCATCTAGGATGTTATGCTGGACCTGACGGGCATGACCCTGAGCGCCGCTCGCTAGGTTACACGCATGTGGCGCAGCGTGATGCACCAAGCTCGTCGACGCAGGCGGCGGCTAGCTCGGCCACCTTTGTCGTAACTCCTCACCATGCTCCTACGCATACGCTAGGGCCTACACACATGTGTCCAGGGGGTGTGAGTCTGTAGAGACTCCACTACCTTCGATGGCTGTCCCGGGGCATCCGCCAAAGTGCACTCCCAGGACAGAGGGTGGCCAGGTGCCATGACATCCCCGATGCTGGAGCCGTCGCTTTCGACCTCGTCATCGATGAGGTCATGGAAGGAGGTGGGAGCATAGCCCGCCATCCCCACGAACTCGGACATGAGAGGGGGCGGTGTTAGCATCCTTCCGAGCCCCCCGTGCGCACGCGTCCATGGGGGACGCAAAGCCATAGGGGGGCCGGTTGCATGGCGGTCACGGTGGGGCCAACGGGGTCCCTTCAGAGAGTTGACGGAAGGTGTTAAACAGTGAGTAAAGAACAATATGTACATCACTCACCGTGGGGTTTGAGCCCAGCATGGTCTCAAGGTGAACCGCGGGTGTCTCAACATTGAGGCCGTTGAGTGGCCCGGGGCCGGTGGTGGCCACTCCTCCTCCAGTGGATGCCAAGACAAGCGCATACTCGCAGAGGCGGAGTACGTCGAGCTGGTCGGTGATGAAGTCCAGACTCCTGAAGAGGAAGGTCTAGAGTGGCACGAAGACGGGAGGAGCCCACATCCCAGCAAGTGGGAGCATGGGAAACTCCAGTGAGCTAAAGCGAATCATATCGCTCGAGCCTTCCATGCCAAAGATGGTGGAAAGGTGGGCCATCTGATGACTAAAAGTGTGAACGCACGACGTCTCTCCCCACGGACGGTGCCAATTGTCGGTGTGAAATGTGGCCGACAAGTAAATATTTATAGTTTTGTCGTGCGCTATGATCGGATGTGGTCTAGCATGCGATGACACATGATTTATACTGGTTTAGGCAACGCGCCCTACATCCAGTTTTAGTTGGGCGGTGACTTTATTCCTGAGCCTAGGTGCTCGAAGTTTGCTATGGGGTTACAAATGAGTAAGGAATGAGAAGGGGGTGTTAGAGTCCTGGTCGGAGTCAAAACCGAGTGAAAGAGAGTGATGGATGCTCAAACATGCGCTAAGTAATGGAGCATATGCTCTGTGTGTCTGAGCTTATCAGCTGTTGAGAGCGTATAGACTGTGTGGCTGGGTTGTTGAGCTGTCGTCCTCAGAGGAGAGAGCGCATCCCCTTTTATAGATAAAGGGAATGGCCTTACAAGTTAAAGATGGAAAGGGAGAGAGTGTGTACGGGTGCTACCTTGTCTTGTCGCCCACGTCGTCTGGTACGGCACGCCATCGCCCACCTTACTGTTCATGACCTACTGTACCTGGCAGGCTGCACAGTGTTCGTCCACCTTACTGCTCATAACCTGGCAGGCTGCACAGTGTTCTTCTGGGACGGCAAACAACGGCACCCACAATACTATTTGTGCTCTGCCGCGTCTGGCAGGTTGTATAGTGTTCGTCTGACATGGCCCAATGGCACCGTCCTGCAGGTGCACAGGGCATGGCAGGGTACGGTCCTTGGTATTGCTGTTGACTTGAGTGCCTTACCTTATCTGTTCCGCCTGCTCCCCGGGCCCACACCGAGCAGGCATCCTGGTTGGTCATTCCCAATCGGCCCCGACCGTGTCGTTGGGAAAGAGATGTGAGCAAAGGTCTGGCATATCCTCGGTCATAGGAACGGGGTCGGATTTGGACTACGGTCCCACCACGGTCAGGCCTTCCGGTCGGGGATCCGGCCAGGTCTCCTACCCGGAGGTGCCGGTCGAGGACCGGATCGTGGTCTTGGCCTATCATTGTGTATCTGGGCTGGCCCAGACACGCGTTGTCGTTGCGCCGTCTGCTGGGCCAAGTATTGTAGGGAAGCGGGTCCATTGGGGACCCCGGGTTTATGAACCCGACAAGGTGACTACAGCAGGTGGCTACGTCAGCATCTAGAAGAGGGGGAGGGGCGGCGGATGTCCAGCCGGTGCCGGGAGGAGGAGACACCGAGGCGAAGGTGAGGCAGCAAAAAAGTGAGGACAGAGATGCAACACCCGATCTACTTTTAAAACATCCGGATGCAACACTTGCACACATACGTCTGAAGGCAGATGAAACACATGAAACATGCATCTAAACACTAGCTGCAGCACCAGATTTACTTTTAAAATATCCAGATGAAACACTTGCAACATACGTACCAAACAACTGAAACACTCAAAACATGCATATGAAACACTTGCAAAAAATACCTGAAAACACTTGAAAACTATTTGCAAACATACGCAACATTCAGATAAAACACTTTTCAACATGTGTGAAAACATATGCAACATCTAGATGAAACGCTTGCAAACATACGTCAGGAAAACAAGATGAAACATTTGGAACATACACTTGAAACATACGTGTATAGCCACAACAACATGTGCAACATTCTGATCTACTTTTGCAACATCAAGATGAAACATCTGAAACATACTCTTGCAATATGGGCTTTGCTTGGACGAATGGAGGCACGCCCGCGTGGAGGTCGACGACGGCGCATGGAGCTCGCTATGTGGCAGTGGCACGGGCAACTCATCGGCGGGCACGGCGTCAGTCCTCCTCGCCTGCTTAGTGGAGCATCCATTGTGGAGGCTTGCCGGCTCGGTGGAGGTGGCCGCGGTTCGTGCCAGCTCGGTGTAGGTGGTCGCGGCGAGGAGGCAGCGCGGAGGAGGCGGGCGAGGTAGACTGGGCCCGGTGGGGAATGCGGCGTGGGAGGAGGCAGCGCGGAGGAGGCCGCATGCGTTGGGGCACGCGCGCTGCGGGGGACCGGCAGCGGCGAGGCAGAGTGGGGTGGGCGGATGGGCATGGCGATGCGGGAGGAAACGGCGCAACGAGCATTTGGGCGCACAGACGGGATGAGCGGATAGGGTCGCTAAGCGATCGGCGCGTGCGGGAGTGAGTGGAGGGAGACGTCTGTCCATCCGGACGTCTTAATTGTATCATTAGCGAAAAATTAAACCAGCCATCCCTGAAAATTAAACAAGTACCACAATACTGACCAATAGCAGCTGTCCCTGAAAATAAAACCAACATCACAATACTGACTGATAGCTTAACCCAGACAGATTGTTCAATAAAAAATGATGATAGATTCCACCATAATTTGTTTTATTAATTGTTGCGCTTTTGAGCGAACACCTGGCTCTGTTCGACTACTCGTAAAGCCGCATGTGCTGATTTGTATGGCTGATTTATTGAGGGAGAAAAATACTGTATAATAGCTTATAAACCGGTTTATAATAGCAGCCGAACACTCCCATAATATTTTCTAAAACTGAATTTAATCGATGTCCAGTTTATTCATGATGAATGGTCACACGGTGACGGGCATCCTTTCCATAGCAAACTCCAGAAGCACGGCGGGACAGTTGGCCTTGATCTTCTCGTACCCTTCGGTGTCCATGACTGCCTTCAGATTCCCCGGAACAGCCATGAACGCCAAGCACGCATCCTTGAGCGCACGGCAACCATGCTGCTCGGCCACCACCAAGGTGCTGGCCACGGTGTTGACTTCGATGCGCTTGCACAGCATCTCCTCGCACATGAGCTTCAGCCTCCCGAGCTCGTACCGGTGCGCCGCGGCGAGCAAGCTCTGGGCCATGGCGACGACGTCGCGTTCCGCCATCTCGGGCAGCGCGTCGGTGTACACGAAGTGGAGCATCGCCTCGAACACCTTGGGCTCCACGCCCTGGATCTCCATGCGACGACGCCGGACACTGCCGCCGCCGACGACGACGACAGGCGATTTGTCCTTAGACGTGGCGAGCAGCTCGGCCTCGAACACCGGCGACCGCGCCGCCAGCAGCCACGCGTGCGCATCGTACGTCGTCGCCTCCCCGCCGCTGCCCACGGTTATCGCCACGTCCGCCCCGTGTTTCTTCGAAAGGAGGCTGCCGAGGTGCACGTGCAGGTCGGACGGCGGCACAGCGACACCCGCCGGAGCGTCCGCGGCGGCGGCGACGTCGGCGGCGGCGGCGCTCAAGGCCCAGTCTTTGATGACGGTGATGTCGCACTGGACGACGAAGCGGTCGTCCCTGAGGCACCCGGAGTACTGCAGGTCCTCCCAGCGGATGAAGTCCCTGAACCCCAGCTTGCGCGCCGACTCGCCGTTGAACCAGCACACCTCCGCCGAGCGGGTGTACGCCGGCACGGGGTCCCCGGCCGGGTCCAGCAGGCTGAAGCTGAAGTGGAGCGGGTCCGTCCGCTGGTGGCCGCCGTAGACGAGCTGGAGGGAGATGTACTTGTCCCTCCAGCTGTTGCCGTAGCCGTAGGGCGCGTACGTGATCTGCCACGTGTACCCCGCCGCCTCGAAGGCCTTAGACGTCGCCGACCAGTCCCTCGGCAGCTTCGTCGACGGCGCGCACCCGTCAATGGTCAGCCTGTGGCGCCCGCTCACTTCGCGGCATATGATGGTGGAGGCCGACGAGCGCGAGAGGCGGCGCCCCGCGGCGGACAGCAAAGCGGCGACGGTCGCCATGGCATGCGAAGCAGATAGCTAGTAGATCGATCTGGGAGACCAGGAGGACGCCGCTCTATATATGTTCATTTTTTATATATACGGCAAAAAAACAGCAAAGAGGAGTATCTGTTTGCACAAATGATTTGTATGGATTTTGTGCAGATATATGTTAACAGTTTGTTACGCTTTGTTTAGATTTATACTGAAAAAGATTGGGAATATTCACGTACTGATTCATTCCCATCTCATCTGCGAAATATCGGAAACCACGACGTGGCATTTTTTGCATATATATGCAACAAACATTCACACCAGACCATACGTCCTCCAGGTCTCCTCGACCAATCTGCAAGGTAGCCATGGCGGTGGCCACGCCACTGCTGTCCGCCGCCGCCCGCCGGTGCACGCGGTCGGCGTCCACCATCGGCAGGCGCGAGGTGATGGACTGCCACAGCCTCACCATGGACGGGTGCACGACGTTCAAGAAGATCCCCAAGACCTGGTTCTCGACGTCGGAGTCGTTCGTGGCGGCGGGCCACATTTGGCGGATCAGGTTCTACCCCAAGGGCGAGTGCTGCTTCTGGAGGCACGGCTACATGGCCCTCTACCTCGAGCTCGTCACCGCCGCCAACGCCTACTACCGAGCCACCGACCCCGTCGACTTCAAGTTCACCTTGCTCGATCTGGCGGGGAACCCCGTGCCGCAGTACAGCCGCGCCATGGCGGCGCACGTCTTCAGCGCCGAGTCCAGGCGCGTGGGGTTCAACGACTTCATCAGGTGGAAAGATCTGGAGAGGTCCGGCTGCCTCAAGGACGACCGCTTCACCGTCCGCTGCGACATCACGGTCTTCCAAGATTACTGGACCGCCGACAGCGATGGCGACGGCGGCCACGCTGTGGCTCCGGTGCGGCAGGTGACCGTGCCGCCGTCCAACCTGCACGAGCACCTCGGCGATCTTCTGGGGAAGAAGCAAGGAGCAGACGTCACGGTCGACGTCGCCGGGGAGGCCTTCGACGCCCACGGCTGGCTTCTCGCGGCGCGGTCACCGGTGTTCGAGGCCGAGCTCCTCGCCGCGGCCAAGGAGAAAGCACCTGGCGGCGGTGGCGCCGCCCGTCGTCGCGTGGTGGTGGAAGGCATGGAGCCACGGGTGTTCAAGGCGATGCTTCACTTCATGTACACCGACGTGCTGCCGGAGATGGAGAAGCAGGAGGAGACCGTGGCCATGTCCCAGGGCTTACTCGCGGCGGCGCACAGGTACGAGCTCCAGAGGCTCAAGCTCATTTGCGAGGAGACACTGTGCAGGCGGATCGACGTGGACACGGCGGCGAGCACCCTGGCGGTGGCGGAGCAGCACGGTTGCCGTGCTCTCAAGGCTGCGTGCCTGGGATTCATGGCGCGTCCTGGGAATCTCAATGCCGTCATGGAGACGAAAGGGTTTGAGAAGATAAAGGCCAACTGCCCGGCTGTTATGCTGGACCTCATCATGAAGCAAGTAGCAGCTCGAATGGCCATACATCAACCGTAATTCCTTCCATTATGATATTGTTAGTTTTGAATTATTGTTAAGCTAAAGGTTTTGGTTTATGTTGATGAATGGATCAAGTTTTCTGCCAGACCAATAATGATAATTAAATTCATGTCATTTTATTTAGGTCCCGTTCGCGTGCCCTTAAACCCGGCTCGATCCGCTTCTTTTTTCATCTGGAACAGCGTTTTTCTCTCACAAATTCCTCCAGCATTCCTCCAAACTATTCAAATTCCTCCAGAATTACTCCAAGCGAACATGCCCTTACTCTCTTCCTGCATGTCGAGAAAACTGTCATTATGTCATCTATGTTCTCCGTACACTTTAGATTGAACTCTGCAGATTGCGAATTTATATACCTCCAGGCTCCTGGATGCCGGGATACATATGTATGCTCCACGAGGGAAAAAATTGGGTGATTTTTTTTCCCTACAGGATGCCAGGAACAGAAACGTAGACCATGATCTTTGTAAAAATGTGAAACTGGTTTTATATTTTTCTAAGTTAAAATATTTTTTTTATGATTTATAAGAACGAATAGATTTTAGTGTTTTCAAAGGCATGCTTGGTTAGGTTTTAATTTTTGCCTAAGTGTCTGTTTAGTTTCCAAAATTTTATAAAATTTTTCAAGATTCCCCGTCATATCGAATCTTTAGACGCATGCATGAATCATTAAATATAAATAAAAAATAAAACTAATTACACAGTTTAGACAAAATTCACGAGACGAATCTTTTAAGCCTAATTAAACTATGATTGGACACTAATTGCCAAATAACAATGAAAGTGCTACAATACTATTTTCCAAAAAAATTTGCCAACTAAACAAGGCCTAACCAAAATCATGGCAAGCCTACTGTTTCGTAAATAATCAATAGGCATTGTACGTAGAGAACAATTCAAAGCTCACTACCATATACGGTGTCCCTGCTTTACCTGCTATCCAAATTAAGTACTAATTTTGAATGCGAGGTTGGGTAACAAAACTACAAGCTAAAAGTAAAGAATGAACTAAGTTAACTAGCTGGTAGCACTGTCCTACTTGTCTATTCGTTTCAACTATTCTACTTCCTCTGTTCTAAATTATAGTATATTCATTTTGTTATGCATCTACATATAATATATGTCTAGATACATAACAAAATGGATGTATCAAAACAGTAAAAGCGGCTTATAATTTGAAATGGAGCAAGTATTTGTTTGCTTGCTTGAAAAAGGGAATATATTGGGTACTAGTTGTTCCAACTAACCAACAAGCACCAGATTGAGCTGGCCAAAAGCCTCCATATTGTATATATATCTTTTTTGGTCTTTTGAAGCTGTCCAAGACAACTGAACTATATCTGTTTCAAGCTTAGTTCACTATCATTCTCACAGGAAAACAAAGTCCTATAGCGGAAATATTAACATAGTTTTGATGCACAATTCATGTCCATGCCACAACTAGGCACTACTAAAAAAACGATTTGTCGCAACGCCTCCCTTTCTTTGTAGGGGCAACTCTATATTGAGCCGCCCCTACAAATGGTTGCTAAATGAGCCGCCCGTACAAATAGATTTGTAGGGGCGGGCGGTGTTATCAGCCGCCCTTACAAATGGCCCGATTTGTAGGGACGGCTCTATATCCAGCCGTCCCTACAAATTGGATTTGTAGGGGTGGCTCAATATTGAAGTGCCCCTACAAATAGACGTCGAGTATTAAAAATTAAGCACTAAAATTTAAATTTTGTAAACGACCTCGGATGGAGAAACAATCAAAATAAAAGTTGTAGATCTCGAAAAGTTATGAAACTTTGTAGATGATAACTTTCTCATTTAAAATCATCTTGTCATGTAAAACTACGTTCGAATTTATCAAATTTGAAATTCAAATTTTATAAGTGACCTCGGATGAAGAAACTACCAAAATAAAAGTTGTAGACCTCGAAAAGTTATAAAATTTTGTAGTAGACAACTTTTTCATTTGAATTAGTTTAGGGCCTCAAACAATCAATTTATGCTTAGTTTTGTATAATATGTGGGGAACCAAAATGGATTATAGACACAAGTGATTGTGAGGTGCAGTGGTAGAGGAGTTTACGCGCAAGCGAGAGGTTGCCAACGCAAAGTGTGCAAAAATCGTGAAAAAATGATACAATGATAGAGTGGGTGGTGTGGTTGCCGGTGGGGACCTCATCAGATTAAAAAAATTGCTATTTTTTGCCCCTTTTTGTGATTTCTGGAAATTGATTTGTAGGGGCGATTTAATATACAATCCCTACAAATACATGATTCGTAGAGGCGCTTGGATAGGGGCGGCTGGGTAAACCGCCCCTACAAAACCTCTAGAGCCGCCCCTACAAATCATATATTACGTAGTGAGGGCTAGATAATGAGCCAACTCGACTCGGTTTGTATCTGAACTAAACAGCCCGCTTGTCTTGTTCACTAGCTCAAGCTAGCGAGCCAGACAATAAAAACCATGGAAATTATAATCTGTACATTTATCTAAAACTTAGGAATAGTAATAATGCAAAAGCAACTCATCTCTAAGCCTTGAATCAAATAAATAGATTAACAGATACTAACATATACAAATACAACAATACAGTAAAGTACTATACCATGTATCCATGATTCATGCTTCATACCATATCATGCATGATGCATCTATTAATGACTATCCATATATCCATTCAAAACAAAGTGATAGCATCATAATAAGTACACATTTTGAAAGTCCACGTCCAACTATCAACTAGTTGCAAAGTGGGAGACATCAAGTCATACAAAACTAATTAATATAAATTTAAGGCCAACAACTTTGGCTCGTTAGGTTCATGAGTCAACTCACGCGTTGGCTCATTAACTACATGAGATAAAATGCTAGCTCAACTCGTTGAAAAATACAAACGAGTGAAGTCGAATCAAGCCACTAACGAGCCAAGTTGAGCGAGCTATCAAGATGTTAGCTTTCGTCCAACCCTAGCCACAACTATGGGCTCCTAGGACACCCAATCTGGCGGAGGGTCAAGGGCGTAGAAGTACCCATGAATAGTGGCATCCTTGCCTACAAAACTTAAAGTTTGCATCAAGAGTACACTAGTGTACTTAATAGGACTTAGCCAATATAATAAACAAGAAATCATGCCTTTGGCATTAGGACGGAATAAGAGTTGGTTTTCCATAAAGGCATGCATACAAAAAGAGTAAAGTACTTTATACTCTACGCATTTGTATATAGTATGTTTAACAAGTTATAAGCAATAAGCAAATTGAACTCAATCTTCCGCGAATCGTTCCAACAAACTCTACTCCGAAGCAAGAAGATATGAACGACAAGGACATAATTCAAAAGCTCTACAGAGGGGTACAACTTTCCCCTCCAAAGACCATGATCAGAACCAATGACACGCATTGTTACTTAAGCAGTAACTTGAGCCTCAACCATTCTTGAGTCTGAGAAGTCTCCCATGAATGGTGTGATGGTGAGCAAAGGTACTAGCACCCCCAAGCAACCCTGTGCCCTACCACGTGCTGAATCCATGGGTTATCCAGTCACAATAACATACTAGGCTTACCATACCCATCACATGGTAAGTGGTCTGTACAAGTTATATTCAAAGACTCCCTACATTGGATGCAAGGTCCTTAATCGGCCCCAATGAGCTATGTCATTCAAGAGCACCCATGGATCTTGCCATGCCCAACCTCTTGCTGGTCCTTGAGTCAAGTTCATCATGTGGATCAAATTGTACACCATTGCTCAAATTTGATGTTGATTAGTCAACAAGCAATTCCTTAATGACATGAATTGTGAGAATCCATCATGAATTCAACTTCTACCATGTCTAAGCAAGTAAGCATGCATTATGTTCTAAAAAGTAAAACAATTAAAGATACAAAGCGTGGTGGAAACAATTCAAGGTCATAAGCTCAAGTAGGAAATGCGGGTCGCTAGTCATATTGTAACATAATGCACTACATAACAAAGTCAATTCAATGCAATTGTAAATGAGAGTAGGATACTTAGGAGCCTACCTTGGTACTTAATGGGGTGGTCAACTGCTTCATGCTCACTCGTGGGTTCAACTTCATTCTCAGGGTTCACCTCCTCAATTACTTTGACTACTATATGATGCAATGATATGAATGAGCAAATGCAATGCTTATGATAGAGGTAGGATGCAAACTAGATGTATGATCATGTATAAGAATCATATAACATTTGTCTAGGGTCATAGCGTACTTATACTTAGGCTAGGTGAAGAGTGTGTGTCGACTAGTCCTAGCGGAATTCTAGTATGAACCAATAGAGTGTCCACTAGGACCTAGGGACTATTCGTCAAGTGATGATGGACTACCAGTAAGGTCATGACCAAACTATGTAAGTGCTAGATGTGATAACAAATGAACTGTCTATCGGGGTGAGCACCAAAACACGCAAGGTGACTATACTTCTAGTGAAAAATGACTAAGTGTGAGATTCAATGGATTGTTCATCGATATGACAAGAGACTTACAGAGAATTTTGTCTCTAGGAAATCCTGATGGATTGTCCGCAAGGGCACCATGAACTATTCATCTACGCAAAGAAGCTATGCACTAAGTGATTCCATGGACGCGGAGTGCTTGTGCGGTTCTTGCATGTGCATGCAGCCTTGTGGGGGTGTTTCAAGTGTGCCATAGAACGTATCTATCATGGCGCATTGTGCCATTCTATCCTATCTCAATACTTTGGATATTTAGGTGATTTCAAAGCCATGAACTATCTATATTGGTATGTAGTTATCAAAAGAAAGATTGTGGTCCAGATTCAACTAACTAAAAATCAGAGAAGAAGAAAGTATGTTGGTCTTGGGATTGGATTGCCTCCTTGATCCTCGATCTTACCTCCTCCTTGAACTAACCCCCTTGTGCAAGGTATATTAACCTCTCCTAGCTCAATCCCAAGCAGCCGGGATGGTTGTTGTCGTTCTTAGGGTCTTCTTGGCTTCCTTGATCTCCCCTTCCCCTTCCTTCCTTCTCCTTGTTTGTTGGAGTATTCTAGCTGCGTTCTTGCTCAAGAACTAGAGAGAGAGTGAAGGTGGGGGGGGGTGGGGGGGTGAGAATGTGTGTGTCGTGAGAGACAAGAGAGGAAGAGAGGGAAGAGTGACTTCCTAGTGTTGTGGTTGTGGTGGAACTATGCCAAATAGACTTACAGGTGGGGGCCAAGGCAAGGGAGAGCTGGACAACTCAAAATCCATGCATGGATGTGCTCCTGATGGATTGTCAATCGGGTGATGACGGACTGTCTGTCATTGCTTGATTGCGTCAACCTAGGCAAGTGCTGGTGGACGGTGCGTTAGCGGTGGGCGAACTGTCTATTCGAACACATTAGAGCCTAGTATGTGATTTTTTTTTGCTAAACTAGTTTTCCAAAATACGAACTTTGATGATTATTATACTCATGATACTAATGCTAAACACAAATGCAATGCTGGGTCGACAATGTTTCTTGCCAATGATGTGGTGTTTTGTATGGTGAGCAAGTATTCTTTCCTGATGATCCGGTTTCTTTTTTTAAGCATATGTCTCTTGCGTGGTGTTTTCATTATGAGCAAGTTTTGTTTCCTGATTATCTAGTAAGTTTTTCTAAGCATGTGTCTCCTGTATGGTGTTTTAATTATGAGCAAGTGTTATTTCCTGATGATTTGGTTAGTTATTTTGAGCTTATGTTCATGGATTGATGTATTTTAATAATCAGCTATGACCTAGTATGTTGTCCATGTTGGTCGCCAAACTGGAGCATTCTCCAACAAGGAGACTGCTCATGATCAGATAGTGGGATACATAGGTGCATGCTACAAGACATGCAAGTCCATAGGGATAAAGCTTTTGCTGCCTTTTATAGATCTCCAAATTAAAAATGAAGATGCCAAGCTAGATGCACCACCATTGAAGCCTAAGGATCCTACATTTACCCTACATTTACTGTTAAGGCGGCCATAATCTTAGTCCATGATATTATAAATTATTGTCTAATGTTGTTGTAAACATCTTTGTGCCTTATGCCTATTTATATCTGAAGTCCGAAGTGCTTTGCAATTCAGTTAAAACACAACCTGCTGCAACTGTAAGCGCTTATGGCTAATTCTCCCACTTGTGGCCCGGGGCATGGTCCAACTGGTGCCACAGCCCACAATTGCATCGTACTTCGTACCCGGCAGAAGAACGCGCAAGTGGAAGGGGTTGGTTGAGCTGGGCCGGCCTTGTTTGGTTCAATGTGACCAAACAACTAGTCGTGTGGAAGAAAGATAGGAAATAACTGAGCTACGCTGAAGGACTGTGCTAGCTTATCCTTGTGGGCCAAAAGTGAGAAAGAGAGAAAAGAAAACTTTTTCTTTTATTTCAAAGCCATAAAAAGTAAATTTCCAAACTTATTTCATAAAACAAATATGGAAAATATTTTTAGTATATTTCTAAAGACTTTTGAAAATTAGACTTAAACTAAACTTGTTTTTCAAACAAAATTTTGAAGATTTATTTTTGAAAAGAGAACAAAATCTATCGAGGCATAAGCACATTTTGTAAATTTATTTTTCACATAGATAAAATTATGCAGCTAGCATAAAGGCAATACCACCAATAAAGTTATTTTAGAAAAAATATAAAGTTTAGTTTCTTTATCAACATTGGTAAAAAACTAACTAAAGATAGGAGAAAATTGAAGAAATCATTAAATCATTTTATTCTATTTAGTAGTTTCTATTCACAACCCAAAATCAGAATTTTAGGGGTGTGACAAAGAACTAATTGATAAAGAGAAAATATTAGAATACACAAAGAAGTACTTTAATAAACCTTAATTAGTGGAATATGCAAAAGAGAGTTGCGCAAACCAAGGACCAAACATAGATTTTTTTATAAAGGAAGGATTTTATTAATTCACAATTATTACATCGATATGATATAATAAAAGTGAATTCACTTCCAGCTTTTGCCTAAACACATTGCCAAAGAGAAAAAGCATGACACTCTAATGCCATTAGTTCTGAGACTAGATCGTCATACATGTGTCCTGGAGAAAAAGGCCGTAGCCGCTTGCATCAATTATTGCAGTGCCTTCAACATCAAAGCCAATATGATTCTATGATTGTGAGATTTAAAAAAAAACTAAATAAATTCTTAAAATACCTTGGATCCAAAATGGATTCGGTTGACCTTGATGTACGCATTTTATTGCTTCCGGCGCAAACTCTTGCGGGATCACGTGTTCCTGGACTCATCGGATCCATGCATGTGCGCATCAAACGAAGTCGCAACTTGCAAGGCCTCAATTGAAGCTACAACAGATATGCATATCTTACGTGAATATACAAACACCATTATCTTATTATATCGATCAAAACAAAAGAAAATTATATAGTACTAGATATCCCTAGCTGCTTAACAACCTGTTAACTAGCTAAAACTAAACCTAGCGTATCAAAATAGTGAGACAGAATTAATTTTCTAGCTAAATATTTAACCAGTTGTTAGTTATCTCCAATTAATTTAAATTAGTTTTTAGTATAACTAGTAACTAGCCTTGATCGGTCCAGAGAGATTGGTTATGGACTCTAGACATGGAGCATCTAGTCAAGACTGGATCCAGATACAACCTCTTTTGTTGATATGGCTGGCCTCACCGTGAAAACAAGGTCCTTTGATCTAGGAGTACAGGCCACTCAAAAATCGAAACTTGGCTGACATGAATGGGGCCGAGGACCCACTAGATAATTTTCTAGCTCTATCTTCATTTTCCACTTGGGCACTTGGCACTAGTTAATTAAGCTCGTTTTCAGCCTGTAACTAATAAAAAAAGAAAGTGAACGTGCAAGAGGAAAATGTCATGTCACCATGTCGGTGGCATCTATCAAATTAATTGTCTATTTGCACTATCTAAAATCGCAATATGATTTTTTTTTGGCAGGACAAGTTTTTGGCACTCTCTTATTTTACTACACAAGATTTTTTGACGTAAAGTTGATGCTTATTATATTTGTATTTGTAATAGTTACTTATATTTTGATTTTGTAAAATAATTGTATATATATAGGATATTTTCGCAATAGCTTCCTAAAGGTTTATTTTGAAATAGTTACATTTGTTTTTGAAATAGTTACTTACATTTGACATAAGTTGATTTTTTTCAATTCAATACACATTTTTTTTTTTGCAAAATAACTATATATACCAATATTTTTCCAAGAGTAATACTTTTACGTTAGCATCAGATCTAAATGAATATAGGATATACACTAGTGCACACAACATTTGTACTAGCAGCACTCTTTGAATTTTCATTAGCGGTTTTGTAAATCCTCGGTATGAAAGCCTAGTGAAAATGACGATGTGTTACATTTGCGTGTGTTTAGAACTATCCATGTAAATGATTTAAACTGGTGATATGCTTACACAACCCGCTAGTGTAAATGGTTTTCAAGAATTCATAAGTCAAGCAAAAAATAGCATTTGTTTAATTTGTGAGAGGCCCGCCAACCAACCTTACGGCTGCAAATCACAAGTCAAAGTCACTTGTGACCAAGTGTCTAATGCATTCTTTTTGTATTCATTTTAACAAATATTGTTGTATTGCATATGAGATCCTAAACTTATTCAAACGAAAAACTTGAACTAGAAAGGTTTAGAACACTTGGATTACTATAACTTTGGTTTAGTTTGTTTCTCCAACTGAGATCATTTGAAAAATTATAAAATTTTAAATTTAAAAATCCTAAAATAGAATTTTCAGTCATGTCGATGTTTTACCACCGATAGCCTGCCACGGGGTTACCCGGGGCAGTATGTTCGGGATTCAGCGTATGCGGAACTCAACGGTGAACGCAAGAGACAGTAGATTTATCCTGGTTCAGGCCCTCGACTGTGGTCGAGTAACAGCCCTACGTCCAATCGGCGTTAGCCTTTGCGTTGGATTGATTGTTTGGTGTTGTTGTGTTGTATCATGTGTTCTTCTTGTCTCTAGGATCCCTGCCCTCCTTTATATAGTCAGGAGGTCAGAATCCTAATTGGTTTACAATGAGAGTACTTGTAGGATTACAGAATAATACTTCTACTAAGATTACATGGGAAGAATCCTAGTTAGACTAGATCTTCTCCCTTCCTTGCGGGGTATCCCGTGGGTCCCGCACCCACAAGCCTCCGAGCACTTTATGGTTGAGCTCTGGAAGTCTCGTCTTGTTCCTTCAGGTCTTGCCGACCAGGAACAAGCGTCGTCTGAGTACTTTCTTGAGCGAAACCATGTAGCGCTTCGTGAGATCTTCGCGTGGTGTGTACCTTTTTGAAGAAAAAAGTACTCCCATTTGGGTGTAGCCCCCGAGCCTCTTGCTTTTTGGCATAAGGAGCTGGAGGGTCTTCTCTTGAGGGTTCCTGAGCATATTTCCGGGTTCTTTATAAAAAGAGCTCGGATATAGCTAGGTCCGGGTTCTTTTTGTCTTGATGTCTTGAAGTGATCTATCTTGAAGAAGTCTTCTTGGTGATGTGCGCTTTTTTGGAGAAAAAGTGCACTCACTGAGTGTAGCCCCCGAGCCTCTTGCTATTTGGAACAAAGAGTTGGAGGGTCTTGAATCTGAGTTGTTCAAAGAACTGAAAACTTCCCCTGATGCAGCCCCCGAGCATTCTTCAAAAAGAACTCGGATACAGAATCTTGGCATATCTTCTGGTAGTCTGCTGTTGTCAGATGTAGAGTCTGCTGCTTTCAGATGTAGAGTCTGCTGCTTTCAGAGGTAGAGTTTGCTGTTGTTAGGTGTAGTTGTATGGTGGTGGTTGAGTGTAAATGCCTTTTGTTCACAGGTTGTACAGTGTTCGTATATTCTCCCGAATATGCTTGTTGTTGAGTAATGTTCCTTCACGCCTGAGTTCTCTTTCATTGAACTCTGTCTTTTCACCGTGTCCTTTGTTAGGTTTGTTCCGCTAGTGCTCCCGGTCCATGTGCACCGCTTCTTTGGTCTATAAATATCCTCCTTGTGTGCTGCTTTGATTCCTCGAGCACTTTGTTGTGTGGTTTGAAATCTCCGTAGTCATGAATATGATAGTTTGTGAAGTAGAGCAGCCCCCGGATGTATTTTGTAGTTCTTGTACATCTTGTCGTAGCTGGAGGAAGTCTTGTGATAGGGATTAGAGGTAGACTAATCCCGTAGTGGCATTGCTCTGGGAAGTACGTGGCGGTAGTTGGAGGAAGTCTTGTGATGTGGGATGCGTTCCTTCATCCAGCAGTTCTGGGTTGATCCTCGACGCCTGCCCTGAGACTGTCTGGTGTAGATCAACACCATATCCGGTATCACATCGGACTTGGGTAGACAGATGCCTGTAGGCTCCTCTTGTTCCACGTTGTCCCGCCGTGTCGCTGATCTCCGCCTTGGATGTGCTGCTTTCTTCCTTTGAAGAAAACAGTGTAGCCGGGTGCGGTTTGCTCTACCGAGTAGCAATTTGGAGCACGTAGTCGTTCCAGAACCTAGTCGTCTCCGGGTTCCTTTTTGCTACCTTGCCTGTCGTAGTACCGAGTTCGTTGGGTCTTGTAAGATGTGTAATCTTGTATCTTTTGAAGTCATTTGTAATAGAAAGAATCTTGTCTTCTGAGTTGTCACTCTTTATCCTGCGGATGTCCTGGTTGTTTTTGAGATTCCCGAGTTCTTTCTATAAGGACCGGGTTGTTATACTCCTTGTGAGGTAACCTTTCGTTGCTTCATGGCTGATGAGTTCTTTTTGTAGCAATATGATAGCTCTGTCGTTCTGCCGGATGGATAAGTCCGAAATCTGCCCGTTGAACTGTACCATTATGTGGATTTGTGCCTTCCGTCATTTTAGCTATGTCAGTAAATGGACCGTTGCGCTCTCACATCGTGCTTTTACGGTCCCAGTGGGCTGTGTTTTACTACTGTAAGATCTATTTAAAAGGCCTTTTCGTCTTCTTCTTCTTTACTGCTCCGCTTTTGCCTTGAAAACCCTAGCTTTTAGAAATCCACCGCCGCCATTGTCGCCGTCACCTGAGCGCCGCCATCTTAGTCTCGTCTTTTCCTAGTGCCTTTTTGCTTCCGCTAGTACATGGGTAGGAAAAAAGCTGCGAGCAAGTCCCAGGTAGCCTTCGTGGATGAGGAGTCATCCCTCTCCGTGATCGAGAACCAAGAGTTCATGGCCATGAGGGCTGCCTAGAAGTTTTGGCCGGCTCCAACAACAACTGAAGACCAGCTTCGCGAGCTTATCAGCGATGGCTTGATCCAGAGCAAGGACATTGCTGAATGGAGAGCTCTAGGTGAGCATCGGGTCCCTGCTCCAGGTCCTGGTGAGATCATTCTTTTTGTCTCCTTTATCCGTGCTGGACTTTGCCTTCCTGCTTCCGCCTTCCTTCATCGATTTCTTGGTTATTTTGGGGTCAGCTTGAACCATCTTGCTCCCAATGCCATCCTCCATCTTTCTGTTTTTGTACATCTTTGTGAAACTTTCCTTGGAATTCCTCCTTCTCTTTCTCTCTTCCGTCACTTCTTTTGTGTGAAGCCTCAACCCCGCCGTGAAGACACTAATGTTCTTGGCGGCTGCGGGATTCAGTTTCGCCAGGGTCTTAAAAGCAAATTCTTTGACTATGACCTGGTTGATTCTGTGAGGGATTGGCGTGCTGACTGGTTCTATGCCACCAATTTGATTCCTTCTCTCGCCGTTCATTCTGGATCTGGTCCCTCGGTTAACGACCGGTGGGAAAAGAACTCCCTGACGTCGAACGAGCTCCAGGCGATCCAGCCATTCCTTAAGCGGATAAGCACTCTGAAGCAGCAGGGCTTGATCGGCTTCGGAATCGTCTCGAGTTTTCTTCATCGTCGTGTTCAGCCTCTGAAGGAGCGAGAGAACTTTGGCTTCGAGTACTTTGGGGCTGAGGATCCTTCACGCATGGTCCCTGCCCCTGAGTTGACCGACGAGGAGGTACTCGAGCGTCTTCAGAAGATGCTGAAAGGAGCAAGCGTTGTCCTACTTACCGTCTCCGAGTATTGTGCAAAGAACCCACCTCCAGCCGTAAGTTGTTTTCTCTTTGTGCGGGTACTTTTTGTATTTCTTTTACTGTATCTATTTTCACTTAATCTTCCTTGTCTTGTTGTCTCATTCCTTTCGTAGGAATTGGGGCGTAACTTCGTTGACCCAATTCCCCTTCACGACCTCCCTGCCATTGTGGGGGCTGGGGGTAGTCTTGCTGGGGCTTCTTTAACCAATAAGTCGCAAACCGTCATAATGCTTCCTAGTGTTTCTTCCACAAACCCTGATGTATATGTAGAGTTCGTTCCTCGTTCAGTTCCTCGAGCTGCTCGTAGCGTCGGCAAGAGGGGGCGAGTGGCTGGTTCTTCTTCTGGTGTGCCTGCTGCCAAGAAAGCTTGCCAATCGAGTACTTGTCTAGGTACTCAAGTTATAGCTAGCAAGCTCTTAGGTGAGCACATTAATACGCTCTGTCCTTCTATTGCTTGTTTTCATCTTTAACCGAGTACTTTTGTCCTTTTTCAGCTGGTGCTATGGTGGCCTTGGTTGAGACTGAGGAAGAAGAGGATGATGATGCACCCCTTGTCATGCGGCGGTGAGTTATTTTCTTATTTTCCTATTGTTGAATCCCTCCTTTTTGTTTTGACTTTGGTTTTAATCTTTTTGTAGTAAGCGGTCGTCGGGTACGAGTTCTTCTGGGGCTCCGGCCCCAAGTTCTTCTGGGGCTCCAGTACCGAATTCCTCTGTGGCTCCAGTACCAGCTACACCGCTCCTATCGCAGGGTGGCGGTGATGTTTTTGCCGCCATAGTTCCTCCTGCAAGGTCTTCTTTCGGTTTTTTGAAGAAGAAGATAGCTGAGTAAGTGACTCTTTGTTGTGCTTCTTTGCTTTTTGCCTTTCTTTTTCCTGACTTGTATTTTTATTGATGAGTTTCTCTATCATCTTGCAGTCCCTCGCCTTCTCTTACTCCTCCGCCGCCTTCTAGTCAGCCTTCTGGTGCGCCCCCGTGTACTGAGTCGAAGGACTCGGAGAGTGCAGTCGGTGAGGTGGCTGTGAGGAAAGCTGGGCCTCCTGCTGCTGCTGACCCTGTGGCTCCAGAGGTGACTGTGGTCATAGTGGTTGGTACTTCTGAGGAGGTAGCTGGGGCTTCCCAGGATACAGCCCTGGCCTTGCCTTCTTTGCCTGCGCCGGCTTCTCCCTCAGCTCCCCTTGGTACCGGTGCTTCGCGCTTGGATGACGATGTGTTGCATCAATTTGATGCTACTCATCGGTTGTCTGAGCTGATCGCAGCCTGGGGGAACTTGGCGTCCTCTGCGACTTCTTTTGGGGAAAAGCTCTAGGTTAGTTTTTCTGAAGTTCTTTCTTTGGCTGTTCATCTTTGTCTTGTCCTTACGCCTTGTTTTTCTCTCTCTCTATTTTCTCAGTCTTTTTCTCGTGATCATACCGGCTTCTTTTTCTCGTCTGAAAACGAGAAAAAGTTGTCTTTCGAGGTAAGCGCTCTAAAAGCAGAGCTTGATCTCTGCCAAGCCGATATGGAGATTGAGCGCAAAACACACCAAGAGGAGGAGAAAGCTCTCCGCGCCTAGGTTGTTGAGGCAGAAAAGCAGAGGGATGCTGCGGTGAAGTCCCTGAAGAATGAGTGCAAAGGTATTGCTTGTTCTTTTTGTTTCCTTTTGTATTCTGACTTTCTCTTCTGCTGACTTGTTTTTGTTGCCTGGTCTAGCTCTCCGAGTTGAAAAGCAGAAGCTCTCGGAGGGTCTTGAGGAGATGAAAACAACTGTCTGCAATAGTCACAACTGGGCTGAGGAGGTAATCACTTGTGCTGAATGTAAGGAAAATGGATCCTTGGCCCATTTACTTTGGATTTTGGTGTTTGATGACCAACACAACCAAATTGGACTAATGAATTTGCAAGTGTCTGTTTTGTAGTCCAATAGGGTGCAAGACGTGACTTGGACGAAGGCGACGTGATGATCTGATGATCAACACCTCAAGCAAGACCTTAGAAGCACAAGAAAAGACCCAAGATGTCAAGCAAAGTCCAAGCATGAAGATAGGAGCCAAGCCGTGCGCAAGATCGCGAAGAAACGAGCTCGCAGAGGCGACTGGACGCTGGACCGGACGCTGGACCGGTGGCTCGGCAGACAGGCGACCGGATGCAAGGACCGGACGCTGGCGGCAACCGACCGGACGTAGGAACGCAGCGTCCGATCGAGTACAGAGAGGTTCCAGGCGCGCAAAACTACGACCGGACGCGTCCGGTGGCAGGCGACCGGACGCTGGAAGCGTCCGATCGGTAGTTCGCGGCTACAACGGTCGGGACGATCGGACGCGTCCGGTCAGGACGATTCAGCGTCCGGTCAGCAGCAGATTTGCGGGAGTTCGACCCCAACGGCTACTTTCTCAGTGGGGCTTATAAATACAACCCCCAACCGGCCATTTGACAAGTGTGGAGCTGAGGAAACATATCAAGAGTGTTGATACACCATTTGAGTGATCTCCACATGCATAGTGCTTAGTGTTTTATTAGGTGATTAGCATAAGTGCTTTGCGAAGTGCTTAGGTTGATTAGACCACCGCTTATGCGCTTGCTCTAGGTGTTTGCCTAGTGTTTAAGTGAGGTTTGCATACCTCTTGCCACCCCGTGCTTGTGAGCACAAGTGTTGTACATTGGAGGGGCTTGAAGTCTTGCGAGATCACACCAACCGCGTTTGTGGTGTGGCCGCCACCGTGTACCGGAGGGAACAAGGCCCGTGGCGTTTCGGCCGGAAGCTTGATAGTGAAGACGGCGGGGAGCATCCGGGAGAGGCTTGCCGAGAGGCACATCGGAGACCCACTTGCGCGTGGGGAAGACCCGAGGCTATCCACGGAGTTACCCGACCGGGAGCTTGACCCTTGCGAGAGATTCCTTGCGAGGGGCTCCAACGAGGACTAGGGGGAAGCTTGCGCGCTTCTCGATACCTCGGTAAAAATACCGGAGTCGTCGACGGGAGTTTGCATATCTCTACCTTGCTCTTTAGCTTCCGCATTTACATTGATTACTTTACTACGTTTGCGGTAGAGATAGCAACACACTAGCAAAACCATAGTTGCACATCTAGATAGCTTGTCTATTACATAGGTTTTGCTAGGGTTAGAAAAAGAGGCCATAGTTTAGAGTTAGATTTTTAAGTTGCCTAATTCACCCCCCCTCTTAGGCGTCCACGTGTCCTTCAAGTGGTATCAGAGCCGGTTGGCTCATATTTAGACCTTTGGCTTAACCGCCGTTGTGCCGACGCTATTGTAGAGTGGTTGGGATGGATACCGCTAGGCCTCCACAATTTGACGGCACTAACTTCCCATACTATAAAGCTAGAATGGCTTGCCACCTTGAGGCGGTTGATTTGGGTGTATGGAGAGTCACTCGTGACGGGATGAAACCCATCAAGAATCCCGAAAAACCCACAAAGATTGATGAAAAAGAAATGCATTTTAATGCTAGAGCTAAGAATTGCTTGTTTGAATCATTTAGCATGGATGTGTTTAACCAAGTGTTCACCTTAAATACGGCACATGAAATTTGGTTAAAACTCCAAGAGCTCCATGACGGCACAAGTAATGTCCGTGAGCAAAAACATTGTCTAGCTAAGCAAAATTATGATTCCTTTACAATGAATGAAGATGAGCTTGTTCGTGATATGTATTCTCGATTGAATCTAATTATTAATGAGCTCCACTCTATAGGATTATTAAAGCTAGATGATGCGGACATCGTGAGGAAGATCATCTCCGTGCTACCACAAAAGAAATATTCAAGCATCATCACCATCCTTCACAATATGGAGGACTTGAGCACCATGACCCCGGGCATTGTCATTGGCAAGATAGTGGCATTTGAAATGTCACGCAAGATGGGTCAAGAAGAAGCCTCTTCATCGAGCAAAGGCAAAGCTCTCGCTTGTAGCGAAAAGAAAAAGATGAAGGGCAAGAAAGTTGAGTCAAGCTCAAGCTCAAGCTCCTCAAGTGAAGAAGAAGAAGATGAGGATGATGATGATGATGAACAAGAATCAAGTGATGATGATCAATCTTCCTCCACCTCCGACCTTGATGAAGAATCAATCAAATTAATCAACAAGGTGGAGAAGATGATCCAAAGGCTCAATGTCAAGGGTGTGCTCATCTAAATTCAAGATCTCATTTTCACCAATCAAAGAAATGAGCAAAGAAAGAGAGGATGCTATGGATGCGGCGAGATGGGGCACTTTGTGGAAGTTTGTCCAAACAAGCCCACACCCAAGACAAAGAAGAAGGCGCGCAAAAACAAAGCCCTCACAACAATAAGGTCATGGGATGATTCTTCAAGTGAAGAAGAAAACCATCACAAGAGGCGAGGTCTTAAGCACTCATCATCAAGCTCTTCTCGTGTGTGCCTTATGGCACGAGGTAACAAAAGCTCACCCTCTAGTGATAGTGATAGTGATGATGATTTGCCTTCTTACAATACAATTGTGCAACAAAATCTTAAATATGCTAAAGTTTGCACTAGTCAACAAAAGAAGCTCAAAACTTTAAAAGAAGAGCTAGGTAGTTCACAAGAAGTATACAAGAATTTGCTTGAACAATATGAAAACTTTGCAAATCTCAATGTTGAACTATCTACTAAAATTGAGCAACTTGAGGCTAGTGCAACAACAAGTGCATGCACAATTAATGATAAGCAACTTGAAAAGAAAAATGAAAAATTAAAAGAAAAGTTAGCTAGCTCACAAAATGATTATCAAAGTTTGCTTGCTAAAATGGAAATCATGTGCAAACATTGTGATGAGCTAACAAATCAAGTTGCTAATCTTGAGGCCGTAAAAAATACCCCCACCAAGGCATCTAAAAGAAATGACATAATTAAAAAGGATGCATCTACCTCTTGCAATGATTTATGTTTAGACTCACCTTTGTGCAACCAAGCTTGTGTTAAGAAAGTGATTGTAGATACATGCACACAAGAGGTTGCAAAAGAGAATGAGCAACTCAAGCAAGAAGTAGCTCGCCTCACCAAGGACTTGACTCAAATGAAAGGCAAGGCGAAGCAAACCCAACTTCATCAAGATAACACCGTCAAGGGAGTGAAGAAGCTTGATGAAGGACAAACCATGGTTTGCTACGTGTGCCACAAAGAAGGCCACAAGTCCTATGAGTGCAAGGTAAAGAATGGGGGAGGAGCAAAGAAGAAGGAGAAAAAGCAAACAAGCAAGCTCTCCAACACCTACATCAACAAGGTGGACAAGAAGGCCTCCACACCTTATCTCTTGAAGAAGAAGAAAAATGACAAGGTGGTGGCCATCAAGGTGAACAAGCAAGCAAACAATGGGGTCAAACGCTTTTGGGTGCCAAAGGAAATCATTTCCAACATGAAGAGCACCAAGAAGGTTTGGATCCCGAAAGGGAAGTAAGAAGTCCGTCGGTCCTCGGGGAATTTGGAGACTTGGCAAAGTATGGGTGCATTTCATGGGGTGCATCATGACGGACAAAGTTATTGCCAAGTGGGTTAGTGAATTCTATGGACCCAAATTCCCCTTCCCATGTTAGGTAACTAGATGTTATTACTTTTTAATTGGTACATCTTGAAATTAGTTTTTCCTACAATTGGTATTCTTAAGCATCTAGTTACTCTTCATGCCTATGTTTGCATTTACATGTTTAAATCATTTACCATGCATACAATAGGTATATCTTATGGTAGGATTGCTCGGTTTCATTTTTAACTATTGGAGCAAACCTACATGGTTTTAAATTGTTTAGAAGCAAGGCACATAGCTTGTCTTATAATTGTTCATTTAATATGTGCCAAAGTCCAAATTGTAGATAATTTTCTCCCAAATATCATATTTCAAGTGATATTTTGACTCCAAAATCAATTGTGCATGAGTACTACAAGTATTCCATGTCTCCATGCACAAATTTAGGGGGAGGATCATCTACAAGATGGACGCTTTGAGACTAACACCTTTTTCAAGTTTATCATGTGTGAAGTAGTCTCATTGCAAGGAAAATGGAGTCCCCGAAGAGAAGCATCGTTCTTCAATTAGCATCATC
The DNA here is from genome assembly GCA_904845875.1 of Miscanthus lutarioriparius. Classification (NCBI taxonomy): domain Eukaryota; kingdom Viridiplantae; phylum Streptophyta; class Magnoliopsida; order Poales; family Poaceae; genus Miscanthus; species Miscanthus lutarioriparius. The sequence goes on along the minus strand of CAJGYO010000014.1, from coordinate 29,384,478 downwards.
ATGTTGATTTCATTTCATATTTATATGCTTTCTCCATGCATTATATAGATTAAATTCTCTTGTGCAACAAATTGCTAATTATGCATATGATTTGCTTTCTACCGTATGTATGCATATATTTAGGGAGAGCTTAGTCTATATAATGCGAGAGTCAAATTTTGTGATCCATTTCACTCTATACACAAAGGATCATGAAATTTGACCCTCCCTTGTGCTACTAATGTCTTCCTTTTTAGTGTTTGATGCCAAAGGGGGAGAATTTGAAGGACCAAAAGCAAGCATCAAGTTGATGTCTACAAGTGGTAATGGTCCAAGAAAGGGAGGAAAGTGAATTATGGATTAGTCTATGTAATGGGAGATTTTTTTTAGAAAGATAGGCTTTAATCCATAATATCACATGGGGACATTTGCAAGGGCAAGACATGCTTTTAAGTAAAGTTTTAATTGGTATCTGTCAATTAGTATCATATAACCTTGCTCTTTGCATTGCAACCTAGCAAGTAGGTAGTTTTTAACTTCCAAATTCTATTTATTTGCTTGTTTTGGTCGTGTTGGCATCAATCACCAAAAAGGGGGAGATTGTAAGGAAAATGGACCCTTGGCCCATTTACTTTGGATTTTGGTGTTTGATGACCAACACAACCAAATTGGACTAATGAATTTGCAAGTGTACATTTTGTAGTCCAATAGGGTGCAAGCGTGACTTGGACGAAGGCGACGTGATGATCGATGATCAACACCTCAAGCAAGACCTTAGAAGCACAAGAAAGAGACCCAAGATGTCAAGCAAAGTCCAAGCATGAAGATAGGAACCAAGCCGTGCGCAAGATCACGAAAAGAAACGAGCTCATAAAAAGGCGATCGGACGCTGGACCGGACGCTGGAAGCGCGACGACGACGCTGGACCGTGGCTCGGCAGACAGTGACCGGATGCAAGGACCGGATCTTTGGCGGCAACCGGACCGAAACGCAGGAACGCAGCGTCCGATCGAGTACAGAGAGGTTCCAGGCGCACAAAGCTCGCGACCGGACGCGTCCGTGGTGAGAAGCGATCGACATGGAAGCGTCCGATCGGTAGTTCGCGGCTACTAGCGGTCGGGACGATCGGACGATCCGGTCAGGCGATTGGCGTCCGTCGGCAAAGCAGATTGCGGAGTTCGACCCCAACGGCTACTTTCTCGGTGGGGCTTATAAATACAACCCCAACCGGCCATTTGACAAGTGTGGAGCTGAGGAAACATATCAAGAGTGTTGATACACCATTTGAGTGATCTCCACATGCATAGTGCTTAGTGTTTTATTAGGTGATTAGCATAAGTGCTTTGCGAAGTGCTTAGGTTGATTAGACCACCGCTTATGCGCTTGCTCTAGGTGTTTGCCTAGTGTTTAAGTGAGGTTTGCATACCTCTTGCCACCCCGAGCTTGTGAGCACAAGTGTTGTACATCGGAGGGCTTGAAGTTTTATGAGATCACACCAACCGCGCGTTTGTGGTGTGGCCGCCACCGTGTACTGGAGGGAACAAGGCCCATGGCGTTTGGATAGGAAGCTTGATAGTGAAGACGGTGGGAGCATCCGGGAGAGGCTTGCCGAGAGGCACATCGGAGACCCACTTGCGCGTGGGGAAGACCCGAGGCTATCCATGGAGTTACCCGACCGGGAGCTTGGCCCTTGCGAGAGATTCCTTGCGAGGGGCTGCAACGAGGACTAGGGGGAAGCTTGCGCGCTTCTCGATACCTCGGTAAAAATACCGGAGTCGTCGACGGGAGTTTGCATATCTCTACCTTGCTCTTTAGCTTCCGCATTTACATTGATTACTTTACTACGTTTACGGTAGAGATAGCAACACACTAGCAAAACCATAGTTGCACATCTAGATAGCTTGTCTATTACATAGGTTTTGCTAGGGTTAGAAAAAGAGGCCATAGTTTAGAGTTAGATTTTTAAGTTGCCTAATTCACCCCTCCCTCTTAGGCGTCCACGTGTCCTTCACTGAAGAAGAACTCGCGCTCGCTAAGTTGATTAGGCGTGGAGCTGACAGAGATCTTGTGTAGGCCCAAAAGACATTTGAGGTCTTAACTGGCAAGTTGGCGGCGGCAACTGAGAACTGGAATACTTTGTGGAAATCATTCCGGTCAGTAGTCGATCTTCTCTGGACTCCAGCAGATGACGGTCAACCTTGGGCTCAGTTCATTCTCCGAGTTCCGACCCGTTTCTAGGAGTTTGTGAAAAGGTGCGCCCGCTTATGCACTAGGAATGTTCTCGCCCAGGTTCGGGTTCTTGCTCCGGAGTTCCCTTTGTCCAAGATTGCAGAGGAAACCGAGAGCCAAGAGTACGTGGATGCCGTTGAAAGGGCGGAACCTGAGGTCGAGGAATTATCCAGTAGGATCGTTGATAATCTTAACATTGATACTTCTTCTCCTGACGACAACGCTTGATGTACTTGACCTCTGTACTCCAGTTCCCGTAATAGCAAACTATGCTTCTTCTTGAATAGAGATTGAATGAAGATCCTTTATTTTAGTTGATGTCTTCTCTGCCTGAATGTCCTTGTCTTGTAAACAACTTGGTATATGTGGGTCGTTGTCTGGACAGACTTTCTTGATCTGTCGAGTGCTTCGTCTGGCTTGTCTGGCTTTTCACTTGTGACTTGTAAACAACTCTGTATAGATCGTTGTTTCGACAGACTTTGTGTTCTTGGTAAGACTTAGGACCGGCGATCTTGAGATTGATAAGTCTCCGAGCACTTCATGGTGGAGCTCTGGAAGCTTCTTCTTGTTCCTTCAGGTCTTGCCGAGCAAGAACAAGCATTGCCTGAGTACTTTCCTGTGCGAAACCGTGTAGCGCTTCTTGGATCTATCCAAGTGTAGCCCTCGAGCCTCTTGCTATTTGGAACAAGTAGCTGGAGGGCCTTGTCTTGAATTCGCTCTGATTTATGCTCGGGCTTAGTTTCAGTCGTTTTTGCTTTTTGGTTCGGGTGTTAGCTTGTTAGCTACCCTTATCGGCGGGCTCAAGCATCTTTTCAGCTATTTTGCTCTCGGCAGGTATGCTCAGGCGTATTTTCAGACATTTTTCTTTTGGTTCGGGTGTTAGCTTGTTAGCTACCCTCATCGGCGGGCTCAAGCGTCTTTTCAGCTATTTTGCTCTCGGCCGGTATGCTCAGGCGTATTTTCAGTCATTTTGCTTTTGGTTCGGGTGTTAGCTTATTAGTTACCCTCATCGGCGGGCTCAAGCATCTTTTCAGCTATTTTGCTCTCGGCCGGGATGCTCAGGTGTATTTTCAGCCATTTTGCTTTTTGTTTCGGGTGTTAGCTTGTTAGCTACCCTCATCGGCGGGCTCAAGCATCTTTTCAGCTATTTTGCTCTCGGCCGGGATGCTCAGGCGTATTTTCAGCCATTTTGCTTTTTGTTTTGGGTGTTAGCTTGTTAGCTACCCTCATCGGTGGGCTCAAGCATCTTTTTAGCTCTTTTGCTCTCGGCCGGTATGCTCAGGCATGTTTCAGCCATTTTGCTTTTCGTTTTGGGTGTTAGCTTATTAGCTACCCTTATCGGCGGGCTCAAGCATCTTTTTAGCTCTTTTGCTCTCGGCCGGTATGCTCAGGCATGTTTCAGCCATTTTGCTTAGTGAAGACAACTTCGGAGAAAGTCATAACAAGACATAAGTTATGTAGAAAGACCATCTTTATTGATCGTGAATCGTTGATAAGCCATAATAATACATATGTTGTCGATGAGCATTATCTGTATTGATCATGAACGTTGATCCCTTGCTTCTTGAATATATATTCCTCCTTGAGTTGTTTTCACGCGTAGAATCTTCTTAGTTGGCTGATGTGCCATGTGTTGCTGACTTCTTTTCCATCCTCGGTTGTCAACTTGTATGTGCCTGGTCCAGTGACTGTTGTGACAATAAAAGGACCTTCCCATGGACTGAGTAGTTTATGGCGTCCTTTAGTTTTTTGTAATCTTCTTAGTACTAGATCTTCGATTTGGAATGATCGAGGTTGGGTACTCTTGTTGTAGTGGCGTCTTAAACCTTGTAGGTATCTGGCTAATTGGAGGGTAGCGTTTACTCTGACTTCTTCTGAGCTATTGAGTTCTAATCTTCTGGTGTGTTCTGCTTCTCCTTCGTCATACTGTTCTATCCTTGGTGATGTCCAGATCAAGTCGGCAGGTAGTACGACTTCTGACCCGTAAACTAGGAAGAAGGGTGAGTAACCGGTGGCTCTGCTTATTTGAGTTCGTAGCCCCCATACTACTTTGGGTAGTTCTTCGATCCATTTGGATCCGTAGTCTACTAGTTCTTCATACAGTCTTGGCTTTAATCCAGCTAGTATGAGTCTGTTAGCCCTTTCTACCTGTCCGTTGGCTTTTGGATGTGCGACTGACGCGTAATCTATGCTGAAGCCGCAGTCCTGTTCCCAACTTTTGAATTCTGTAGCTGTGAAGGGAGAGCCCAAATCTGTGATTATTCGATTGGGCATGCTAAATCTGTGCATAATATCTTGGATGAACTCTACTGCTTTGGCTGCGCTGTATTTTGCGAGTGGTTTGTATTCAATCCACTTGGTGAACTTGTCAATCGCTATGAAGATGTACTCGAAACCGCCCTTTGCTTTCTTGAGAGGTCCTACTTGATCCAGCCCCCAGCAGCTGAAAGGCCAAGTGGGTGGGATGCAGATAAGATTGTGAGCTGATACATGAGCTTGTCTTGCGAACATTTGACAGCCTTTGCATTTTCTGACTAGTTCTTCTGCGTCTTTTAGAGCTGTTGGCCAGTAGAATCCATTGCGGAAAGCTTTGCCGACTAGTGTTCTTGAAGCGGCATGATTCCCGCAGCAACCTAAGTGTATTTCGTCTAAGATCTCTTTGCCTTCTTCAAACGAGACACATTTTAGGAGTACTCCTGATGACGCGACTCTTCTGTACAGCTTTTCCCTAACTAGGACGTAGTTCCTGCTTCTGCGAACGACTCTAGTAGCCTCCTCTTTATTTGCTGGCAGCTTGTTCTCTTTGATATAGTCAATAAAGACCTAGGTCCATGAGGTGTTGATTACCAAAATCTGGGTGCCTTTAACTGGAAGTTCAGAGGTTATCTCACCGGGTTGTTTGATAGAGGGAGTTGATAACTCCTCTATAAATACACCGGGTGGGACCTTCGCCCTGTCTAATCCGAGCTTGGCGAGGACGTCTGCCGCAATATTAGAATCACGCAGGACGTGTAGAATTTCTAATCCTTGAAAATGTTGAGTTGGTTGATGACTACTTCCGAATCTCTGTACACGAGCAATCACTTGATTCTGAGGGTAATTGCCACTCGGAGCCCGTGGATGAGGGCTTCGTACTCTGCTTCATTGTTTGTAGCTTGCCATAATATTTGAAGGACATACTTGAGTTGTTTTCCGTCTGGAGAAATTAAGAGAACGCCTGCTCCGGCTCCGCCTAGCTTGAGCGACCCATCAAAGTACATCTTCCAATGGTCAAGGATGGTGTTTGACATAGGTTGTTGAATTTCTATCCACTCGGCCACAAAATCAGCAAGAGCTTGGGATTTAATTGCCTTCCGTGGGGTGAAATCGATATTGAGAGCTCCAAGTTCAACTGCCCATTTAGATATGCGCCCTGTTGCGTCTCTGTTGTGTAGGATGTCTCCGAGTGGGAAGTCTGTCACCACGGTAATCTTGTGGCTTTTAAAATAGTGGCGTAGCTTGCGTGAAGTGATCAGGAGAGCGTAGAGTAGCTTCTGCACATGCGGGTACCAGATTTTTTATTCTGACAGTACTTCGTGGATGCAGTATACGGGGCGTTGTACTTTATATACGCACCCTTCTTCTTCTCTTTCCATGACTATCGCTGTGCTGATCACCGTAGAAGTAGCCGCAATGTATAGCATCATGTCTTCGTATTTCTTTGGTGGCATGAGAACGGGCGATGATGTGAGATATGCTTTAAGTCTTTTGAAAGCTTCATTGGCTTCCTCTGTCCACTCGAAACATCTCATCTTCTTTAGTAGTTTAAAGAAAGGTAACCCTTTTTCATTTGAGTCTTGATATGAAATGATTGAGGGCTGCCATGCTTGACTGTTAGTTCTGCACATCTTTGACGCTTGATAGGGTCCCATCTCTGTTATGGCTCGAATTTGTTTGGCATACGGCCGATTCCATGATGGTGACCAAGAATCCGAGTAGTTATCTGAAGGAACTCGAATACACACTTGCTTGGGTTCAATTTCCACCTCCACCTTTTAGGTTTTCGAAGGTTTGCTTTAAGTCTTCAATAAGTGTGTCCGGGTTCTTTGTTTTCACTACTACGTCATCCACGTATGCCTCCATATTCTCGCTGATCTGTTCACTAAGGCACGTCTGGATAGCTCTTTGGTAAGTGGCACCAGCATTCTTGAGTCCAAACGACATGGTCTTGTAGCAGTAGGCACCGAACGGAGTGATGAAAGATGTCTTGCTCTGGTCTTCTTCTTTTAAAGCGATTTGGTGATATCCTAAATAGCAATCAAGGAAGGATAATAGGGCAGATCCTGCTGTTGAATCAACTATCTGATCAATGCGTGGTAGCCCAAATGGATCTTTCGGGCAGTGTTTGTTGAGATCTGTATAGTCGACGCACATGCGCCACTCGTCTGTATTCTTCTTTTGTACTAGAACTGGATTTGCTAGCAAATCTAGATGAAGGATTTCTCTGATGAATCCGGCTGCCATTAGATTTGTGATTTCTTTTTTAATTGCTGCCTTCTTGTCGGGTGAGAACCGCCTTAGTCGTTGCTTCATAGGCTTGGAGCCTTTGTTGATATCGATTTTGTGCTCAGCCAACTCTCTTGGGACACCTGGCATGTCGGCCGGCTTCCAAGCGAAGATATCTTTGTTGTCCTGAATAAAGTTGGTGAGCGCGAGTTCCTATTTTGCCGAGAGGTGAGCACTGATGGTTGCCGTTTTGGAGGGATCACCGGTTCCCAGGTCGATTTGCTTGACGTCGGCTTCTTTTGGTGGTGCGAGGATGCTGGGCTTTTTAGTTGGTATCTCTAGTTCTTCCGGGCTCCGTTCCGTGGCAATAGCAACTATTTCTTTTCTACCATTGGTTGCTTGTGCTTTGGCTGCAATTTGAATTGCCTGAACATCACAGTCAAAAGCGCGCTTCAAATCACTTCGAAGGGAGAGGATTCCGTTAGGCCCTGGCATCTTTAGCAATAGGTACGGGTAATATGGTATTGCCATGAATTTTGCTAGTGCTGGACGTCCGAGGATTGCGTGGTATGATGATTCAAAGTCTGCAACTTCAAACTTGATGAACTCTATACGGTAGTTTGAGGGAGTTTCAAAAGTAACCGGTAGAGTGATTTGTCCAAGCGGCATGGCTGCCTTGCTGGGTACTATCCCATAAAAAGGTGTGCTCGTTGGTGTAATCATCCCGGCGAGTAGTAATCCCATCTTCCTTAGAGTTTCAGAAAAAATGATGTTGAGTCCGGCTCCTCCATCAATTAGTACCTTTGTGACAGTCATACCGGCAATAGTTGGATCTAGAACCAGTGGGTAATGTCCTGCGTTTCCTACGCTAGTCCATTGGTCTTCTCTTGAAAACTAGATTGGATACTGTGACCAATTGAGATATCTTGGAGTAGCAGGCTCCGCTGCCATGATGGTTCGTAGAGCTAACTTTTCTTGGTGCTTGCTTCTGGAATCTAGGGCCCCGGCGAAAATCACTGCTACCGTCCCCCTGGATTTTTGGAATCCCTTGTCTTCATGGTTGTCTTCATCTTTTTTCTGATTGTCTTCTTTAGTGCTCCCCTTACTATCTTTTCTTGTGTATCGATTATTGAAGGTGTCGCAATTTCTGATGGTGTGCTTTCCATTAGGGTGCAATGGGCAATGCATGTTTTCAATGTCGTCATATCTTCTGGGCTTGGAAAACTTTCTTGATTTGTCTGTTACCGCTACGGTGTTGTCTGGTCCACGTTTTCTCTCTTGGTGTCTGTTGTTTCGATGATTTTGCTTATCCGGGTTGTCTCGGTTGCTTCTTTCCAGGAACCTTTCTCGTGTCTTCTCCTCTGCAGTAATCATTTTTTCTGCTGTGCGTCTGAATTCTTCATTGTTTCTCGGGTTCTCTTTGCAGAAGTCCTGAAATTGCCACCTAGCCATGATTCCGTGAGAGAAAGCTTTGATTACTTCTCGTTCGGTAATGTCATGTACTTGGGCACGTAATTCGCCAAATCGTCGATAGTAATCTCTGAGACTTTCACCCCCTTTCTGCTTGAGTCCCTTTAATTCTGCGTGGGTGATTGGGTGCGTAATGATACCTACAAAATTTTGACAAAAAACTCTTTGCATGTCCTCCCAATTTCTGATTGATCCTGGGTTCAATTTGTCGAACCATTGGAGAGGCATGGTTTCCAGGGCCATGGGAAAGAACAGGGTCTTGATATCGTCGTCCCCCCCCAGCGAGTTCAATCGATTGTGAGTAGATTCTGAGCCACTGCCTTGGTTCGGTCTTGCCATCATATTTAGAGTGGTTGGACTGCTTGAACTTGTGAGGTAATCGTATTGAAGCGAGTTTGCTTGCAAAACAGGGGAATCTATCATGCGTTCCGGCTTCTCTGTATTCTGATTCGGCTCCTCCTTCCAGCCAACTATCGTTTTGGTGAGAGTAGTTCTGCGGGGCTGTCTAAATGGGTGCTTCGCTTCTGATCTGTCTTGGTTGTTCGGCTCGGTAGTTTTGACTGTGGTCCCTTCTACTTTCTCTGTTGTGACTTCCACTTGGTCCAAGTCTCTCGAATGCGGACTTCCTTTGATTTTGATCTTCCTTCCTATGAGATGTTGATCTGGCGGGTAGTCTTGAACGGGTTCTTCCATCTTGTGTCCTTAGGGCTGCTGTCCGGAGAAGTTCCCGGAGCTGTTCCTGCTGTTCACTGGGATGCGAGGTCGTTCCGAGTTCTTCAAGTGCTTCTCGGATCCTGTTATAGGGTGTGTTCGCCGCACGTCTTTCTTTGCCTTCTTGTTCTGATTTTCTTCTATTGTACTCGGCCAGATCTGACTCATATTTGATCCAAGCTTCCTTGCGCTGCCTAGCACGTCGCTGGCGTCCTTGTTTCAATTTGTTTCTTCTTTCTCTGGCTTGCCTCTGACTCTCGGTCTCACCATCGTAGCCCTGGGCAAAGGGTGATATGTTGAACTCAGACTCATCCGATGACCTGATGTCAGGTGCTTCTAGAGGGATCAATGGTGATCGAGGACGGCGAACCATGAGTACTTCCCGTGCGTGAACTGTTCTGTTATTGGCGTTGGTTTCCACACTGTCGGAGTTGCTGATGACTTCAGTAGAGGCTTCAAGGTCGCAGATTGAGTCTCCTTGGTAGGGTAGAATTGCTGTTGTCGTTGTGCCGACCAGTCGGGTACTGCTATCCTCAGGAATAGAACCTAGACAGTGGACAATGTAGTCTTGAGATGTTATAGTTAGCACGAGACCTTCCTGAGCTCCTCTTAGTGGCATTCTAAGCACCGGATCGAGGGATCCTTTGAGCTGTGCCTGGTAAGTCCTTGCCATGTTGTGGAGTCCAAACGAAAAAAGATCCGACTTCTTGGAAGGATTCTGAGTGCACTCCGAGTTGCATTCTTGATATGCCGAGGCCGCGTTCTGGAGCCCCATTGGAAAAGAACTCGGACTCTTGAAAGAACTCGGTCCATACTCCATCTTGGATGTGGAGCCTGAATTCAAGTCGGATGTGCAAAGCCACGGAACCTGAGTTGAATCAGACATCACGAGCTGTGCGAATCTTTCGGTGATTTGATCCGTCATAGTCGCCGAAATAGGAAAGTTTTCATGGTGAACCGAATCTTCGAGAAGACGGCTTTGAAGCTTGCCATCATCGCCTGCCTCGTAGATCCACGAACCGAAGATAAAGGTTGATTCCGTTGAGAAGATCATGTTGTCGAGGTCCATCGAGCTCTCGGATGGAAATTCGCCGAAAGCCCCTACCTGGCGCGCCAGCTGTCGATGTTTTACCACCGATAGCCTGCCACGGGGTTACCCGGGGCAGTATATTTGGGATTCAGCGTATGCGGAACTCGACAGTGAACGCAAGAGACAGTCGATTTATCCTGGTTCAGGCCCTCGACTGTGGTTGAGTAACAACCCTACGTCCAGTCGGTGTTAGCCTTTGCGTTGGATTGATTGTTCGGTGTTGTTGTGTTGTATCGTGTGTTCTTCTTGTCTCTAGGATCTCTGCCCTCCTTTATATAGTCAGGAGGTCAGAATCCTAGTCGGTTTACAATGAGAGTTCCTCGTAGGATTACAGAATAATACTTCTACTAAGATTACATGGGAAGAATCCTAGTTAGACTAGATCTTCTCCCTTCCTTACGGGGTATCCCATGGGTCATGCACCGACAAGTCACTTAAAGTTTTTAAATAAAAAATAGTCAAGTACAAAGTTGCACATCTTTTCGAGTATTAAAACTTTGGTTTAGATAATTTCTCCATATGAGCTCATTTGACAAATTCACAAAAATTAATTTCAAATTATTGGTACTGGCAGCAGGTTAAGAAAACCACCAGCGTAAACATATTTACACCGATAGTTTCCTTATAGATACTGCCGGTACAATCCTCTATTTACACTGGCGGTAAACTTAAACATCCTCTAGTGCAAAACCAATTTACATTAGCGGTTGTCTTAAACCTGCGGCCAGTGTAAATAGAGAATTTCTACTAACGGTAACATTAAAGAAACCAGCAGTAGAGATGTATCTCCACATGAAAATTCTTTAGCATCGACAAACACTGTTTATGTACTAGTGACAATGATGCTTAGTGCCGTGTTATATCTTATATGCAACTAATTGCATGACAACATGGAAGTCCTGAAAGTTGCCGGTACCTACAAGTACAAATCACTTATGTAATTTACTATATATCTTCTGTCCTCCCTCTCTTGGACCTCAAACCCATCTTCTCCATTCCACAGAACAATACACTTGCTAGACTTCTCAACGTTGATCTTTAATTTCTGGAAAATGTTAGGGAAAATAGTCCCTAGGCACTTCTCTGCCTTCGCCCTATTTTCTTGAATTCTGACCATCACTTTCTTGCTTATGGCCACATTCATGGAGATAACCAGATAGAACCTTGCATCTATGATGCTATCATTGAAACTCATACACATTGTTGTGCACTGAGTCACAGTTCGAACCAAGTTTGAAGAGAGCCATACTCCAATGTTCTGGTGAAGTGGTCATCATGTCCTTAGCTCCTGTTGGTGTGTCCTAAGCAAGGTAGGCTCTGTTCAGGTTGAACAAAAGCCCACTAGATGACTTTGCACACCGCCACCACTTCTTCTATACCTTTTGTCTATGTATTTTTTCCTCCGGTTAACATAAATGTGTCTTGCACACATTTGGCCTCGTTCGCTTCGCTGAAAAAATAAGCCGAAACACTGTTCCGACTGATTTGTTATGAGAGAAAAATACTGTTCCGGCTGAAAAAACAAGCTAAAAAAGACAGATTATAAGAGAAGCGAACATGGCATTAGGTACCAACTCCTTCACAGCCTTAAACAATCCTGTATGGACACTTAGTCAGTTAGTGGTTACAGATCATTTTTGTAAGGTACTAATAGTTAAATATGCAAACAACTATGCGGACACAAGGTTGATATGTGCCCTTGTGGTTCGGATTTGTGATGAGTGATTGTCAACGTGATTCGCGTCTTGGGTTGAGTTTCTGAACTAACCATGGCGTGAGTTGGGTTGTGCAACATGTCTTTTGGCTTGTGGTGCGCATATGTGGAGCTTGGAGGCGGTGGTCGACGACGAGGTGAAGGTCAAGTAGGGACGTGCCATGCCGATGGACTGGGGCGGTGAAGGATGAACGTGAGGCTTGGACTGAGGGACCAGGAGGCCGAGCGTCCAGCCGTGGTGGCTGACATCTGGGGACATCGACGAGCGCAAGTGTACATGGAGGAGTGACCTTGTTGGCGGATGTGCAAGTCGAGCGGAGGCTCTGGAAGACTTGGCGACCGAGCGGTCGAGGACTGAAGTGATATGCATCGAGTTGCGGGGGACGCATATGGAGTACGCTACTCATGGACGGTTTGGTGGTTGAGATTGTGTAATAGCCCTCTTAAATAGGACGAGGGTGCCCCAATCACCCTCACCTCTCCCATTTTTATTTTTTCTTGCCCTTGGTTTTCCCTTCCCCTAGTGCTGTTGAGAGAGGTCCACTTAAGAAGAAATTTTTGAGTGTAAACTGAGATTTCGAGAGGGAATGGAGGCCCGAATCCTCTTTTGTCCTCCGGGATTCATTTTTGTGTGTGATTTTGGTTCCTATGTGTTCTTCGTTTTTCCTTTTTTCTCGAATACGCAAGAGTATTGCGTATCATTTGTATTAAGAAGGAAGAGAATTTAAATTACAAATGGCCTACGCCGGCCCGGCAACAGAAACTTAAAGGGGATTACATAGGCGTTAAGAACTGTCCGCGGACACGGTTTGTCGCCACGTTCTATCCTACTCCTAGCGTCGCCAAGCTGTAAAGTCCTGAAGCTCTGGCTTTTGCCCAGCGACCCGCTTCTGCTCTGATGGCCGAACAGAGGTCGATAGGTGCGACGGCTGCCGCTCTGAAGCAGCACGCATTCCGTTGTTTCCATACTTCCCATGATACTAGCGCAAAGAGGGAGTCAATACTGGAACGTTGTACACCATTCCAGTCTGCGCGCAGCCGTCGCCACTAGGAGATGATGGATTGAGTTGCCGGCAGGAGCAGTCGACCGAAGGCATGGAGGATGATTGTCCAGACCTCCCTGGTATATGGACAGGATGCGACGATATGGTCAATTGTTTCCCGAGCTTGGTCACAGAGATAGCATTGCTCCCTTGCGTCCAGTCCATGGCGCAAACGACGATCCCCAGTCCAGTGTCTGCGTCGAAAGGCCAGCCATAGGAAGATCTTTACTCTGAGCGGCGCCTAGGTCTTCCAAATGAGTCTGTGCCCACGGAATTTTATGGCGCCTATGTGCAACATGTTGTATGCAGACTTGGTCGTGTAAGAGCCACTCGGTGTCCAGCGCTAGATTGTTCTGTCGGGTTGGTCAGAGAGATGGATGCCCTCCGTGAGTTCCCATAGCGATAGGTAGTCGGCGATCGCTGGAACTGAAACGCCTCCAGCGATGGCGCGTACCCATTGCCGGTCAGTCAATCCCTGTCTAACCGTCTACTGCCGGCACGTTCTGGCAGGCACGAACTGAGACAGGGCAGGAGCGATATCTTATGTTGACTGACCATTGATCCAGTTATCATCCCAAAAGAGGGTGGACCTTCCATCGCCGACCACCGTTAGCGTGGATGCTCTGAAGAACCTGTACACTTTCGTGTCAACCTTGATGGATAGTTGGCTCCAAGCTCGATCTTGGTCCGTCTTCTATAGCCACAGCCATCTTGTTTGTAGAGCGTAGCCGGCGAGTCTAAGGTCAGAGACTCCCAAAAACCCCCCGTTGCATCTGCACACAGCCTCCCAAGCGACCAAGCACTTGCCACGGATGGATTCATCTCTTCCTGCCCAAAAGAGCTCCTTGCGCGCCCAAGGCGGTAGGCTGTCTGCTGTCATGGCGTAAATTGGTACCGCTCTAAGCACCGATTTATCGTTTTTCCTCATTTTCGTTCTTGACTACGATCTAATTTTTCCCGGAGTTTGGATAAACCCTGGCTATGATTTCTTCGGTTCGTCGCCTGCGTGCGTTCCCAGGTCCGGGAGGATGCTCGCTGCGGAACCAGGCAGCAGCGCTACCAGCGCCGGTGCTCAAGCACCGTGCGAGCTCATCTAAGCAGCGCTCGCCCTGCCCGTCTGGAGACTCGTCGCCCCCGTCTCTCCTCTGCGTTTTGCTGCCGCCGGTTTCCTTGCAGCCACGTCGGTGCGCGAGGGCAGACACCGGTGCCGACGGGCAGCAGTCGCGGGTTCGGAGTGCAGCACCTCTGTCCGTGCTTCTTTCTCTCTGCTCGATCTCGTTCTCCCTTCGTTCGTTGCTTGTTCCTGCTTCACGCACTTGCGTGTGGTGGCGCTAGGAGATCAGTTCAGCAGCACAGGAGTGCTCCAGCGCCGTGCGCCCCTGGTCGATTCCTCTGCAGTGCGTGCAGTTTCTCCTTGCTGAACGAGCGCTAGCAGGCAACTCCATCTTGACCAGCAGCAAGTGCTTTGCATGTTCGTGATTTGGTTTTCCAATTCTTGAGTTGTCACTTTCAAGCTACAGAGCCTAATTATTGCTTGCTCTTCTAGCTAGTCTCATTCTTGTACGAGTGATTTTTGGTGCTGGTTGGCTACCTGATTTTTTCCGGTCCAAACTACTTGAATTTCCGGCTCGAATTTCCAGCTCACTATTTCGTCTGCCCTTTGTGCGTTTGAGCTCTGATTTGTGTTTTGTTTTTTGCGTTGGCTTTCTACCGTTCCAAAAAACCTTTCTAGGTACTCTCGTTATCGGTTAGCTTGAGTATTTTAGATTCGGGAATGTTTATCGTGTTTTTTTTCTTGGTGGTGAATTCGGAACAGCGGCTGAATATTTCCAAATAAATTTCAGGCTCCCATTCACCCCCTCTGGTCACTATTTTCGATCCTTCAATTTGTATCGGAGCCGGTTAAGGATCATTCCATCTTAATCGGTCCGTGATCCACGAAGGCGATATGGAGCGCGGTTCCGGCAAGCCGCCGTTCTTCGATGGAACAAACTACTCTTACTAGAAGATTCGCATGTCTGCGCATCTTCAGGGCATAGACTGGCGGGTATGGGAGATTTGTGAGGATGTTCATTACGTTGTGCTACCTTAATCGATCTGTGATCCACGAAGTCGATATGGAGCGCGGTTTCGGCAAGTCGCCATTCTTCGATGGAACAAACTACCTGTAACACCTCGGGTGTTACGAGCTTGCTTAGCACCTAGGTTAATGCCTAAGAGTAATTAGCCCTTTTCGTTGAATCAGCAAAAAAAATTGAAGTTGTGTTGAAAGTACACTTTTTGGCGATTTTTAAAATGCAAAATAGTTAAATAACGCCCTGATGTTTTAGTTCTATTGTTTGGTATAAAATGTGTGCTATGTCGTTAAATGGTTGTTGGTGAAGTTTGGTAAAGTTTTGACCGTTTAAAAATTCAACCAAAAGTGTTTAGGAACATTAGTTCTAACTGAAACCTTGAATTCTTTTAAGTATGAAACGATAGTAGACAATGTCATTTTGGCATTCGATTTCCAACAAAAATGGTTAAGCACTACATCTATGTTTTCGCACGATCGGTTGCAATTAGGTGTATACTAGGACGTGGTGCAGGTCATGGTTGCGTTAGAGTTATAAAGCTCACGCAAAAATTGACCGAACTTCGCTAGAACGCGTTGAGGGCGTGTTGTTGGCGCTATGTTCGTGAACCAACAACTGTAGCGAGCGATCTCAGCCGCTCATCCCAACTACCTCGCCCAGTTCGATCGCAACCCTTCATCCCACCTACTCGAGCTACTGCTGTCGCGTACTACTTTTGCCCCTGCCCTTGCTTTCTTGAGGACGCCGAGCCCCTACGACGCTCCCCTCCTGTCTGCCGCAATCAGTCCTCCCCTCACTCCACTACCCTATTCCTCTCCAACGCCCATCTCCTCGCCGCGTCCGAAGCGTAGCACAGCGACTATCGCCGCGTCGTCGACCTCCATGTTGCGCTGCTCTTCTCTGAGCCGCGCCGTCGCCTACGCCACATCGTCCACCCACACGACGGGCTGGAGGCGTTGACGCCACATTGAGCCGCCTCGCCTTCGCGCTACGGACGCCATGGACGCCGCAACCTCACCATCGCGTCGTCACCGTTGCCCGAGCCACCGCGTCGCTGTGAGCCTGTCCTTCCCATCGCCAGAGATCCATGTCGTGCCGCCGACCCCGACGCGCCCTACTCCAGGTCTACGACGCCGTCACCGGCCCTCCCTCCCGAGAGCGCGCGCGAGCCCACACAGTCCCACGCTGGACCTGCTGCTCCACAGCGTTGCCCCTCCCAAGCGCTCGTCCACGTGTAGCACCGACGCCCCTCCTCTTCCTCCTCGCGTACGCGCACCGCCACTTGCGCTAGGAGCACCCTTGCCGCCGCCCGCCTGGCCGGCGTGCCCGCCTCCATGGCTTGTGTGGACAAGCTGTCGGGGGCCGGCTCTGGTCTTGCCGTGGCCAACCCGAGGCCACGCGGGCTCCCGTGCACCTCGCCGGTGAGCTTCCCACCGCCGTCGTGCCTTCCCTGGCAGGGATTGACCATCGGCCGGTGCTCCTCTGTTCCTCTGCTTCACTAAAGGAGGAAGAGAAGGTGAGAAAGTGTGAGGATCACACAAGCCACGAGCAATTCACTAGAGTACCTTTTGGCTCTCCACCGGGGAAAGCTCAAGAACCCCTCACAATCACCACGATTGGAGCCGGAGACAATCACCAACCTCCACTCGATGATCCTTGCTGCTCCAAGCCATCTAGGTGGTGGCAACCACCAAGAGTAACAAGCGAATCCCATAGCAAAACATGAACACCAAGTGCCTCTAGATGCAAGCACTCAAGCAATGCACTTGGATTTACTCCCAATCTCACAAAGATGATGAATCAATAATGGAGATGAGTGGGAGGGCTTTGGCTAAGTTCACAAGGTTGCTATGTCAATGCAAATGGCCAAGAGAGTGAGCTAGAGCCAGCCATGGGGCTTAAATAGATAGCCCCGATGAATAGAGCCGTTAGGCTCCTCACTGCACTGAACACGGGGCGATCGGACACGCCAGTCAGATTGATCGGACGTTGGACCTCAGCGTCCGGTCGCGCGATGCACACCACGTGTCCCCTGATTCAAACGCTGATCACCCAATCTCAACGGTCATCAGTACATTTAAGTAGTGACCGGACGCGCTGCTTCGAAGTGACCGGACGCAGGACCCTAGCGTTCGGTCGTTTCCAGTAAGGTACTAGAAGCGAAAAATAACGACCGGACACATCTGGCCAAGCTCGACCGGACTCACCCAGCGTCCGGTCACTCAACGTCTCCTCTATGTGCTGCCACGTCAGTGGGACCGGACGCACCCACTCAGCGTCCGGTCGAAGACCGACGCCAATGTCTTCACTACTTCTACTGACTGGACGTGCTGGTCCAGTTGAGACCAGCGTCAGGTCCACTCTGTGAGACCCTATCTTTTCTGTATAGGGCACCGGTGGCACCGTTGGACTGTCCGCACTCTACGGGCGGACACTCCGCCGGTAAAGTTCCTAACGCTTGCTCAAATGTGCCAACCACCAAGTGTATCACCTTATGCACATGTGTTAGCATATTTTCACAAACATTTTCAAGGGTGTTAGCACTCCACTAGATCCTACATGCATATGCAATGAGTTAGAGCATCTAGTGGCACTTTGATAACCACATTTCGATATGAGTTTCACCCCTCTTGATAGTACGGCTATCGATCCTAAATGTGATCACACTCACTAAGTGTCTCAATCACCAAAAACAAATTAGCTCCTACCACTTATACCTTTGCCTTGAGCCTTTTGTTTTTCTCTTTCTTCTTTTCAAGTCTAAGCACTTGATCATCACCATGGCATCACCATCATCATGTCATGATCTTCATTTGCTTCGCCACTTGGAATGTGCTACCTATGTCATGATCACTTGATAAACTAGGTTAGCACTTAGGGTTTCATCAATTCATCAAAACCAAACTAGAGCTTTCAGTTTAGGGGTACCCAGCTGGGCTCATTGATTCATGAATCGCCGTCATGTCGGTACGACTTGTCTATAGTCTAGCACCATAGTAAGAAATGAAAGATGGTAAAATAATTCTGATTGCTTACCACCTGCTTGAAATTAGCATAGGTGCTTACATAGAATGGTTAGTTAATGAACTAATGCTGACTGCTAATAAAATTGAATATGAGGACACTTTTAGTAATGCTTCCTGTAGATGCAATAAACCCACAAGCCAGATAGTCTTGCATATCCTTGGAGTCTTTTCTTTCCCCCTGTTGGGTAAGTCTTGCTGAGTACAATTGAGTACTCAGGGTTTTATTTCCCCCTGTTGCAGGTGACAGGCGGATGCTAGAGCTAACTCTTGTGTGTGGATTCCTCCTGGTGGGCTCCGAGGGGATTCCTAGCACTGCGATCATAGTTTTTATTTATAACTCTCACTAAACATTTTTATAAATAGAAGTTTTATAATCGGTTATCATAGTTTATATATATCAATGCTTCATCATGTCAGAGTAGATATGTAATTCTGCTGTAACTCTGTTCACATGTTTATATTCCGCTGTTAAAATTAAAATGTTCCTAACTCTGATAACATGATCATATTCCTCTATTATAAACAATAAATATTATACTTTGATGTTACATGAAAAGAGATGTAAGAAATGGCTAAAATGTTATAAGCTTTATTCTCTCATTTGTGATCCTGATGGAAAATATGGATTTTTGGGTTCTCCCTTGGGGTGTGCTCAATGGAACTGCATAATTCGGTGTCCTCCCTTGAGTACTTAGTGTCTAATGGAAGACGAGTACTCCTAGGAGGCATTAGATTAGGCGGTTCTGCCACACTACCCTTACTAGAAGATTCACATGTCTACGCATCTTCAGTGCATGGACTAGCGGGTCTAGGAGATTTGTGAGGATGCTAATTACGTTGTGCTTGGTGCTCGTATCAATCAGGAGCAGATTGACCAGCACAATGCTAATAGCTGGGCTCATAGTGTTCTATTTTCGAGTCTTTCGCTTTTGGAGTTTGAGCGGGTTCTGATCTCACTAATGCTTGAGAGATCTGGGTGAAGCTTCAGAGCTGTCACGAGGGAACCACATAGGTCAAAACCAGACTCTTTGAGACGTACAAACATGAGTATGAGAACTTTGCTCAGTTGGATGGAAAGTCTATCGATGCTATGTTTTCTCGCTTCTAGACGATTGTGAACAGGATGCGGGCAAATAAGCTGCAGCTACCTTATGATGATCATGAGAGGGCTCTTAAGTTACTATACGCCCTAGATCGAAAGGTTTGGGATGTGAAGGTGTCCACTATCATTGAGTCTGCTAACTATGACACCCTCATTGTGGATGAGCATTTCAGTAAGCTCAAGTCCACTGAGATCTACTACCAGACTCAAGCCAAAATCAAAAATCCATCTGCATCGACCATGGCTTTAGTCTCAAGTAATGGTTCAAGTTCTTCAGCTAACCCTTCATAGATTTCCTTTTCCTTGTCATCTTTGGTGTCTGTCACAGAGGAGCAGATGGAGGCACCTGGGGACAAGGAGCTGGCACTGATCATCAACTGGTTCTCATGGTTTCACAACAACCACATGAACCATCGGCACGATGATCAAAAGGTGGGCTGCTACGGCTGTGGAGATCCCGATCACTTCATCGCCCACTGCCCTAAGAACTCCTCTGACAAATACGACACCAGCAAGCGCAAGGACAAGCACGAGTACACCTCCGACAAGCACAAGTCAAAGGGAGGATTCGACAAGGAGGCGCTCAAGCAGAAGTACCTCAAGAAGGCCAAGGCCCAGTAGCACGCCTTCCTCGCCTCCCTCATCGACCTCGACAATGACTCCATTGACCACCACTCTTACTCTCCTTCGAGCGACGAGGAGTCCGAAGGAAAGCGTGGGGACAAGCTGACCGGGCTCTGTTCCGTCGTCGACTCCACCCATGGAGGATTCTACACCATGACAGTCAATGATGAGGTGAAGGCCAGCAAGGATGAGGTTCTCATCGACGACGACACTTTTGAGGTAACCCCTTCCATTGACGATCTTGCTGCTGAGCTTGAAACCATGAATGACACCATGCTTAGTCAAGATAAGCTGCTTAAACGTGCTGCCCGTAAAAGGAAAGAATATAAGGACAAGCTCGAAATTGCACTGAAGGAGCATGAGGCTGCTAAGAAGTGTGCTGTGATAGTGTCTGACAAGGTTGAGTGCGATGAGTGTGCTATTCACATGTCTAATCTTGCTTCCTAGTTACTGAATACCCCAATCTCAACTACAGTACTGTTCTCCGATATGCACATGAAAATGAGTTTTGTTCTTTTGGAGTTTGTGGCCTTCTATCTCTCTGGAGTTAAACTTGTGAGCCTTATTTTCCTCATTATTGGTTTACCATATCAATGCTTAGGGGACAAGGATGATGGAGCTAGATTAAAGTGTCCCAATAGATGTGGACAAGGGTGTAACGGTGAATGCTCAGGATGATATGGAGATTCACATTGATCTAGTGGAGCTTGACCAGGAATTGTAGGATCTCATGGAGATTGATTAATTAGTATGTGTATTGTAGCATTCGTCATGCTACACTACTATAGTAAACTTAACAGAGGCGGGCAAATGGCTTAACCAAGGCGGGCATGTCAATCGCCTTGGTCGAAAGGTCATGGTTAATCGTGGCCTTAACCGAGGCGGTTGGCCAACTGCCTCGGTTAATCGATTAACCAAGATGGGTGACTTAAGGCAACCGCCTCGGTTAATCGATTAACCGAGGCGGTCGCAATAGAACGCCCGCCTCCGTAAACAATTTCACAAATTAAAAAAAAGCTCGGTGAGCCCAGTGGCCCATCGAGCCAGCTGCCGAGGTCCACCGAGCCCGCTGCCGCCATGTCGGTGCCACCACCGCCGGAGAAGGGCCGAGCCCCGAGCCATGCCTCTGCCACTGTATCCGGTCGAACCACCACCGGATCCGTGCCTCCAGAATTAGATCCGGTGCTGGGGGGGAGGGGCGTCGAGATCCGTTGCGTGGGGAGGAGGGATCCGCCATCGGGAGTGGGGAAGAAGGGCTGCTCGCTGGATCTGCTGCTCGGGGGAGGAGCGGCAGCGTAGCCTGCTTAGGTTGGGGGAGGGGCATCACCATCGGGTCCGCGCCTCACAACCAGATCCACCACCGGGGGAGCACGGGCGGCCAGATCCGGCCACTACACCATGGAGGAGGTCGAGGAGGAGGGGCAAGGCCACATCGCACCGGTAGCCTGCGAGGCCGCGCTAGAGCGGCTACGCCACGCCCATGGCCATGAGGCCGGGCCCTCCAACACCGCAGACGAGAGAGGTGAGGGAGGGAGAGAGTTATAGAGGTGAGGGAGAGGAGAGATGCGTCTGCGCGAGAGAGGGGAGGGGGATGCGGCTTTGTCCAGTGCGACTGCACAAGGGGGAGAGAGAGATGTGAGAGACGAAACCCTAAGTGCTGGATTATATATGAGCCCGGTAGACTGCTAGGTATGGGCTTTGCGTTGGCTTGATGTTGGGCCAGTATTTTTAAAGGCGGGCCTTATAGTGTGCCCGCCTCCGAAAATAGATTTATAGAGGCGGTTGCATTCCGGTTAATACCGAGGCGATTGCTTTAGAACGACCGCCTCGGTTAATATATTAACGGAGGCGGTTGCGTTATGACAACCGCCTTGATTAATAAGCATTAACCAAAGCGGTTAGGTTATATTGCCCGCCTCGTTAAGTATTAACAGAGGCGGTTGCCGGCCCGGCTGCCCAGCCTCGAATAACCGAGGCGGGCAACCAGGCCGCCCGCCTCAGAGCCCTATTTGAAAATGCCTCGCAAAAGTTTTTGTGTAGTAGTGCTAGCTACCTAAGATATGAATGTAAGGATCCCACCGACCAATGTACATCAAAGAAATTGGCTGCTTTTTAGTGCTCAGTTTTGATTTCTTTCAAGTGCATGCTATAGCTAGAAGTTGAATTTGTGCGCCTCATCGGTGAACTTCCTATGACACTTTGGTGAATATGTTGTCATTTACGATGGGACCAAATCTGCACTGACTGTGTGCACTACTCTTTTGTCCATGTGACAAACATATTGGCGAGGTAATTCAAGAAGAAAATCAATTCGATTGAAGTGCTTTATCAATTAATTCAGTTTGAGGTAATTCGATGCACTTTGTGTTGCAGGCATGTACCACCCACATCTGTTCTCCCCCTCTAAAAATGCTTTTATGTGCTAGTAGTGCTAACTGCTTCTTTGCAAATCATCCAATTAATCCATTTGCACACAACACTACCAAAAACCGGCTCTTTGGCGAGTGTTTTTTATGTTTGCCGAGTGCATTCCCTCGGACACTCGGCAAACAAACTCTTTGCCGAGTGCTGCGAAAAAACACTCGGTAAAATAATTGCACTCGGTAAACAAACTCTTTGCCGAGTGCTGAAAAAAAACACTTGGCAAAGAAGTAAGTTTGCCGAGTGTTTTTTTTTTTGCACTCGGCAAAGAAGTAAGTTTACCGAGTGTTTTTTTGACACTCGGCAAAGAAATAATTTTTTCAAAGTACATCGGAACAAATTTAGAAAAACACGTTATGGAAAAGAAGGAAGAGGAGGGAAAAAAGGTTTGCCGAGTGCCCCCAATCTGGCACTCGGCAAACACTGCTTTGCCGAGTGTCAGATCTAGGACACTCGGCAAAGCTCCTATACTATAACTCACGCACCCCGCCGCCGCCCCCACGCACAAACGCACGCCGCCGCCGCCCCTCTCCTCCCTCCCTCTCCCTGCCCCCGCCGCTGGCTCCCGACACCGGCCCCCACCCTCCCTCTCCCGGCCCCCCTGCCGCCGGTTGTCTCGCTCGCCGCCGCCACTCTCTCCCGGTCCCTGAGGCGAGCCAGGTTGGCCATGGCGTTCAACAAGATCCAGGTCGCCAACCCTGTGGTCGAGATGGACGGTAAGCGAGATCCCTGTCCTGTCCTGTTCTGTCCCTCCTCAACAGATCTGCTGCGTTCCGTCGTTGCCTTGTGCCGCGTCCTCTGTTCCGATCGCGGCAGCTCCAGCCGTGGCTTTAGTCGAAGCATCACAGGAGATCTCGTAGATCTACTAGAAGAGGACCTTAGATCAGATACGCTAGGCTCGCTAGTGTCCGGGATTTTGTTCACCCCGCGATTAATCAAGCTGGCCTGCTGCTTACCTTTGTTGCTGAATTTCGCTTTCAGGTGATGAGATGACCAGGGTGTTCTTGAAATCTATCAAGGACAAGGTAATCGGAACATGTCTGACTCTGTCTTCGATGTTGCTTCCCGTGCTGTTGTTCTTTGAAATAACATCTTTTTTCCCCTAACACTGGTTGCTGGGATGTTAATTTCGTGCTTATCTTCCCTTTCGTGGACCGGGTGGCGCGGCGTGGTGTTGGTGGCCTGGTGGCGTGGTTTTTTTTATATTTTTCAAAAATTCTTTGCCGAGTGTCGGTTTAGCACTCGGCAAAGACAGCTTTGTCGAGTTTTTGTTCACCGAGTGCCGTTTGCCGAGTGTAACACTCGGCAAATCTTTTGCCGAGTGTTTTTTGGGCTTCACCGTGTGCCCTGGACACACGGCAAAGCTACTAATTCTCCGGTAGTGCACGTCAGTAAGAGATCATCTATAAAAACTACCTCACACAATGCAAGTGTCTTCGCGTAATAAATTTTGTCCTTTTCTCTCTCCCAACTCCATCTTCCTCGTGACTACCGTCTTCTCTTCTTCCTCAGCAAGAAGCACAAACTACTGTCTTCCCTTCCTCAGCAAGAAGCACAAACAGAGAGGGGGAGGGGAATCACAAACAGAGGTGGAGGGGAGGACACCGAAGGCTGGCGAGGCAAGGGGCCAGGCCACCGACCGTGACAAGCTCACTTGCTCCGCCCTGGCTTTCATGCATCGTGGCGTGGCGAGTCAAGCGTTTTGGGACAATGCCAAAACAATGATATTAATTCAGTGCTCATTAACTAAGATGCCAATTAAATAAAATGGTGATATGATATTAGAAGTATAGGATATATCGATAATAGAGAGTGAAAAATGCAATTGGACAAAAAAATATGTTCTAAAAAACTACAAATTAAAAAAATGGTTTGTATATATAGTATTGATATTTCCTGTTTATTTTTTTTCTCGAATACGCAAAAGATCTGCATATCATTGTATTAAGAATAAGGGTTTAAACATACACACAACGCACTTCTAAGTTCTACCGAGCTTAATGAAAACCGGGTAACAACCCGATCTCGAAAAAAATATATATATAGTGTTTATATGGTTTGACAGGCATATAAATTAGATGTGGTTTTGGAACCATCCTTACAGCTACTATAATCACGAGACAAACGAATTGCTGGACCGCGTACGTCGTGAAGTTCATTTATCATCGGTTCCAACACAGTCCAAACCACATCAAGAATAAAAATATACCATGATCTTTTCCATGCAAAACTTTATCTTATTGAATCCATTCGAAGAACAATCTGCAATGACAAGTCGCCTAAGTTCCCTACTGAGAATCCTAAGAACAACTACTACCACTAGGATGATGATGTTCTATCCCTAAGGGGGGCCTGCAATGCAAATTTGCAGCCAAAACTAAACTAATCAATGGGGGTAATGCGCCGTCAAAACATGAACACCGGTGTTCTAGCTTTAACATATAATAATAAGACAACTAAATGCACCAAAATTAAACAAGATGCCAGCATCTACTGAATCTACTATGTACAGATCAGCTATAGACAGGGTCAGGATTCAGGAACACACACACAACAGCAGCAGCAGCGCTGGCACGTCCGGCGTTTGTCAAAAAGGAACAGCCGGCCATCGCGCGCGCGGATGCAATGCAGGTGGCAGCGGCCTTGCCGAGACTGGTCGACTTGACGCCGCTGTCGTCTCACTGGCAATGCAGCGACGCCACGAACCGGCCGAGGTCTCTGCGCACCACCGCATTGGCCTTGACGGCGTCTGAAACGATCTGATTTCCACGAAAGAAAATCCACAGAGTCAAAGTATAATAAGACTGTTGTAGATCATATTACTCAAATTCCAGTCGAATATCACATCCATACAACGTAATATCATAGTACAAATAGTTCGAAATTACATAAATTATTACATCGCCGCATTGACGGAATCAAAAGTAGCATTCATTTAGAACAGCTTGAAGATAAGATCGCCAAACTCGAGCGTAGGAAGGAACTCCTCAAACGTCAAACTCCTCAGAGCTATACTCCTCAGCAGAACCTGTGTGCCAAAGTTTATCTGTACGATTTGTACTGGCCACTCCCACCCTATGAGTATTGCTTTGTGAAAATTAGATACAAGTTGGATATAATCAAAAGGAACCTATAAGGCTGGAGTTTCCTATGTATTAGCATATCAAGTATATAATAATAGTTGGTCAAGTTTTAACACCATTCCCACACCTATTCCACCCCATTTCTGTCCAGAGCCAGGTTTCGATCCTGGGATCGATATACCACCATCTCCACACCATCACCACATCACCACCATACCATCGCTCAGTCGACAGGCCAACTCCCTCTTGGCACTGTTTTATGGCCCGTAGCCCTTGGCTACGACCGATCACTCACTCACAGGGGGAAGAAGAGAAGGACTCATCTCACTATCTAGTTTAAGCGAAACCCAGGAAAGATCCATAGCCAACAAGTCGGTATATGTATCGATCGATCAACCATACACTCTGCAGAGGTTTTACATAACCACAAGATCTGCCTTCCTCGCTGACCATCGTCAACTGGGCTGATTCCGGCCGTTTGCTAGCCTAGGATAATGCCACCCTACCATTTAGCCCTGATACACCCCAAGTCTAGTCTGGGGTGGCTGAAACTGTGAGTCACGAGCTGGGTCCACAAGGTCTCCATGAAGTCTCGAAAGGGTGTGGGGGAATCCTCCGCGCCCCGTACCTCCTCGCACTGTCCGCTATCAACCTAGCAGTAGTGGCAATATCCTACCAAATAGTCCGGCCGTCTCGCACCATATAGGGCGAGTGGTACGTAAGGCGTCCCGGTGAATCTGAGTACTAGTAAGTCCTTAGGGATGACCAAGCTAGAATGTCTTCATCAGGGTTTCCATTTATCGTGCCACCACAGCACCTCCACCCCGGGCTCCTCCCATCACAAGTTCACACCCAGGGCCACCTCATATACCATTTACCCAACACAGGTATCCATTTCCATGGGTGCCCAGGTAACACCCCGCGGCAAGACTTGCCTCAGGCTCGTCGTATATTCCAACTTGGTCGACACAACCCTCACCCTCCACGCACCCAAGTCACACACGCAGCACTCTCCCCATAGTCCAGATAACACCAGTTTCCGCCACGCATCAATGTAGTACAAGCGTAGTAGAAGTAATAAGTAATAAAATATAGCAGCAAGCGTGTGTCTAGCCTAATAGCAGGGTAAGCAGGGTAAGGTTGCGTCAAGGTAAAGGCCATCAAGTAAGCATACTACCATGCAAGTCCTATCATAGTGTGAATATAACAATAAAGCAAAGCAATAGCAGTTCTATATTAGCCATGCGTAATAGGTGCTACGAGGTTGGGTGGGATGTGGCACCTTCTGTGAAGTCGTCCCCGCACTCCTCACGGTACTCACGATCCTTGTCCGTCTGGTTCTCCTCCGAGTCTGCATACGATCGAATTATAGTCGCGTTAGCGACGTCTATAGAATAGCACAATGAAGCAATGAAAATTCAAAAGAGCCAAATGCACTCAAACATGGGTTCATTGCATAGAGCTCAATTTTTGATGAATTTTGGTCCTGGTTTCATATTTTTCTGAGGTCGTATGAATTAGTTATGAATTCCGAAAATTAAATCCATTTCTGAAAATAATAAAGGATGATTAATTCAGGGCTGACACGTGTCACACTGTGACTAGTTCACGTGGCATGCTGACGTGACGTCAGCATGGCGTCATTAGAGCTAAACCGCAGCTGACAGGTGGGTCCCGCTGACGTCATCACGATGTCATCTTCTCGGTTGGTCACGGACAGGTGGGGCCAGGTCAAAGTCAACGTCAAGTCAACGGTCAACGTACCACAGTGGTTGACATGTGGGCCAGGGCTGCTGACGTCATCGTGACGTCATCATGACGTCGCCTCCTGACATGTGGGTCCAGAGTCTCTGTGTCGCTGACATGTGGGCCCCGGTCAACGATCAACATTGACCGGTCAACGGTCAACCAGGCCGGGTCCAAACTGGGCCGGTTGGGCCTGGATACGGGCTGGGCTTTGGCCCGCCACGTGGCGCGCGCTAGTGCGGCCACGTCGTCTTACTGGGCCACTAACGGGCCGTGGTCCACGGGCGCAGGTGAGGCGTGGTTCATGGTGAACCCGCCTGCGTTGGTCCATAGACCACAGAGCCGGTCTATGAAGGACTTGGTCCACTTACTCCTTCCCAAGGTTCGGTTCACGTGCACGGACGTGTGGCCGGCGAGGGGAAAATCCCCTTCTCTTCCCCGACGGGGCTCCCACCGGTGGTGAGGTCACCGGCGAGCCCCCGCGGCGGCGCTAGCGTCCGATTAGGGTAGGCAAAAGCTTCCCCATGCCATGGTGACTGCGACGGTGGGGTCGGGGCGACGGCTAGGGCTTCCTAGGGCTCTGGCCACGGTGAACGGCGGCTCGGCGTGGCGGTGCTCGTCGGCGAGGCATCTAGGGGCAATTCTAGGGGTCCTGGTGCCCCGTCTTCCTTCAGACAGTTAGCGGGGAGGCATAGTGTAGCGTCGACGATGACCATAAGGCGCGGTGGAGTCCACACGCGGTGGTGGTGCGCGGTGGAGCTCCGCCCGAGGTCCGGTGCACGTGGCCAAGGCGCTGCGGCTGGCTAACGGCTTCTTGGTCTATACGGCTATCATCCAGGTGTCACGGCGGTGCTCTACGGCCACTCCTAGTCCAGTGAGGCGGCCGGATGCGCATACGGTGGCCGCGCGATGGCGGCGGCGTTCCGCGGTAGGGTAGCTCCAGAGTGCCCCGTGGTCAGGGTCTCTCCCATGCTCTCCTCATCACTAAATGGGTGCATCACGTGTTCGCGGGCTTGGCGAAGCTCGTAGCGAGGTCGATGTTGGCCGCAATGGCGCGTAACCGCACCGTGGTGACCTCGCCGCGGGGTGTTGCGAGCGCGGCGAGCGCATGCCTTGCGATGGCGTTCCCGATGGGCTTGGAGAGGTCTCAGCCAAGGTGCTCACCGCGGTGTGCTGGCGGTGCGGAGTGGCGGTGTGGTGATGACGGTGCGGCCGTGTAGCAGTGCATGGTGCTGTGCCGGCTCGCGGAAGAAGACGGTGGCACCTTCCTCTACTCCGGCGGCGGCGTCCTTCTCCACGCCTCTCCTGCTCCTCTCGTCCCTCGACTTAGTGTGCTGGTGCGAACCGCACGGCGGCGGCGAGGTGAATGGAGGGCTAGGGCTCGGGGTCCTCCTTTTATAGGCCGAGCTCCATGATCATCCATGGCGGATGGCGGAACGACTGGTGATGCGCCGAGCACATCGGACGGCTCTCGCGTGCGGGGGCAGTTGCGTGGGCGCGGCGCTAAGGTGGGGGACAGGGTCATGCGATGTGCGTGACCCCGGGCCCGCGCCTGCTCCGTGGTCGGCTCCCGGTCGCGTGGTGGAGGGAGCGTGGGGAAGACGACGATGCTGTAGCTGGACGGCTGACAGAGGGGGTCCGTTTGTCAGCTTGTCCTGATGCGGCGGCATGCGGTGCGTGACGGCTGATAGGCGGGTCAGGCTCGTCAGCGGCTTGTGCGCGCGCGGGCGGTAGGGTGTTGCTGGGCCGGCTTCGTGGACCGCGTGCGCGAGTGGGAGGGTAGGCGGGCTTGGCCGGGCTGGCTCGCAAGGCCGAGCAGGCCTGGGCTGCTGCTGCTCCCTCTTCTTTCATTTCTCTTTTATTTGTTGCCAATTTGGTTAGGGTTTAAACTTGAGCTTCGAGTCATGTAGTGGGTCCCACAAGGTGTTTCAAATGGTGGTCAAAATACATCTCATATATTATGGATTATTGGCTATTTTTGTTATACAAAAATAGTTGAAGTTTTTATATAGGGGTGTTTTATTCTTCCAACAAATAGTTCATTATTTAGGGTTTATCATAAATATTAAGTAAGTTAACATCACATAAGGCAAAAGAATCCAAATCACAAGTGAAATTAAGGATGCATACATGATTTATTTATTTAAGAATTTAATTATACATGTGGCATAAAACCAAACTATACTTATGATTTTAACCTAGTTAGGTCACATCTAATCCAAAACTAGGGTTAAGCTTCTTACATGTGTCACTCAACATCACGCAGAGTTTAAACAAAAATTTTATAGTTGTGATTTTTGGTACGTGGATTTTTGTTTTTTTTGGGTTGTTACAGCGTCCACCAGGTTCCACGGCACCAGGCACTTGCCCTCGGCGGCCAGCCGCTCCTGCACGCTGCCGCACGTCACCAGCGGGTGCATTCGCTCCTGCGCCGTGAACTGCGAGGCAGTGTTGAGGTGACTAGAAGAGATTGGGACATGAACATCAATCGATATTGAGAAATAGAATGCAAAATGCAAATGCCAGTTTTTGTTCAGTGGTACGGATGCACCTCGCACCTCGCTTGAGCCGGCGGCGGCGCGCATGAGGGCGAGCATGCCGACCTGCGCCTGCAGGAGCCTGACGTGGCGAGCGGCCTCCTCCAGCATCTCGGCGGTGCTGAGATTGCGCGCCCCGGGGATGAGCCGCGCCAGCTCGGCCGTCTTCTCGCTGATCCGCTTCCGGATCCGGCGCTGCCTTGCCGCCGAGTTCTGCACGGCCTGACACGCGCCGCCACCGCCGCCGGCCTTCTTGTTGGTGTCCGCGCCGCGCACGAACGCGAGGGGCTCCAGAACTTGGGTCGGGACCGGGACCGGGGGCGGGGGCGGCAGTGGCGGCGGCAGGAGGAACTCGTTCATCAGAGCCCCCGCCAGCGCCGGCACCTGCTGGTTGCCACCGCCAAAGCGCTGCCTCTTGCCGCAATGCCACTCGGCCTCGGTGGCGGCGGCGTCGCTGGGTGGGAGGCTGAGGAGATCGTCGAGCGCTCTGATTTCCAACCTCTACCGCTCGGATGATAAGAAAGGTTGGCAATCACTGCACAAATAAGAGCGCAGTAAAGAGAGAGAGGGAAGTACGGATTACCGAGTCATGGATCTCCTCCCGGACGACGTAGAACGGATCCTGCGCCGAGCTCATGGATGGCCCCTCATCCAAACCCTAGCAAAATTTTGGTGCGGAGTCGCGGCGGAGACGAGACAGAGAGCGAGGGTATCCCACTTCCTCTGGTACGGTTCCTCTCGTCTCGTCTTGGTGACACTGTCACCACGGGGCCACCTGCTTATTACCGCGGACGCGCTCGTGGACTCGGTGCACAGAGCAACTCCCTCCCGTCCACATGGCGAGCCGGGCCTACTGTGCAGTAACTCTGAGAAACCCTAGGGCGAGCGTCTCGATCGACGACCCCTATCACGGTATCACCCCATGGCGGCCTTGGAGTCGGCGACGCCACCGCCCACCGCGCGCGCGGCGCTGGCGTCGCCGACTCCGCGCGCTCGCCGCACACGCCCGGCGCCGGCGCGCCGGTGGATGCCGCTGCGCTGCTCGACGCCGGCCCTGCGCCTCAGGGAGGGGAGGGGCCGCGCGTTCTCGGCGGGGCGCCACGCTACGGGTGATTGAGGCCTTCCTGGCATTCCTGTACTGTACTCTTTGTTGCCTTGATCGAATGGTAGTACGTGCGAATACAGCGATCCCCGTCCATAGGCTCCTCGTACTATTTTTCAGAGTTTGCAACTAATACCAGCGTCTTGGCCGTCGAAGCGACTGCTGACAGTCGGGTCAAAGTACAAGGCGATGGTTTTGATAGCCTCGACACAAGCAGATCATTTGCCAATGCGGCGGTGTTAGTGTAAATCCACAGCCGAGTCGTGCTCCAATACAACGGAAGTAAGGACCTAATCATGGATGGATCATAAGCCAATACGGCGGTGTTAGTGTACACCGCAATCGGTCCTAGATGCCGACGGTGAAGGCTATGACCATCACTGTCGACAGCTTACTGCCGAGGCTAAAATGCGGCTGCGATAGGGGTTACGACGTGGCTTTAAAATGTCCGAGTGTAGCAGTGCTAAGATAAACCACATAAGTACTGTGATACTATAAATGGCTACATCGCTGACCTTGAATGGCTCACAACAAACAAATTCCGGTGCCATCCATTCAGGCTGCAGGCCAAGAACACTCTAGTGGCAAGAAACCAATGAGTAGAGCAAGGGATTTGGATCATGCTATGCTATCTGGTAATGGAATAACCTTCATGTTATGGATACCAGTCAAGACAAAAGGACGGAAATCCCGGAGAACAAGGTGGTTCTCTGTTCCATCAGTAACCAACTTGTAGCCCTTACTCATCAAATGGTTACCAAGGGCAACTGTGTTTGCCTTGACCTGCTGGATATAGGCCTTGAATTCAGGTGACATGGCCTGTTTCAAGGCTACAGCTAGAGCAGCAATCTGGTGATTGTGAGGCTCCCCCTGGAGCGACGAGAACACAGCCAAGTTGATCTTGTCCCCATAGTCATACAGAGCACCCTCAGGCTGGCCCTTTTTCGGAGGCTTTGAGCGCTTCCTGTGAAAATCATACTATACCTTGGGGCCCTCGAAGACTGTTGTTGGTCATAGTGCCACATTGGAGTGCTTAGAAGGATTCAAAGCCTCCTATAGAAGAGTGAAGAAACTGACATGGATGAAAAAAAATAAAAGATACAGAATATGGGAGTTCTGCATGCAGGAACTGTGGAAATTAGAAAGTTTTTTTTTTTTGAGGAAACGAAATTAGAAAGTTTAATTTGTAAATTTCAAATTTCTGCATTCTTAACTACCCTGGCCAAATAATAGCATCATGTCATCACTTTGTTCGGATGACATGCATTTGGTGTTCCATCTGTATGTTCATATAATAGAAAAGGGCTCCACAAGTTCAGAGTTCATGACCATGTACTGTATGGATTTTTTTCTCCCTAGGCCGTCTTGTAGGACAAATTTATAACTGTCACAATAGAATTTTAGATACCTTTCATGTTTATTTTGGCACGTGAGTTTTTTCAGGAAAGAAAAAACTATTGCATGCTATTGCAAAGTTTGAGTTGCTTCAGACCGTTACTATTTAGTTTCATTAGTCGCCACACAAACACGACCGAGGAAATACTTGGACAGGTATTGCAAGTTGAGTGCAGTTTAGCAGCTTATTTGGGATTAGCGTTTACATACCTTGGGCTTGGCCTTGCGAAGTTCATTATTGGGGTTGGGCGCTGCAATGCCGCTGTCGTATGTTGTGATTTAGCCACTTCGCGTCAGCGGCAACGGAAAGAGATGACAGAGGTGCCGGTGCCCAACCCAAGTGCCCTGCAACTGCAGCACGCAAACCGGAAGAGCGATTAGATTTTCGCTAATGCTCCACCATGGGCGTCCGTTCTATATCAATCAGTCCAGACGTGGCTAGCTGGGCTGCGGACCGGCCCACAGGGCTGCTCCGCTCATCGGCATACACGGTTTCTCCAAAAAATAAAAAAAAATAGAGCGACATCTTATCTTCCCCATTCGCGTCGGCTCCACTGCACCGACCGCCCTTCGGTCACGTACGCACGAGCTCTGCTAGCGCCCGCGTCTGCACGAGCGCCGCCGCCGTCCGCATACACACAAGCGTCGAGCGCTGCCGCTAGCCGCGTACGCATGAGCACCACCGGCCGTGATGTGCCGCCCGCCCGTGGTGAGCGATACTGGTTTGCGTGCCCACCACGGGGGCCGGACGCCTGGTCGGCGGCCAGGAAGACCTCCGCCTCCGCCTGCCCAGCTCGCTGCGGTCGGGTGTGGAACTCGCCCGCGTGCAACTCACGGCAGTCCGGGCGGAGCCCGCCCACGCATGCACATCTCACACCTGCCTACCCAGTTCACCGTGGCTAGGGCAGAACTTGCCCTCGACGGCTAGATAGAACTCTGCACGCTAATGAGGA
Organism: Miscanthus lutarioriparius; assembly: GCA_904845875.1. NCBI lineage: Eukaryota > Viridiplantae > Streptophyta > Magnoliopsida > Poales > Poaceae > Miscanthus > Miscanthus lutarioriparius. The sequence goes on along the minus strand of CAJGYO010000014.1, from coordinate 29,351,693 downwards.
TCCATTCTCCCAAGCAGCAAGGAGATGTTGCGCTGAAACTGCATGTTGCAAACGTCTATTTCAAGTGTTTCAAATGTTTTAAAGGTATGTTGCAAGTGTTTTATATCAATGTTGCAAAAGTAGATCGGGATGTTGCACATGTTGCAATGGTGTTTTCAAGTGTATGTCTCAAATGTTTTATCTGTTTCAGACGTATGTTGCAAATGTTTCATCTAAATGTTACAAAAGTAGATCTAGATGTTGCCTATACATGCATATTGGAAGCGTATGTTTCAAGTATTTCAGGTGTTTCATACGTACGTTGCAAGTGTTTTATCTGGATGTTGTATATGTTTTGCAATGGTTACAAACATGTTTTCCTTCTAGTTCAAACGTATGTTGCAAGTGTTTTAGCTGTTTCAGACGTATGTTGCAAGTGTTTCAATTGTTTCAGACGTTCGGTCCCATCCGGACGTTCGGGCGCTAGACGTTCCGTTAGATTTTGGTAGGAAAAAGGCGTGGTGACCTAGTCTAGGGCAAAGACATGTGTGTGATTAGGTAGGACAATTCAAAGGCAATCTATCTAATCTAATAAGGTCACGTTTGGCAGGGCTTTTCCATCGGCTTCAGGAGCCGTTTGGAGCTATTTTGTGCCAAACGGGATAAAACAAAACGATTTCATCAAGGAAGCCCCTTAAATCGTGCTCTCAGAGAGGTTTGAGGTGGGATGGAACCAAAAATAGTGGCTTCACCTCATCCCGCATAGCGTTTTATGAGAGCATGTTTTAAGGGCCTCTTTGGCATGGCTTATGCCGACTTCGGTTTAATCTATTTTGCGCAAATCGAGGCACTGTAGCGTGAAGCCATTTTATAAGCCGGGGTTAAAATGAGCCAGAAGCCGAAAAAAGCCAGTTTTTCTGGCTTCACCGGCTTTGGCTTCACCGGTGAAGCCGTTTTGGATGAGCCGTGCCAAAGGGGGCTTAAGAAACTCTATGTATGGAACTGTTTTGCCAAACGATTTACAAAACAACTCTAGCTCCACTGATGGAGCTGAAACCCAAAAAAAGGATTTCACTAGTGAAGTGGAGCCGTGTCAAACGGGGTCTAAATAGCATAGACACGTGAAGCCAATCTAATCTACTCCATCTGTCCCATAATAGAAGTCATTATGAGATACGTGTAGGTTAAACTTTCTCAACTTTGACTAGGTTTGTAGAAAATGTGTGCACCATTTATATCTCTAAATAAGTTTATTATGAAAGTATATTCAATGATCTATCTAATGATACTAATTATATATTATAAATATTAATATTCTTTTATATATAATTAGTCAAAGCAAAAAAAACTGATTTCTCATAAAACGAGCACGACTTTTATTTTTGGACAGAGAAAGTAATTAATGCTCCGAGGCCACGTCTCATCCTGTTTGTTTAGAGTCCGAAACAGCGACGTTTCCTGGTGCAAGTCCAAAAACCAGCGAATCTTTCCATCTGCTATTTTCCAGCCCTCACGTGTTCCATCAAAAATCAATGAATTTATTTTTTTAAGTTAAACGTAATTTAATTAACTTATACAGGTAGCATGCGATCAGATCTTTATCCTATATATACCACCGAAGATGTCCTTGGTCTGGCTACCTGTGAGTATTTAATTAACTTATTATATACAAGTAGGCTGTTCCGTTTAACTTGATATTTTATACTCTACTAGCAAATATGCTCGTGCGTTGCAACGGGAAAAAAATAAACTATCAGATATTAATAGAAAAAACATAAATATTGTTATATATCTATTAATATTTTAACATTTTTCATAAATTTTAATGGCTATAATTTATTTTATAATGGTAATGACATCCATAATAAAGTTAATATTGTTAATAATATGACAATGTCCTATTAAACCCGACGAATTAAAATACTCCCATTGTCCCAAATAGGAAGTTGTTCGGACTTTTTAGATACATAGATTAACTACGCTTCTACATATATATTATGACCAAATACATAGTAAAAGGTATATATATTGAGAAACCAGAACGATTTACAAATTAGAATAGAGGGAGTTGAACCTTGATTTTTTTCAATTGTATGACACATAAATATTTACTCATAATATATCATAACTTTAATCTATATCTATGTCTATATGGATCCTAATCCAAAATTCTAATCCAAATAGGAAAGGATAAGAATAGAAATTACCCTAATATAAAAACCATAAAGAGTTATAGGCTCTTTTGTTTTTCTTACCAAGTTTCAATTTTATTTTCAGGAATCTGAACACAAAACACATGTCCTGTTTTTTTTCACGTTGGTTTTACGTCCATCGAGTCATGGTACCGTGTCCATCCCGGTTTTTTTTTTTTTTTTCCTTTCCTTTTTTGCACGTATGAGCGGCTGGTCTTTCCTTTGTATACAAGAAGTAATAGGCAAGGCACAAGGATAGCAACACGGTTACTATAATTGTTTTGCTCTTTCTCCTATTAGACTGAAACCTAGACTCGGGTCCTCCCATCAAGCCGTACGTGCTAGTTCAAAGTTGGCCGATCAGGTGTCCAAATTGTACTTTGCTTTTCCTATTTTCCAAAATTCCTTCCTGAAGCAATCTCTGTGGGTCTCCGATGGACTTTTAATCCATGCAAGCAGTGCTATCCGGACCGTGGAGTCTGGAGACGTGATTTCCCAAATTCAATGCCCCGGATCCTTTCTTCTTCACGTGATATTTTAAACAAACCGACTACGACACATTCGCTCTGTTTGTTTGGGCTTATTTCGCTAATAAGTCATGGTTGAAAGTACTGTTGGCTAATTTGGTGTGAGAGAAAAATACTGTTCATTGGCTGAAAAAGTACGGCTTATAAACCAAACAAGCCCAAACGAACAGGGCGATTGTCGTAACACCTTTTAGAATCGAACTCCATATCATGCTAGACCAGAACTATTTTAACTCGTATGAGCACAAGGTATTATATATATAAATCTAAACGGAAGAAACTTTTGACTACCGGTAGTTAGGAGACGTGAATGAAAAAAATGGATGGACGAAAAAATAGCCGAAAATTTTACCTCTTTATTATTAGGTATAGATATAAAATACTTTCTTCTGTTTCACTTGTACAGAACATGGCTTTAATCCTAATTGGGAAAGGCCTAGGACTAAAGACGGCTCATCACTTTAGTCCCGGTTGACTTGAACCGTGACTAAAGATCCTACGAGGCTAAGAAAAATAATGCCTCCCACCCCTGTGACTTATGGGATTCAAACCCAAGACCTTATGCATTGCCTTGCGCGTACCTTTTCACCCCACCTACACAACACATGTGATCTTGCATGTGATGCTTTTCTTTTGAACTAACCCATCAAAGGACCTTTAGTCCGGATTAGTAACACCAATCGGGATTAAAAGACCCTTTAATCTGTGTTGGTAACATCTGTCTGGACTAAAGGGTCTACCTTTAGTCCCAGTTGGTGAGGTCAATGCTCTTTAGTTTAAGTTGGTAATACCAACCGAGACTAAATATAGACCCTTTAGTCTGAGTTGGTGTTACCAATCGGGACTAAAGGTCCTCTACGGCCCAAGAAACATTAGTCCCGGGTCCAAGGCTAATCAAGACTAATGTGCTGAACTGAAAGTCTGTTCTCTGCTAGTGCTTGCTCACTTGCATGCATGAGGCCATACTGCTATTACAGTCGTTGCATCACTTTGTTCATAATATAATTTATGAACAATAATGTTTGTCCTCTAGAATAACGCTAGCAAGTCACAAATTTACTCTCCTTTATCCGTGTGGTGCAAACTCCTAAATCACATCGCCGTTGCCTACTGTTGTTTACTCTGGCGGAGGCTTGAACTTCCAACGGAAGCGATGGGGTTGGCTATCTTTCAACGTTCCAATATTTTGCTGCTCTTAAAAACCATCAGGCGCCGTCGCCGTGTTAGCATGCATTGAAAACTTGCATTTCCTGCAAGAAAATAATATATATGTAACATAAATATATTTGGTTCCGGTATTATATTTTCTGGAACTGAGATGAGGTTAAATAAAAATATTGAACGTATCAGTGTCACAACTCTAAAACATCTCTGTAGAGAATAATAGTCTTTGTCCTCTTTCCCGTAGAATCAATATCTTTATTTGTTTTGGCCAAAACCCACGTAGTCTTTCAAGAAACATCTCTTGACAACGCTACTTACAATTGGCCATGAGAGAAAACTGGTTAAGGAAGATAAACATCCACATTTGGTATGGTCTGACCCTAGGCTTTAATTATTGTCATCGAAAAACTCAACCTTTTTGGGAACTGTTTTCGCTTAAACTTGAATAGCAACGAAAGGTCTTATGAGGGGACATGGGAATCCTCGGTATGAATACTCTACATGTTGCCCATTAACTATTTCATCATCAATTGAATTATTCTAAAATCCTCTAATGACCAATCTAGTCACATTGCAAAGACCATTGTGAGGATCAAGATTACATAATAGGATAACAAGGCAGTTTTTTTAACCTTAAGCTCATGAGGAGGCAACCCATTAGGCGTAATCTATATCTCTTATAATTCTAAACCCCACTAGAATATTATCTTGACATGCAAGGTGTCCACTAGCACAACCCATGTCAGCGAGACATCATCCACGAATATATATTTAATTGTCTACATCAGTGTGCCACGCTATATATCCATTAACATTAGTTTATATAATAGTTAAACTCTTCCTAAGAATTATTTGAATAGTTAAATTTCAATCCAAATCAGCAGTTCCCGCAGCAACGCGTGGGGTGTTCTTCTAGTATTAGGAAATCAAGAGGGTAATTATTCCTTTTATCATCATCCACTGAGTCAAAACTGCAATATACCTTCTCATTTCCAAGAAACTTCTCAATCATTATTGCGTTTACTGCATCGACATGCTCATTTCCAGTAGAAAGAATGGCACGCTCACGCATATAATCTGCAGAGGTACAATTTGCCTCGAGATTTGGAAAACCTATTCGATAAGGTTGTCAATTGTGTCATCTTTTGAACTTGTCCTTTTTGAAATCTTACCGGAATCTTGGCTCAATTCCACCATGATATCGTCAGGCAATTGAACATTATCATCACCAAATGTTTTTCAGTGGCGTTCCCCATTCTTAACAGGTACTCCACAAACCAGGTATCGTTCTTAGCTCGCGTGTTTTGGGAAAGCCGAATCCTACGTACATTGTTCCATATATATGACATGAGTAAAGTAGCATCAATGATATGTGCTCTTGTACCTCATGCCACCACGGGAAGAACATGCCTGAAGTCACCTCTGAACAACATGACCTTGCCACCAAAAAGTTGATCACAACCCATTATATCTTGCAAGGTCATGTCAAGTGTTTCTACTGCTTGTCTCTTTGTCATGGCTACTTCATCCCATATTACCAAGGCAGCCCTGTGAAGCAATTCGGCGGTACCACTCTGCTTGGTAAAGTTGCACATAGAGTTATTATCTAGCTTGATGGGAATCTAGAAGCGAGAGTGTGCAGTGCGTCTGCCAGGCATGATACTTGCTACAATACCAGATGTGGCTGTAGCAATTGCTAGAAGATTCATTGAGCGCACCTTGCAAGCAAAGCCTTATACAGATATGTCTTGGCGGTTCCTCCTAGTCCATCAACAAAAAATACCTAGCCAATTTTCTTCTCCACATGTTTCATAATCAAATCAAGCCTAGCTCTCTGCTCAACATTCAGTGTCTATATCATTTTCAAATGTTCTTCTTCATATCTAATATTGATTTTTTCTCGAAAAACGAAGGAGAGCTGCACATCATTATATTAAGAAGTGAAAAAGGGGAAAGAACACATACAACATACCCCAGGCCACCCAAAAAGCATGCCCACACACTTACACCAACTCACGCCAACTTATACAAAACTCCCCAAACTCTATGGTCCTTAGCATATAAGTGTGCCCATGTCTGTTTCAAAGGGCGACCAACAGCAGCACTAGGATCTTTCTGAATGGGGGCAGTCAGGAGAGAAATTCCTCGAGCCCCAGCCAACGACCATAGTTTTCGCTCTTCTCCAGCAACGATCAGAGTTCTTGCAATATCAGGGGCTGCTCCATCAAAAACACACCTCTTACGATGAGTTCATATAGTCCATGCTCCAACAATTCTTCTGTAGCTCTCTATAATGGTAAAGGGTCATGCAAAATTGCTGAATAAGAAGCATATACATAATGTTTAATGAAAAGTTTTAGATTGGAGTTTGTGATATTAAGTCAAATACAATTTTTTGAACACAAAATAAGTTTTTAAGATTTATTATTTATCAATTTACCTGAGTCATGTAGTTTAGGAAATCTATAGTTTCTAATGTCTCTACCCATATCTGTAACATGAATAGATATATCTCTAAGCACCATTTGTTCAATCCTTTTGGAGCAGCCATCTGAGCGACGATAATCCTTAGACATTGAATCTATATGTTTGTCCCATAGTGCATGGACATTAGCACACTCACAAAAAACCATGATAGTTGCAAATAGCCGCCTTAGAGCACAAGGCATCTTAAATTGTGCATATTCAATGAGGCAGTCATCTAGGCTCTTGTTAGTATCCACATAGCCCAAGGCCTCACAAGCATCTCTAAACGTTGCATATGTAGTTCCACACTGACTTCTAAGATGCTCGAATGAAGTAGCACCCCTCACATGGTTTAGAAGAACACGGAGATAGTATCGCTCACCTTCAGCACGATGGGCATACACCGGTCTTCCAATCTACCCAGCTTTTTATCATGGTTTCCAAAACTTTTTTTTGACTTTATCCAAGTGAAGTACTCAGGGAACTCCCTATATAATACTTTCGTGCATCAGGATTTTCCATGTTTGTTCTAAAATACTATGTAAGCATGGACCTCTGAGAGTTAGGATTTCGCACGACATTGTTCAGATCATCCTTAGCTTTGTAGGAAACCATATGCATTCCTGGAAGGTGAACTTGCATCTGTAACACATAAGGTGACATATCCTACAAAGGAAAACTATATAACCTATAGATTGCCTCTATAGCTACTATACATCTTCCATCTCTATATTGCTTAATCTCATTAATGACCTTTGGTTGTCCATCCCCATTTGTCGGATCCATCGAAAAGGAAACACAGTCATGGCCTTTAAAGACATACTTGTACAGATACTTGACAAACTTTATGTTGTAGCAAACCTCTACATTAATATGACAATTATACCTCATGAGAAGGATTGGATTATATGGCACAACCCATCTGTTGTTCAGCCATTCCCTTCTTATTTTCACTTGTTGTCCATCCTCCTCCTTCTATAAATAGGATATGAGTTCTTTCGTTGTTGGGTGGTTTCAAAAAAAAGTTACGGGGATAATGAAAGCGGCAATTACCACCTACCATACATGGGCAGTTACGGTTGAGGACACCACATGGTCCATGCATCCTGTGTTTGCACACAAGCCTATACAATTTGGGATACTTCTTCTGATCAGGAAGTTCTGCTGGTAAATATTTGTCATAATCATTGGGACTTTGTACTTTGCTTTCGTCTTTCATAATCAAAAGGAAGTATTCATGTGGTAATCCCCTTTTCTAAAATTATGTGACATGGGCCCATGAAGCAACACCGCCCAAATCATGTTTTTAAGAAGAAAATCCTAGAGGTCTAGTAGCTTTGCCCTATAAACCCTTGTCGCTATATCTGGACAATCTTGCGGTATTTGACCCTTTAATAACTATTTGTCTGTCTCATCCCAATACGGTTTGCATGTCATTGTCACAAAAAAATCTGGCTTTCCAAACCTAGTAACCAAAGTCATGGTATCCATAAATCTTGAGTGCGCATCACAGTCACTCCCTAGGAAATCTTTTCATAGTACAATTCTAAGACCAGCATGTGATGCATGTGCTTCTCCAGCAGCTGTCTTGAAGACCGTAGTCAATTTGAATTTAAATAACATGTTAACTTCATTCTCACAACAAAACGTTGTAGCAACTCTAATGAATATGAATTTAATTTAACTTCAATTTCACAACAAAATGTACTCACCTCATATAGATCAGCACGAATTAGATCTTGATGTGCTGGTTTTGAGTACCACTCTAAATGCATTGACTCAACCTTGACATACATATCTATAGCCCATTGTTAGAAAAGCCTCCCACCATGAAACATGACATTAAATTCTCCTTCACGAATTTGTAGTCTGAAACATAGATACTCTATGTACCGCTGTGACAGTAATTTCTGTTGATAGCAACAAATAAATTTATTTTCATTGTTTAGAGAGTTTATTGATTGGCTCAAAAAAATATACCTTCTTGTCCATCAATTATTACCTTATTGTCATTTTCATTCTTCCACTTGTTCAGTTCCATTTATCCTCGAAACATCTTTGAGCTCAACAAGTGTTGGACCTATAGAAAAGTAAGAAAATTTGTAATTGGTTGATAACTAAATTTTTAGAAGAAAAACAACTGTTTATGCAGATAACCAATGAAGTCACCTTTAGTGCCAGCTTTGTATATTTCCTCTTTGGTTTCTATGGAGGTGAGTCTTGATATAAAATCATATTCTCCCAACCAGTTTCACCATTAGGGTTGAACAGAGGATATGCTAATGGATCATAGCAACCATGGTACGGCCTTATATAGTGAGGTTGATTTTATTTACCATAAATGACTATGCTTCACTCAAACCTTTGTTGTGGGTCATTTCTATCAAACCATATAGCAGCAACTTGCTCCATTGCGGGCGCATTGTATCTTCTCTGGTCAACAGAAATACTTGTATTTAGCTCAATAGTGTAGCAATCCAAGTTGGTAAGAGTGCCCAGACTCTTAAGTATTTGAACATACGGATTGTCTTGCATGATGTTCAATATACTGCGGATGACACCAGCGTCAAGGTGTGGAGACCTTTTGATCCTATGATGCATAGTCTCATATGTGTCATAAAAGTACAACTGCATGTGGTGTGGTCCCCGAACACCAGGCACAAGTTGATCCAACTTGTGATATATTTGGCCATGAGCTTTAAATGTATAAATACCAATACCCTTTGCTGTTGCTAAACTACGATCAATGGAAACCCCCATGTTGGTGATAGAAAAATGTGTATTGAAGTAACGAATGTTCCTTCCGAAGTACTTTGTATCCATATCAGTTTGACTTGTGAACAATCGACGGAGCTCATCTAGCACTTCTGGTATAAATATATATATTAACCCATCCATTCCGGCAACAAAATGCAGGACCTTCACCTTCAAACCTCTTTGCGCGACAATAAAAATAGTTCTGCGCTTTCTTCAAGACATGATGGGTCTTAGGAAGACCCACATACACAAAGTTATAAGGACCATGACCATTCATTCTTGTTATGGGTTCTATACAATACTCGTATTTGAAATCTGCAATTATAAATCAGATTTTACGAAGTTTGTATGAGCATAAATAAAAAATAATATATATTTGCATGAGCATAAATATATAATAACATATATAGCAAAATATCCTCACAAGCTCACCTTTATTTTATCGGTAAATGTTCTAGCTTCATCGTCCTCGTAGATGTCAGGGCTATCTTCATGTGGGTTATGTTGATCTAAATTATTTTCTATTGAAATAAATATTAAACCATTACTCACTACACATACAATGTATTTTTTTAATCTGCAAATTACACAGTTTAAACTTTTCATACCCTCTATTCCATGCAATGCATCTTCTGGTTCCCAAAGGCCAGAGTCAAAAATACTTATATTACCAACTTCTGAAGTCATGTCCCGTTTCCTCTTACAGGAGCTGCCTTTATCATCATGGATAGCTGTGGTTTGAAATGATGCAATCAATTTGGATGCAACAAGCCTCGGCCTTTAGATGAGCCCGACGACTACGTTGATACTCACGATTTTTGGCCCGGGCTTCCTCCAATTTGGATGCGTCAGCCTTGGCTTTCAGACGAGCCAGATGACTACATTGATTCTCACGATTTTTTGCCCGAGCTTCCTCTAATTTTGATGCATCAGCCTCGTCCTTCAGACGAGCCAGACGACTACGTTGATAGTTGATACTCACGATTTTTGGACCAAGCTTCCTCCTACTCATTGTTAGACAATGCAGCATACCTCTCTCTACATTGTTGTTTTTTACGCTCGGAATTTAGCTTGCCAACATTTGGTTGTGATTACGTCGAGTTCGCTCTTAATTGGGAAAAATTCAGATTTCCATCGGAATCAACGCAGGCTTGGTTTATTTATGAGGAGAACGACGGTGTTCAGCTGAGCTGATAGCAGAAGCAAATCGCAACCTGGAGAAGTACGGAGTAGAGAACCTCTTCTGACAAAAACAATGATGAACCCCTAATAATGCGACGGTGCGCAGACTGATCGTATTTTTTGCTCTTGCGAATAAGGAACCATCATAATAAAACTATTAATGGAACAATCAACCTCCTACTACAATATTATTGATACGCTGAGAAAATTGAGTACGGCTCAATTCTCTACAACCATCGATCAACTCGGACGAATAATTTACAATGTTTTAAAGCATGGCTATTAATTATTTCAACGAATCGTTGACCTTGAACTAGTGCCTCAACATTTTGATTCGCAAGTTCTCAACTTTGTTGTTAGCCACTCAACATTTTGATTCGCAAGATCTCAACTTTGTTGTTAGCCACTCGTCGAACTGAACTAGTTAGAACAATGTCAATAATATAAAGCTAAGTGCTTGACACTATAAGTTAAATTGTATAGTATTGCACTAAGAGATGACAAGCTATATATTAATTATTAATTATCTTATACTTGTCTATACAAAGTTGTATTATTATTATTATTATTATTATTATTATTATTATTATTATTATTATTATATGTACTACTTTTACTAATGATCCACATTTTCTTTCCTATTTCCCCCCGCACTATATAGATTCCCATCTGGAAAAAGTCTACTTAACCCCCCACCTTTCATACATGATCTACTTCACCCCCAACTATGAAACTGTCTGTTTTACCCCCTGAACTTTCCAAAACCGTCTATTTTACCCCCCGGACGGTTTTTTTTTAACTGTAGCCTTAGATTAATTGGAAAATCTAATTTTGTCTGTAATTAATTGGAATAATTCATAGCTGCAGCTTCTATGGTCCAATTGTGGTGAAATTTTTATGGTACGCTAATTATTGTATGCTTGAACTATAGTAAAAATTTCGTATTCATTGGACTATGTATAACTTAGTTATAGATAAATTCTAATTAATTACAGAAAAAATTGGATTTTCCAATTAATCTAAAGCTAAAAAAAATTTTGTACTAAAGCATACCGTATTATATATTCACTGTGTAGATCTACTCACGTGGAGTCCAATAAAATTAGATTTTTCTATAATTTTTCAAAAATTTATCGAAAATAAATAAAAAAATTCAAACCCACAAGGACTGTAGCAACCGATGTTACTGTAGCAAACCGCTGTCAAAAAACAACGGGGGTAAAATAGACGGTTTTGGAAAGTTCAGGGGGTAAAACAGACGGTTTCATAGTTGGGAGTGAAGTAGACCAGGTATGAAAGGTGGGGGGTTAAGTAAAGTTTTTCCATTCCCATACCTAGTTTGTTGCTTGAACGAGGATTTGTTTGGTTCAGTTGTGAGCTGTGAAAAAAGCTGCTCATCTATGAGCTGTGAAAAAGTTGACCTGAGTTATGTGATGTGGAAAAAATACCTATTTGGTAATAAGTGTAAATCGTCTCTCTATTTTCACCCATTTGAAAAAGTTAAAGCCAAAAGCAAGATCCAAAGTATTGTCAAAATTAAGACAGCCGCTTCTGGTTCTATCCGTTTGACTAGCTTTCTGCCTTGACAGTGAAACATTTTTCTGAAGGTGAACCAAACACAACTTGAGAGTCAAGCTCTCATGCATCTCCTCTCTTCTCTTTCTGCATTAGCAAAAATGCTAACTAGTTTGGCTATAATACTTACTATTATTATACTTATTTTTAGTACAAGATAGTTAGATAATAAACAGACAATGTACCTAATCTTTATCGCAGGTTGAAATATGCTTCAGAGCGTGCTGCTAGCCGTGCGTTCATCAGATCCACGAACACGACGCAGGCAGGACCTCCCGTCTCGTGGTGCCCTGGCTAAGGCGCCGAGCTGAAGGCTGAACCGAGCACCTCGCCCCGTCCAGTAGTCGTCGGCTCGGCGTCGTGCAACCCGGAGGGGCGGTGGAGCACAACGCTCTAGCGAGGCCAGGACACAACAAACCCACGAAACAGAGGCAGAATCCTGGTGGCAGGTACGGTACCAATCCTCCAAGATTCACAGCTCCTTTTTCCCCAAGCGCTGCCAATTGCCAAGCTTTTGCGGCAGGCGGGAGACTGAAACGTGGAGCTGTGTTTCGTGCCAGGACTGGATTAGTAGTGGATTGGGTACGCAGGGTTCTGGGAGGCGTAGGTGTTGCCGTTTTGGTGCCTCATCGCGGAGCTGCTGCTGGTCGATTGGATCGGGTAGCGGAGGGATGGACGGGAATTTCGGACCCCAGGAGCGGATTCTGTGACCGGCGTCGGTTCTTGCCGGCATCGTCATGTGCGGCGCTGTAAGCTTCCCTCGCTTGGCCCCTCCTTGTTTTTTTTTCCTGCCTTTCACTAGCTGAATTTCAAACTATCAAAGGAGTACATAGTATTCACATCAAAGGAGTACGGAAAAAATAATTCTATGGGTCACATGGACAAGGGAGTCCTTGGTTACAACCAACATAACATTGTTGACTACTTTTTGGCTCTATTTCTGTCAGCTACTATCTTTCAATTGATAATTTCATTATACCTCTGAAATTCCGAGCTTACAGAAGAGTACTGTTTCAAGCTATTGGATCAAACTATTCCTGTAATACTCTGTATCATGCTATACTCACTGTTGTCCTTACAGGTGTATGAGATGACTCGAAAGGTCAGTTCTCGATGTTTCAAATGTTACAATTTGTTAAATAACACGCAAAAGGTTGAGTGGAACAATAGGTAAGATATGTGTAGACACAACTTTTTAGATACTTTTGCTTTTCTTATTATTTTTGGCTTTAGCTTTGTTTTTTTAAGAAAATGGCTTTAGCTTTGTTTAATCTGATTATATGATGCCACATATTGGCAGGGGTTTCTCTACACTCCATGCATTGGTAGCTGCTGCCGTGTCTTTCTACTTGGTCATGATCTCTGAACTCTTTAATGAAGATGCACACAATAGCATAATAATTGATAGAAAATCATGGTTATCTGATTCCATGTTTGGGGTAAGCTCTGCATTTCAACTTTATTTCTCCCTCCGTTTGAAGACAATCGATTTGTTGTCCATATATATTGCATGTCTTTCAGAATAAAATGAACATGAAAATGTTAGGAGTGTTTGATTTCTTTAATATATGTTAACAAGCAACAATTTGATTATTTACATTACATGTGATGCTTCTTTACTCCATGTCGCTTATCATACGCATGACATAAGAAAAACGATTGTTGCCTCTGCAGGTTTCGATTGGTTACTTTTTGACAGACTTGACGATGATCCTGCTGTATTTCCCTTCTTTAGGTGGAAAGAAGTATGTAAGTATCACTCTGTCATAGCACATGCTCTAGCTCTTAACGGAGTTCTCCGATTGCGGTTCCCTCTATATCAGGAGTTAGTTTTTCTAATATTGATGTTTCAGCTCTTGCATCATGGAATTTCTATGTATGCAATTGGTCTTGCTTTGTTGAGTGGCAAAGCACACATGTCCATACTCATGGTCCTCTTCACCGAAGTCACGACTCCCTTTGTGAACCTCAGATGGTAATGTCCTTTGTTGCTAATCTGCTTAGTAAGAATTGGGGCTACCATTCATTTTGTTTTTTTTAAAAAAATTGTAATGATCTCTACAGGTATTTGGACGTTGCTGGTCAGAAGACTTGTAACCTTTACTTATACAATGGCGTGGCCCTATTTGTTGGATGGCTGGTACAACAGCTGCTCTCATGAGTCATAGGTTTTTTTACAACAATTTTCTATACAATCATAATGCATATGGTTAAGCAAGATTGTCTCTAAATGCTAGAGCATTGCATAGTTAGGTTCCCTGGCACCTGTGGTTGTTACTGTTACTATTTCTGCTGTTTACGCACACCAGACAGCACACAAAAATATCCCTGTCACTGCGGGACTATCCTTTTTTAGGTTTTAACCAGATTCAGTGAAAATGTGCCCATTTTTATATTTTTTCATTTACATTTTATATGTTTTTATCATTACAAATCAAATGGAAATCTAAAACTTCTGCTGGAGGAGCAGCTTCCTTGATATGTTTCTGAGTTGTTTTGAAGATGTGATAGCTGGGGGTAATGATTAGTGATGACTTTACTACACAAATTGATAAGGGTCATTTTGGTTTTTTTTAATGAACACAAAAAGGGCCATTTTGGATTTTTGGAATAGGGGATTTGGTCTTAAAACTTTTATGCTCTAGTTTGAATTAACCATAAGGATTTGGGTGCCGCTTATCCCTTTCCAAATAAACCCTAAACGTTCTCTTTGAATGACCCTTTTGCTCTGGTGAATATATAGTTGATTAACATGTCTTTTTTCTGCTACAGATTGCTCGGATAATCTTATTCATCTATATGTTCACCCATATGTACTTTCATCTTGATCAGGTATGTGTATTTAGTTTTTTTCATCCTGAAAGCACACTGTACTACCAATTAACCTGGGAGTCAATGAAAACCTATTTATTTCTTGTAATGTAACTTTTTAGAATAAGATCTGTTTGGTCAGTATTTTTCCGTTAACATTAAAGGTAGTTCCTCAATGTTCTGCAAAAAAGGCTTGCAGACAATGCGAAACCTTAAATTAAACTAGATTATCATAAGTTATGATTGTTTTGATGCTTCTGATCCTGATATTGTGAACCTGAAAAAACTAGCAATCACAAAATTGCCTGTACATAAGGGTTCGTCAATAATAGCTTGCCATAGAAACTCTATAATGAGTCTGTCTAGGGAGCACTCGGGTGTTTTGAGGCTCCTAAACATCCAATTTCTGGGCTGTTGATCTAGTCATCCAACGGCTCACAGTAGCGCTGCTGTTCATCTTCTTCCTCTCCCCGCTGTCGACCACCGCCCTGCCACAGGCGCTAGGGTTTGTCGGAGCTCCGGCGAACCCTAGCACCCGCAGCGGCCACCTTCTTCCCCTCCCCCCTCCCCCACCGCCGCCATCTCCTCCAACTCCGGCGAGCTCCACCGCGTTGCCCCTGCCCCTCCCTGGCCCGGCCGCCTCCACCACCGCTAGGGCCCCTAAACCGCCTGGCCACCATCCTCACCGTCTGGCCTGCCTATCTCCCCCTGGCCGGCCCCTTCTATACCCACCGGAGTTGGAGAAGAAAGAGGGGGAAAGGCTCGCCGGAACCCTAATTGGCAGATCTAGGAGGAGGAGGACGACGAGGAGGCCTACCTCAGCGAATCTACCATTGCCGGGGCTGGATCCGCCATGGACAGCGAGCTCGCACGCGGGCGCGGGTGGGGCTCGCAGAGAGGAGGTTGCCGGGGAGGAGCTTGCCGACGCCGGGGAGAGGGGGAGGGAGGAGCGTCGGGGAGAGAGAGTCGCATGGGAGGCGAGTCGGGTGTTGGAGAGTGCTAAAACACCCGATTGGTGTTTAGCATTACTCTTTTGTTGTAGCAGCATGGCTGCACACAACTGCTGAAAAATAATATGATATCTTCTGTGATGCTGCTACGGTGCTTCTGCCGCAGCATGGATTTTTTTTTTGTTAAAATAATCTTTGGTGCGCTCATGAAAAGAAGTGTGATTGTTTTCTATCATCGATGCCATCCTTGTTCTCAGGCGAGGTCCATCTTCACCTTAGGATTCTACAGCATGGTGGCAGTTCCATCGGTGGTTGCAGTCATGAACGTGTTTTGGTTCTGGAAGATACTTAAGGGGATAGTGAATACCTTTTCTAGGAGGAAGCACAGCCACAGTGAAAATGGGAAAACAGACTAGAAGGAAGGAAGGAAACTTCTAATAACTTTACACATATGAGATATGTGTATATATTCATCTCTTTCTAGATCTACAGTTGATTCGTCTACTATGTACTTACAGAAGGGTACCTGTTCACCAGCACTACTTTCTCACACAAATTGTAATTATTTTGTGCTAGGTGATTAACTTGCCTTAAAAAATTCAAAGTTGGCATCCCGCAACTCTTAAACTGTTGCGATTGCAACAGCACCAGGTGCACTATCACATAGACTCCTGAATATATTGGCCACTGTCAGTGCCCACTTGGGAGCAGATTACACGCGCAAATTTTGAGATACTGGTCGGCAATGTTGGGCTGTTTGCTTCGCTGAAAAAACAGGCCGAAACACTGTTCTGGTTGATTTGTTGTGAGAGAAAAATATTGTTCCGGCTAAAAAAACAAGCTAAAAAGTACAAGCGAACAGGTCCATTCACATAAACAAACGATCCATTAGTTGTGCCTGATAATTATAATTAACAAATAAATCTGACGGTATTACATAGATCTGAGAAATAAAAGGTGCAGCACACCACAACCACATGTATAGAAAATGGCTTACGAGAAAGATTGGATTATACGGCACAACTCATCTGTTGTTCAGCCATTCCCTTCTTATTTTCACTTGTTGTCCATCATCCCTCCTATAAATAGGATATGAGTCCTTTCCTTGTTGGGTGGTTTCAGAAAAGTTACGGGGATAATGAAAGTGGCAATTACCATTTACCATACATGGGCAGTTATGGTTGAGGACACCACATGGTCCATGCATCATATGTTTGCACACAAGCCTATGCAATTTGGGATACTTCTTCTGATCAGGAAGTTATGTTGATATATATTTGTCATAATCATTGGGACTTCGTACTTTGTTTTCGTTTTTCATAATCAAAAGGAAGTGGTCAAGTGGTAATCCCCTTTTTTTAAATTATGTATCATGGGCCCATGCAGCAACCCAGCCCAAATGATGTTTTTTAAGAAGAAAATCCTGGAGGTCTCATAGCTTTGCCCTATAAACCCTTGCCACTATATCTGGACGATCTTGCGGCATTTGACCCGGTAATAACTGTTCGACTATCTCATCCCAATATGGATTGCATGTCATTGTCACAAAAAATTCTGGCTTTCCAAACCTAGTAACCAAAGTCATGGCATCCATAAATCTTGAGTGCACATCACGGTCACTCTATCGGAAATCTTTTGATAGTACTATTCTAAGACTAGCATTTGGTGTGCGTGCTTCTCCAGCGGCAAGAATGTCGTCAATTTGAATTTAAATATCATGTTATATTCATTTTCACAACAAAACATTGTAGCAACTCTAGTGAATATGAATTTAATTTAACTTCAATTTCACAATAAAATGTGCTCACACGGTATAGATCAGCGCGAATTAGATCTTGATGTGCTGGTTTTGAGTACCAGTCTAAACGCATTGACTCAACCTTGACATACTATCTACAACCCATTATTGGAAAAGCCTCCCACCATGAAACATGACATTAAATTCTCCTTCATGAATTTGTAGTCTGATACATAGATACACTCTAGTATTGACGTATCACCGTGACTGTAATTTATGTTGATAGCATCAAATAAATTAATTTTCATTGTTCAGAGAGTTTATTGAGTGGCTAAAAAAATATACCTTCTCCATCAATTATTACCTTCATTGTCATTTTCATTCTCTTCCACTTGTTCAGTTCCATTTATCCTCAACATCATCGGGAGCTCAACAAGTGTTGGACCTATAGAAAAATAAGAAAATTGGTAATTGGTTGATAACTAAATTTTTAGAAGAAAATCAACTGTTTATGCAGATAACAACTGAAGTCACCTTTAAGTGCACGCTTAGTATATTTCCTCTTTGGTTTTGATGGAGGTGAGTCTTGATGTAAAATCTTCTTATCCTCCCAACCAGTTTCACAGGTTGAGCAGAGGATATGCTAATGGATCATAGTATCCATGGTACGCCTTATATAATGAGGTTGATTTTCTTTACTGCAACCTTTGTTGTGGGTCATTTCCATCAAACCATATAGCATCACTTGCTCCATTGTGGGCGCATTGTATCTTCTCTGGTCAACAAAAATACTTGTATTCAGCTCAATAGTGTAGCAATCCAAGTTGGTAAGAGTGACCAGACTCTTAAATATTTGAACATATGGATGTCTTGCATGATGTTCAATATAGTGCGGATGACACTAGCATCAAGGTGTGGAGACCTTTTGATCCTATGATGCGTAGCCTCATTTGTGTCATAAAAGTACAACTGCATGTGGCGTGGTGCCCGAACACCAGGCATAATTTGATTCAACTTTTGATATATTTGGCCATGAGCTTTAAATGTATATATAAATACCAGTACCCTTTGTTGTTGCCAAACTTCTATCTATGGAAACCCCCATGCTGATGAAAGAAAAATGTGAATTGAAGTAACGAATGTTCCTTGTGAAATACTTTGTATCCATATCAGTTTGACTTGTGAACAATCGACAGAGCTCATCTGGCACTTCTAGTATAAATATATTAACCGGTCTGTTCCGACAATAAAATGCAGGACCTTCACCTTCAAACCTCTTTGTACAACAATAAAAATAGTCCTGCACTTCCTTCAAGACAAGATGGGTCTTA
Organism: Miscanthus lutarioriparius; assembly: GCA_904845875.1. Taxonomy (NCBI): domain Eukaryota; kingdom Viridiplantae; phylum Streptophyta; class Magnoliopsida; order Poales; family Poaceae; genus Miscanthus; species Miscanthus lutarioriparius. The sequence continues at coordinate 29,333,021 of CAJGYO010000014.1, read as the reverse complement.
CCAAGACCCACATACACAAAGTTATAAGGATCATGACCATTCATTCTTGTTGTGGGTTCTATACAATACTCGTATTTGAAAACTGCAATTATAAATCAGATTTTATGAAGTTTGCATGAGCATAAATGAAAAATAATATATGTTTGCATGAGCATAAATATATAATAATAATATATATAGCCAAATATCCTCACAAGCTCACCTTTATCGTTAAACGTTCTAGCTTCATCATCCATTCTAGTATCAACTTCTGAAGTCATGTCCCGTTTCCCCTTACAAGTCGCTGCCTTTATCATCCATTCTAGTATCAATTTCATCTCTTTGCAAGTTAAATCATGGATAGCTGTTGTTTGAGATGATGCAATCAATTTGGATGCAACAGCCTCGGCCTTTAAACGAGCCCGACGACTACGTTGATACTCACGAGTTTTTGCCCAGGCTTCCTCCAATTTGGATGCATCAGCCCGGCTTTCAGATGAGCCAGATGACTACATTGATACTTATGATTTTTGGCCCGAGCTTCCTCTAATTTTGCTGCATCAGCCTCGTCCTTCAGACGAGCCAGACGATCAGAAGACTACGTTGATAGTTGATACTCATGATTTTTGGCCCGAGAGCTTCCTCCTTCTCATTGTTAGACAATAGCATACATCTCTCTACGTCGTTGTTTTTTACGTTCGGAACTTAGCTTGCCAACATTTGGTTGTGATGACTCCATCGCTTTTGGACCTGTATTGTATCAACCTGAATATAAGAATAATTATGCTAATAACGTGGCTTCAGGCATATTTTCAAGCAATGAGGATGCAAAATTTCTCAAGGATTTTTTTTTTTACAGGTGAGAAGCAGCAAGAATAAACCGGCACTATGAAGCACAGATCGTTGGTGGCCTGGCAGCCGTGGAGTCCGACGTCAACCCAATCTATGAATAGATTAAAATAGCGTTGAGTAGCACAGTTCCGAAGGAAATAGATTAAAATATGCGTGATGCTAGTGCCCGTCCCTGACCGGGAAAGCATGTGCGCGGGCACGCACAGCTGCATGCGTGAGAGAGAGCACAACGCGCGTAACTCAATGCGAGAGAGAAAGAGCACAGCGTGCGTGTCCCAGTGTGAGAGACCAATACGAGAGAGGGAGGGAGGGAGCACAACGTGCATATACCCATGTGTTGACCCAGCTACATGCTCTACCGTGGGGACCAAGCCCCAATGCGAGAGAGACCAAAGCAAGAGAGGAGGAGGGAGCACAGCGCGTATACCCATGTATTGATCCGGCTACATGCTCCACCGTGGGGCACCAAGCCCGATGGTGCAGGGAGGCCTGGTTCTGTGTCCATGAGGTGCTGGCCCGCTCTTGGCGCTCTGCATGCGCGTATGCACTTTGACTAGGGAGTGCTCGGACGTTTGGACACTGACCGCTCGTTGCGTGCACATTCAACTGTTTGAGTTGGCCCGCATGACGGAGATAGGCAGCGCTGGATGAGTGCGTGTAGCTCAGGGTGGGCATAGTTAACCAAAACTGAAAAACCGAACCGAAAGAACCGAAACCAAAAGAACCGGAACCTAAAAAACCGGTTCCTTATTCGGTTCTAAATTTTGAGGAACCAAAATAACAGAGAAAATTCCGTTCCTATTCTCGGATAACCGAATTAATCGAAAGAACCGAAATTCATGAATTGCACTTCACTTACTAGTATTTTGTAAGACAATGTTTGGTTTTTGTGTGACGTCTCATACTGAATTGCTATATATTTGTGTTACTATATTGCTATTATTCCCTTATCAATTATTATTATCTAAATTAGAGGTGGTGTTGTCTAAATTTACTTTATAAAACCTGCATATTTTTTGTTGTATTAACCTTTGCTGAAAAAATTTGATTAGTTTGGTTAGAACCGGAACCGAACCGAAATAACTAAGAATCGAAATGCTCGGTTCCTAATTTTTTTTTTGAACCAATCAGTTTCCATTTTCTAGGAACCAAATTTGATCAATAATCGAGGAACCAAACCGAGAACCGAACGCCCACCCTGACGTGCAGCGCGTGCGTGTCCGAGAGTCAGAGCGTGTGGGGAGCAGCACCCTACTAAAACAAGGTGAAACAACTGAAACATACGGGGGAGCAGCACCCTACTAAAACAAGGTGAAACAACTAAAATATACGTTTACAATATATATGTATAACCACTGCAACATATGCAATATCCAGATAAAACACTTGCAACATACGTCTAAAATAGGTGAAACATTTGGAATATAAACTTGCAACATTTGTGTATAGCCACTGCAATATATGCAACATCCAGATGAAAACATGCAACATCCAGATGAAACAGCTGAAACATTTAAAAAAACACTCGTGCAACATACGTGTATAGCCACTGCAACATATGCAACATCCAGATGAAACACTTGCAACATACGTTTGAAACAGCTAAAACATTTGAAACATACACTTGCAACATACGTGTATAGCCATTGCAACATATGCAACACCAGATCTACTTTTACAACATCCAGATGAAACATATGCAACATACATCTAAAACGCATTAAACATACCGTTGCAACATGTGCTCATCTACTTGCTGCCGCCCGATGAAGGCTCGTTGACGCGGGCATGGGGGAGCACAGTGCGAGGCATGGGCGACATGTGGCACAAAGCGGGTCCGACACGAGGCAGGTCCGTCCCAGAGGAATCGGCTGTAGCGGGCGAATAGGAAAGCGAAGCGTCTAGATCTTTTTTAATAAAATGGAGAAGTCGTGAGGGGAGTTGGGCCGGTGAGACCTGGTCCGCAGGCCCAGTGAAGGCACGCGTCCGCCCGCCCGAACGTTCGTTAGAGAGAATTACCGGTTAAAAAACGGAGCAGAGGGGAAATCGATGACCGACCACAACAGGAAAAGGTGCTTCGTCATATAAGTAAGGTTCTTCTTGCTTTTGGGTCTGCTTGTCAGATCTATATATTAAGGGTTCGATGTAAAATTGAAACACATCTGAGGGTGGAGACCTCAGGTGAGCAGGGGGTTTTAGTTGACATGTATTTTATAATTCCTTTACTCTTTTATAGTATAGATCGATAGATAGATATAAGATAGTATAGATATATTTTTTCATGGTATTTTTTATGCTGAATAAAAATACAACATTACACAAAGGGAAAAAATAAAAATACGACGTTACTGTTAGTTTCTAAACAAAGGGGAAAATATTTTTTCATGGTATTTTTTATGCTGAATAAAAAGACGACATTACACAAAGGGAAAAATAAAAAGACGACGTTACTGTTGGTTTTTAAACAAAGCAAAAAAACTAAAAAAAGCGCAGCGCGCATTTGTCACGCTGTGGCGAACGATTTGGATGTGAGCGTGGGAGACGGAGCTAGCGCGGGCGGCACGCGAATCCGACCGGACATGAAAAATAAAGCAAAAATAAAAAGACGACATAACTGATAGATTTTAAACAAAGAAAAAAAAAGCACAGCGCGCGTTTGTCACGCGCGACGCGGTGGCAGACGATTCCCATAATTAACCAGTTTTGTCAGGCTTTGCCTGCGTGCCTCAGGCGGTGCCACCGGTTTACTAATTGTGATCACGAGTCAGACTCGTGTCATTAGCGTGTGACTGCAAGGGTCACACCGCTGTCTCCGCCCGCGCCCTTATCAAGCGGCGCGCGTTCGCCACGCTCCGCGGTATGGGACTATCCAAGCCAATAGGGCGAACAGGAAACATGACACGAGCCTTGTGTCCAGGCTGTCAGGTCGGAGGCCCACCGATCGGCAAGGAGGGGTTAGAATAGCAATAGCACAGCTCTGATTTCTTCGATCCAGTCCAGTCCCCTGCTTCTGCCCCCGTGTTTTATGCTCGGTAACATATCATACAAAAAAATTTCTGTTTCTCATCGGCTGACGATATTTGGTCTTGGTGTCGATCTGGGGATTAAGGAAAACAAACCTCGGAAATTTCATGCCCCCCTCCTAACATATCATACCAAAAAAATTTGCTAGTATAACTCTATATTTTTTTATTTATATTAAATTCTTTGCGAAATTTTTTTATTTTTTATTTATATTAAAAGAGAGAATATAACAAAATTATTGTCATATATACCTACCAATGTCTTCTAGATAAAAAAAATCACACAAAGCACAATTATATAACAAAATCACCTATATGAGCACATCCAAAATGCAATAGATAATAAAAATTATCCCTATAACAACATCCGAAAGACTTGGCGACTAGATCTTGAGATTTACAAAATCATCATAGAGCCTCGCTGTTAATGGACATGTCGTCTACCACTAAAAAAATAGTGACTTAAATCCTATAAATACATATATAAGAAAATCCGAGCACCCGTGTTAAGTCAATAGATTAACCCAGACGGTCAACGCGAGGAACCTAACCAGTTGAACTTTTTATCGATTTTTACAAGTTGAATCTTTGTAGCTTGCCCTAACCAGTTGAGCCACGCTCGATTTTACAAGTTGGATCTTCGTATCTAGTCACCTCTATGTATAATTCGGCTCTGCCACTGCGTATATCGCAATTACAACCCAACATGTCTCTACTAATCGCTAAGGTTGCACTCCTCAACTAACGATATACTAATAACATTACAAATGATTAGACATTTTCTCAATACCTCGTGGAAGCAAACCAAGAAAGCATGAATAAACAACTTTGTAGTTAGTAGGCTAACATAACCTCTAATGAATTATGCAAAATAAAACCGAGCTACAAAGCTAGGATAACCCAAACTCAAAGTGACAAGCAGCTATGAATAAACAAATAAATTGGACAACAGCTCATGCAAGAGATCATGATAACGTTCACTGTAGCAAAGAAAAATGCTTAAACATTAAAACATGCTATGGCGGAGTACAATGGCTCACGCGTAAAGATCATGAATGATTACTGTAGATAGAAAGTTGTTGGTGCGGTACAGGCGTACAGCTACAGACACAAGCTGTCGAACTGCTGAACTACTCAGAAAGCTCCTGAATGAATGAAGCTGTTGCTGCTGCTGTAAAACCCGAGAGTTCACAAACCTGCACTTATTGTCGATGGACTGCTGCTGCTCCTGCTGAACTGCTGTTGTGCTACTATCTTGCTACTCTGCATGAGCTAATGAGAACCTGCAGGGCCTGCAAGAAACAGAGGAGAAGAGAAAGCAGACAGAGAGGCGCACTGATGAAGAAAATTAAACAGCCTGGCCTCTAGGTTCAGTACAAACCGGAAATTATTAATTAAGAAACCTAGAGGAAATTACTCAAATCTTTGGCACATTAACCCTTCCATTTCAATCGGCAAGAGCAAAAACAAACTCGAGAGACTAGAAAGGACAAGCTCACAGAGAAAAAGAAGAACTGTTGAAAAACAAAGCAGCCTGTAGCAAGAACCACCCAAGCTCCACTGAGACTCTCTGAAAATAACTCAAATCAAATCTGATTCAAACAAAATTATAACCACAACCTTGTCATACCATTAGTGATCCATTCCAACGGAGAACTCCCAACCAGAACCTTGCCATAACATGAGCCATCCATTCCAACAGAGACCTCCTGGAAAGATTGAGAACCTTGCCATACCTTGTCATCAACATAAAATTCGGAACCTTGCCATACCAGGAGTGCTCCGTTCCAAAAGTGAACTCATGAAAAGATTGAGATTGTCATCACCGTAAGATCCGGGAAACCCTCAAAAAAATGGGGACCATACGTCATAGCACCAAAGGCCCACAAGAAATTTGCCCCAAATTGCACTCAAACCACAAGAACGTAAAATACCAAAAATAACTCCGAAAAAGACGAAAATAACAAATTTCAGATTTAGAGAGAAGTAAACAGGCTTGATCGTTGGATTGCATTAAGACGTGCGATTACAATCCACTTCTAGCGCTAGTCAAATCTAATAAAATGGACAAAAGCTCAAATCAAAGAGTCTCTCAGTTCTCTCTCTAACCCTAGCCTCCTCTCACACCATATAGATGACAGTGACCCTCCAAAGGCTTAGTCATTATCACTAACGACTGCAAATTTTCACCACTCAGGGTCGATGCAACATTTACCGCTCAAGGTCTGACGCATTTGATACAATGCTCAACGAGTCATCTTCTTCCTCATGACCTTCACAATCCCCGGCATCCTACGACCGAAGGCCTCCCTTAGAGCTTGTCCTGTTAGTCTTCAATTCAAGGGGATTGATTACAAGTCAAAATCATTTAATCCCCTCGACTGAAGACTATCAGAACAAGCTCTTAGTTAGTCTAAGGTCGGCAAAAGTTTAACCCTTCATGGGAAGGCGTCCAACTGTACTTTCCCCCCAAAATTCAGTCGACTGACGTCAGGTATGAAAAAGACAAACAAAGTAGACAGCAAGAAATCAAGAGCTCCAGCAATGAAGTATAAAAGGTGCTCCTCTTCCACAATCACACTGTAACAGAAGAAAAATCTGGCACAAGATCCCAGATTTTGCACTACTTCCATGAACACATATGTACTGGCACCATGAACAACCATGACCAGGCAGCTAGCTCCCTATCTCTCTTGTGGTAGCTAAGGTACAGGGAGTACCACGCTGGGTAGCTAACACTAGTTGATGTACTGTGACACCCACTTAAACCCATCGCCGTACCCCATCTTGCGAACAACGCTGCACATGAACACCTCCAGGGGGCGGACGTTGGAGTCGCCCAGGTTAACCTTGCCCTTGCCAGTGGTGAAGTTGCTCAGCCCCATGTGGTAACGGAGTTCCTCCTCGGATGCGGCATAAGGGATGTCGATCTTGTTCCCCAGGATCAGGAACGGGACAGTGGCCAGGGAGTCATCTGAAAGGAGCGCATCTAGCTCCTTCTTTGACTCAGCAAACCGCTCCTTGTCATAGGCATCCACGAGGTAGACCACTGCATCCACCTATATCAGAATGAAAACAGGAAGGTTCAGCAAACCAAATGTCGAAAGCACACACGTCCAGTTCCACCAGCACTCACAGTAACACCGTAAATTTGGAAGTCAAGATTTGATCATGAGGAATAATAAAAGTAGGCTATACAAGTATGCAGCAGGGCACCAAAGCAGAATCTCTAAGTGCCATAGTAGGATATGTTTCATCAGTCATCAGATCATTGCATGATTTTGGTAAAGGTATGCTTCAAACTAAAAGTGCTTCGGATATAAAGTGAGGACCTAATGCTTTATCTAAGAAACAATTTCCCAAATCCAAATACCTCGTTAAAACCCTGTACCTTCTAAGGTTCAATTTAGACATATAAAGTCAGACATTTGAAGTGGACGAAACAGTTTTATTTTCATCCAAGACAACAGGTACTAGCAATCCATGCGTACTAACATAACAAATTCAGCATCAGTGTAGCAATGTAAGTCCTCCCTATGAAGATGCACCTTGCAAGGAAGATGCATTTCTGTCAGGTACTCCTAATTGTCTTGTATTCCTAATGTCTCTTCTATCAGGAACTCACACTTAGTTTCTTGTTTGTGGGCTTAGTTTATTTGCAGTTTCTAGTTTGGACATTCTCTGGACCCTACCCATCCTTGGATCCCTCTCTATACCTCCCCCATCTTCAAACCTTTATACTCTGCCCTTTTACCTAGAGTAAACTCCAGACTCTATTTCAAATGTCTCTATAATCTATATTGGCATATAGTCACTTTATTCAGCATTCTCATATTACAGAAGTATATCCCATCATATTACGGAAGAATATCCCAATGACTAAGCCTACTCCACCACCTCATAGAACAATAGAAAGCTAAAAAAGATGAAAAGTATAAGGGGGTGTTTGGGACTGCTCCACAAACTCTACCGTGGAGCAGCCCATAAAAACTGGAGTTTGTGGAGCACCTCTTTGGGTGCTCTCACAACTCCCTTTTTTTCTTTGAACAAAGTGCGTGGAGCTGAAACCATTTGGCTAAAAAGCGTGGGCAGAGCTGAAAAGCGTGGGCGGAGCAGTCCCAAACACCCCTAAATATTAGTTGCAAGAATAAATGCTAGTTGGGCACAAAAAACAGACAAAACCAGAAGTCCCGAAGAGCATAATTCCAAAAGATCATGGAATCTACATACTATCAAGCATATCTCCCACTAACAAACTAAAAGTTTGATGGCTGCACCAAGGTGACTAGCATATAGGGGTGGGCAATGGGCTACTTAATATTGTATGCACTAAACCCACCGACCAACTTGATGGAAATTTGGTAATAAGCAACAGGTGTTGCAAGTGGGAGCAAAAGTGAAGACCAACATATTCAATGTCCTCTGATAATGATGCCAACTAAAACATTTATCACCAGAAATGAAGCATGACTACTGTACTTCTAAAATACGGAACTAGAGAATTAGAAAAGGATAGCATGAAACCACCAGAAATCACAAGCATAGGATAAGAACACACTGATACAACTACACACCAAGTTATTAATATTGAAGAAAAAAAAGGAAGAGTAAGGTGGGACCTTAGCATAGTAATCCTTCCAAACACGACGAGCAATCTGATGTCCTCCTAAATCAAATGCCTTGAACTTGATCTTCCCAATACTCAACTCTTCAGAAGTTGGATATTGTGTAGGTTGATGCTGAACCAATCTCTGCCAAAAAAAACACAGATCCCAAAAAGAAATTCCATGAGCCTACAGATGTTAAAATATAAACTGCATAGAACTTTCCTTTGTTATCTGCTTAGCTTCAGCACATACAATTTTTCAGCAGGATTCTAGTTCTTATTGATAACTGTTCAAGTAACATATCTAAAATTGAAGTTCGAATGAAAGAGACAACCTTTCCCCAGATTTTACAGCCTAGAATTCCAGAAAATCGATAGGTTATCTTAAGCCCAAATAACTGAAAGAAGCAAACTATTCTTCAGAACATGGAACTTTTCCAGGTCTAGCAAGCAATCCAGAGCTCAGAGAAATGGTCAAGCCAGACCAAACAAGGCAACCCCTGAGTCTTCAGAACATGGAACTTTTCAGGTGTAGAAAGCAATCCAGTGCTCAAAGAAATGGTTCAGCCATACCAAACAAGGCAACCCCGACACCAACATAAACTCGTACTTCCAAATCTGGGCAAAGGTACTGTCTATCCCCAGGGAAACCTTATCCAGGGTACTAGGGTAGGAAATGAAATATGAACGAATTGTTCCCAGTCCACAGTTTTGAGAGATTTCCAGTATCACTTTTGCAAGGCATGCTCTTGAAAGGGCTATACTTTGAATTATTACATAAAAACAACATAAAAAGAACACTCAACCCTTCAAATGGACATCTAGGGGTAGAAAACTAAAATTGGAGTGGAAACAAAAGCCTTCCAACCTAAAGAAATGCGCGCTCATCCACTTATTATATTTGCGCTTAGGCCTCTACAATTTTACTCCCGAAAGGATGTAACCACAGTACCACACAACTCCCCCTGAAACTAAAACTACACGAAGGTAACACACACAAGGATTCACCAGATCATCACAATTCCTCCAAGCCTCACCAAAACTAAAACTGTGGGACTTTCAAATCGAAACAGAACTCCGCAATTCACAAAAAAGCATCGACCGCATAGCTCAAAGGGACTGTTTTTTTTTTTTTGGGAAATAAAAATCTGGTAGACATATTAACCCAACCCATTCAGCCCATCCAACCATCCCGGGTAGAACCAACAACACACAGCATCAGTTTGGAAAAAGAATAGAAGAGATATTCTATCCCGACCTCGTCCTTGAGCATGTGGAGGAGCGTGGTCTTGCCGGCGTTGTCGAGGCCGAGGAAGAGGATCTTCGCCTCCTTCTGCCACAGCCCAAGCGACGCCAGCACCCCGTAGAACCAGTCCACCAGGAACATCTCCGCCCGCCCGCCCGACTACTCGACAGCCGGCGCGCAGCGCGCTTCTCTTCCCTGCCCCTCTCTCTAGGTCGCCGGAGGAGGAGGAGAAGGCGGCGGGCGGCGGCAGCGAGGAGGAAAGTCTTAACGGATCTTGGCGGCGGAGGGGGGAGGGCAGCAAGAGAGATGATGAGGACATATGCGAGGAGGTCCCTGAGCATGACAGGTGGGGTCGGACGCTTGGTGGGGCCGGCTTAGCAGATGGGGTAAGTAGTGGTTGGTGGTTGGTTGGTTTGGAAAGATACCGCGGGCCGCGCCGGGCGCACGCGGCGGATTCCCATTTCTTTGTCTACGTGGAACATATTTCTACGTATGTCGACGATACAGCCATACATACGGGTAGGGTTTTCTACGGCGGCTGTCAAAACACTCTGACTTCATTTACTGTATGACACCATTTCAAAATTTAAAACTACTCCTGCTGCTTCTTGTGATTTTTCTTGAAAGGATGGCTACGTTCTTTGAGACTTTGACAGTGATATGGTCCCGTTTGCTGGTCTGTAACTTGGTTGAAATTGACTGAAAAACACTGTTCTGGCTGAATTATTGCGAGAGAAAAACACTGTTCTGGCTAAAAAAAGAAGCCGAACAGGTCGAATATGGGGTAAGCCGAACAGGGCCATAAGACTAAACATGCATTCATTTATGAGGTTTATATTTATATATTTTTTAGTTGGAACGGGCGGCCGTATAGTGGGTATAAGTTCACTTCAACAAATAATGAGCTGGGACTGGTGCTGGTTTGGGCTGGCTGGTGCTGGTTTTTTTGAGAGGAAAACATTGTTGGCTGGCTGGTTTGGGCTGGCTGAAACCAACAAGCAAACCAGCGAACAGGCTGAATAATAGAAACAGGGTTACCAAAAAATTAATAAAACATTGGAAGTGAGTAGGTACTAGAAAACTCAGAGCGCGCCGCGCCACCTTTGAGATGACCAGCGGTGTTTTCACTATTGTTGATAATTATAAGTTCAGAGATACTGAAAAAATAATCTTTATGCTACCGATGCTAGAAAAGGCCCGAAGAAGGTGATGAAAGCATATCTCAGAAATCCATCAATTGTAGATTTTCTGGAAGCATATTTCGACATAAGATTACAGGTAAAACGATAGAAATAAGGGATATCCAAGCTCTGCAATTTTGGGCTTGCAAAGATAGTTTTATTCAGAGCATTTGTAGCACAAGCTAAAATTACACATCTATTCTTCTGATGCTTGCACAGCAGTTATGGCCATCCCTTTGGACTTCAGTCTCTTCCTCATCAAGAATCAATCCGTAGAAAAAGTATGTAGCAGCCTGGATAGAAGGAAAACAAAAACAAAATTACACTATTTAAATGTACACGGATCAAAGGACAATTACCTATTGGGGAAAACATTTGTGCTCTGGCCAGGAAATTAATTAAGTGGCTTGTCAATGATTATAGATGCAATTTAGAAACCAAAGACATAAGAGCAATGACAAAGAAGAGGGATACATCATACATGGTATCTGAAAGTGAAGTGAGCCATACTGTGAAGAAAGCAAAATTGGAAGTGCAAGAGCAGGACATTTAATTGAGGAAAATTTTGAAGCAATACAAGGATGCAAACCTTTGGTGCCTACTGAAGGATGGAATCGATCGACTAATTAAATTATCAAAGGCTGGCAGCTTAATGCTGAAGACCATGGAGTTTTGGTGTAAAATCTTGTTACTTATCGAGCAGCAGCAACACGGCTGGATTTGCTCGCTCCCGGGCCAAATCTGTACTGTATGTGTGCCTCGTCCAAGTCATTTCTACCTGCCGCGCCCTTGCATCGAGATACTGCCACTGTCTGCCTGCCACTGTAGCGAGCCGCTGTCGCGCGTCTCTCCATCTAGTCAAGAGGTTCTTCCCCCAGTCTGCAGATCGAGCAACGCAAGCCCTCGATTGTTCCCGGCCATCAGCAGGTCGCTGCTCACCTATGACGAGAGTGTTCGGCTGGCATGGATTATTTATCGTTCATGCTGGAAAACACTGTTTATGCTAAAATGTTGTGAAAGAAAAACACTGTTCCAGTTAAAAAAATAAGTCGAATAAGCCGGCTTGTAGCTCAGCCGAACACTCCCACTAGTGATCAGGTCCCGGAGGAGTGCCATGGAAGAGGCCGGCCGCCGGCGGGCGGCGCGGCTTGTTCGTGCATGCTCGCTGTCATGGCCAGAGCTTACATCGGAGGTAGCTCTTGCCGGGGTCTGGGGGCGAGGCTGGGCTCAATTGACGCAGCGGGAGTAGCGCGGGTTGGAGACTTGCGAGCTCCTGGCAGCGAACCCAAGCCTATGCACGACCGCGGTTACGCCTGTTCTGGACATATGACGTACTTTCTAGATTAGTGGCTGCACATGCAAAGGAATCAATGGCTGTAGATGTACCTCGAATTAGATCAAACGGTGAACAAAATATAGATGACGTGGCCACATATGATGCTGGAGACGTGGCAAAATGTGATGCCGGAGAGTATGGTGCGAAATTCATCAAGTAAAAGATTGTGTGCATGTTTTTCGTGATGGCATGGGTGAAACAAAAAGGTAACTGTTTTTTTCTCTAAACTGAAACTTTAATGTGCTTGGCAAACTTAGCGTGAAAGTTTGTTAAGATATCACAAACAAAATAATATGTTGAAAATGAATTTATATGCATGTAAAACAATTTTTTTTTAGTTTGTTTGCGAAATATGAACACCTCCCAAAGACTATATTGGGAGATCCTGAGATTAACCGTAACAACAGGCATCGCTGTCAACGGGCACGTCGTTTAGCAAAGCTTAAAACTTAGGGTAGGCTCAGGTGGTTCTGAACTCGGATCAAGCTCGACTTAATCCTCTAACAAGCTCAAGCTTGATACAATGAGCTTGCTCCAGATACACTCATTTAGTGAACCAAAGAGACATATAAAATAATATATTAAGGAGATTAATAGTTTGATTTACGAGTTCGGAAGAAATGTACCTATATATAGAGTATCCATATAAAATACAATTAGTAAAGGCAAAAATTAAATAAAAGTGATCAAAATTAATAGTTTGATCTTCAAATTAATTGGCAAGAAAAAACTAAATGAATAGTCGATATAAATTATAATAAAAATATCTAAATTCAACATTGAAAAGGAATCGGGGTTATCCAAAGTTTAAGTTTACAAGAGAACCAAGGAATGGGAAAATATTTCCCGAGATTTGGATAGTGGTTTTATCAATAAACTGAGCTCACTAAAAAAGAAACTTAAGTCTTCCTTGGTTTGGCTTCAACTCAAAATGCACAAGCACATGATAGGAGTGCGAAAATAAGGAATTGAAGATGAGAATTGAGAATAGTTTTAAGACAATGAATTGGTTGGTTGTAGCTATTTGTAGTGTATGCTAATATAAGCATCATGTGCATAGAGAGAAGAAAATTTACAAATAAACAACTATCTTTTAAAAATATTTTGAACTCAAAACATCTAGATGTTATTACGATGAAAGAAAAGCCACCCACACGGGCCACCTTGCTAGTTGGTAGTATACACTTGGGTTTTTGTGTACAAAGTTTATATTAAAAAAAGGAATAGTCAAAGCGAAAATAGAAAAAAAACTAACAAAATGATCAATCACATACTCCCTCAATTACTAGTTACGTGTCATCAAAAGTGGTTCATATTTGACCAAATTTCTAGTGTATACTATGAAAATATATTTCATAATTAATCTAATGATATTTATTTGATATCATAAATATTGATATTTTTTATCTATAATTGATCGAACTTATGATACTAAACCATGACACTGTGCTAGAATTGCATTCTTTCCTGAACGGAGGGGGTATGGGAAAAAAATGGATGTAGTATATTGTTGGCATTTCTTAACGTCGCTACTAAGAACAAGGTTTTGAATTTAATTTCTAGCAACGACGCCAGAAATGCTTATTGGTATTTACTTGTGACTTGAAAGAATAAATGTATGAATAGATAATATACCACTGTAGCACTTCACCCGAGAGTATTACATGTATCGTTATTTATATTTTTACCACATGGAAGGACAAACAGTTGGAATATATTGATAACTTATATGCAAGATGGAGAGATAAACCATAACAAAACTTTTACTCACAACAGGGGTAAGTCGATAGATAATTGTATATGATAAGTAATGATTGCTGATAATTAATCACTCAAAGTACTCTTTTCTATGGCATTAGTGTGGCTAAGTAGAATATTAGAGGAATAATTCCTAAGTCATTCTTAATTACAAGTCAAAGCATACATTGATTAGTGCAATTACACTTAGTAATCATGGTTAAGATCAACTTTATATCTACACATAAGGGATATTACTAAGGAAGATTAAGAACAGAGCTTGTCTTCCTTCGTAACTAGATCCTACTTGTCCTATATTCGAGGAGTGGACTACAAATGACTCAACGGGAGTGTCACATCCGTGATACCATATGGCCTGGAATATAGGGTGTATCCGCAGGTAAACAACGTATAAGCACCACGCTTACACAATGTCGACCACTCACCCCCTTGTACTTTGGAGCGAGCGCTATACAAACCTATGCTTAAACATAATGCTAATCTAACTATACTAAGCATATAATCAAAGTAGACGATGAACATGATAACTAGGAACATGATTAATATAAGAATCAATGTCAAAACAATTATAGCAAACATATAAAAGTAACGAGAGATACAAAAGAAAGGGGGTACAAAGACTATACCAAGCCACGCTCTTGACAAGATCAGAAATCCAAGCGAAGCTTGCCTCCCTCTAGACCTAGCCTAGCTAGCTATGCCCTAGAATATGGTGGAGCTCTGAGGATGATTAGGGTTTCTGTATTCTCAAATGACTTGATGCCTCGGGGGTGGCGGAAAGGGGCTGGTATATATAGCCGGGCGTCAATCCTAAGCCTTGAATCAAACCGACTTGAATGGATGGCGTAGATGCAACCTAACAGAGTGTGGAGAACCGGACGTAGCAAGGCGGAGGGCGGCAGTGTTACAGTGCTGGCGGTCTGTGTAGGTGGAACCGGGTGGTCCCGGTCCCACTGGCGGCCTCTCACCCTCTCTGCCATGGTGTGGTGTCTTATGGTATCTTCTAGATCCTTCTAGTGTTGTTTATGCCGGAATAAGCGCGATTAATTCGACATATAGGTTCACCTTGGCGGTTTCTGGATAAACCCTCTGAGAAAACATGATTCACCAAAACTTGTAGAATTTGTTAGTTTAAACCCCTAAATCTATGTTGGTGATTACTTTCATGCCCTTATACAAGTTATATTGACGGTTTATAATAGTTGTTAATTACCATCAACAAACTCCCCCAAGCTTAACCTTTGCTCGTCCCTGAGCAATGCTAAACTCAACAATGGATCAGGAGTTGTTTTGATGTTTTCACTCCTCAAAAGTACTCATGCGTTCAAACAAGAATTCTCCTTCGGATTAGAATAAACTGATCTGACTTTCAAACTTACCCGTATTACCTTCAACCATGAGGCTTCTTAGTCTTTACTTGGGTCTTAAGCAATTAAAAGACAGAACGATCAAGTCAAGCACTATGTCTCAAGTTCTTTGCTCAACCATTATTCTAGAGTTTTTATAAGTTTTCAAAATAAAACTCAGAGCTTCCATTGTATGATACTCTCAAGTCTCTCAATATATGTGGTATTTGTGGATCTTTACCAAGGCAATAGTGATGTTTATGCCTTTCTGTTTCTACAACTAAGGCTTATGTGGAGCTCATAGGAGTGGAGAAAGCATGAAAGAACATACTTGCAATACATATATTATAAAGTCAAACCTCGGATCTAAAGAGAGTTAAGTCATACAATCAAATTAAGATGTGCATGCGTATTGATGTATATGGTGGATATATATGTGGCTAACCTATTTCTACTATGCTCCTTGAAAATATATCTGTCTTTTGAAATTTGGAAACATTTTTTTGCAAGAGAACATGGGCTATCTTATTCATTTCTTTTCTTTCTTCTCTTTTTTTAGGCAGGCATCTGAGTACCCATTGTTTTAAATATCTCGGACACTTGTCCATTTATTTTATTTTTTTATGAATAACTTTTGCATAGCCCTATGCTTCTTTTCTGCAACAAAACTTTTGAGAGATAACAACAAAAACTTGGAGCATTTATTTAATGAAAAATCCTATCAACCATATTTTTGGTGTTCTCTCTCAGTGTAGGAGTAAAATATTTTTAGGTGGATCTAGATAGAAAGCATGTTTTTGTGCCTACCACCAGTGTTGGAGTAGTGCATATGTTGGTGGTGTGTACGTGATCTTATTTTTAAGAGCATGACAAACCTCTCATAAGAGTCAACAAAGCTTGACCAAACTTAATATAAAACAAGCAGCAAATATGTGAAAGTTTTCCTAGTCTAAATAACATATATGGTTCTGGTAGAAATTCAAGCTTTGTCATACAAGAGCTCATCATGTAACATTTTTATGTTTTTCAAAAAATAAATTTTCAGAACTTTAGTATCGCTTGGAACAAGATAAATAGCAGTTCAGACCTTCTCATATTATATCCATCAATTATCTAGACTTAGATCAAGCATATGCTACCCATGCATTTCAAGTTTAGAGTAAATTCTTATATCAAAGCAGTCTTATCCAAAACTCGGGAGAATTCAAGAATAAAAACTAGGTACTTGAAAGAAATTACAACAGAGCAACTATTCATCATTTCCATGCAAGAGATTACCTTCAGAGTCGTTTTTATTTATTCAGTTCTTAAAAACAGAAAACTAGACACACACTTTTTATTTGGTTTTTATTTTCAAGATCACACATTACTAATATATATAAATAACACAAAGATAAATTTATATTTTGTTTTTAGTTATGCATCTTTTTTAACTACTATAAAGTAAACTTAAGAATAACAAAAGAAAAGAAATACTTAGCTAGATACATGGGGGATGCTCTTCCCCCAAGCTAGATGTTGTCGTGGTCCTTCTCATAGCAGCCTTACTGTCGGATGTCCTTATCGTCCAAAGGTGGAGCGAGACGAAGTCGGCTGGGTGAACATGCTCTTGATCATGTATATCATCCTGCAAAGTACTAACAAGAACACCAAAACTTGTGGAACGGATTAAGATAAAGGGTTAGCGGTCAGCTGTTCGGAGATTAGTCATTCCTGAGGTTTAGAAATATGTTTGAATTGGTAGACTTTTAGCAGGATGTCTGTCTAATAATTTTTTGGATTTTCTTATATAATTGTATGCATGGTATTTTTATTTATTTTTATGCCACCACAGTGAATATTCTTGCGAGTTTTTACACACCAAGGAATCATTCACATGGGGCTTAGGAAAATATTTTATTTTTATTTTATTTTATTTTTCTAAATGCAATACTATTGCAGAAAAGTAGATATGCTAAAGTGAAAAATAATTCATGCAATACGAAAAAGTAAGTATGGATAACTACCAATTTTTATCTCTTGACGAGGGTTCGGATTTTTAAGTCCTCCGGACAGGACTTGACTGGAGAAAGTCTTTTATTCTCTAGGTGCATATGTTTGGTCCCAAGAATGAAGACCTCGATGGTTGCACCTCTAGTGATGGTGACTTTGATGATGACGCTACCTTTTCTTTTCACACCTACTTGGTTTGTGGACTTGACTTTGGCGGAGTAGTTTCATCTTTCACAACTTCTTCATTTTCCTCCCATTCATTCTTTGGGGGTTGATTCCCTTAGCATCGGAATGATCGACGTCTCCTCTTGTAGCGGATCTTCTTTGGCTATTCATAAGTGGTATAACTATTGAAATAGCAGCATAACTTTTCTCCTAAAAATTAGAAGTGGACTTGTCTAGAACCAACGTAGATGATCGCGTTGGTCGTGTTGAGGAACGGTCTTCCAAGGATGATGGGCGTATCGTCTTCTTCTTCTCCCATGTCCAGAACCATGAAGTTGGCATGGGCATAGTGATCATATATTCTCACTATGACATCTTTTGCTATTCCCTCCAAAAATTGAATTAATTGGTTCGCCATCTACAATTGCATATATGTAGGGAACAAAGGTTCATCATCGAATAAATATTCATATGTTACCTTGGACATTATGTTGACACCCGACCCAATGTCACAAAAGGTCTTGTGGAAGATTCTTTGTCTAATGGTACACTCGATCGTCGGCACACCAGGATCGTCCTTCTTGGTAAGGTATGGTGAAGCGAGGAGGTGGTCGTACCCCGATCGGAGTGTGTTGATCATGTTGACTGATTTTTCTTGTGGCTACCTGATCCTGTTCTTCCTTCTTCTTCGGTTGTTTTTCTTTCTTGGTCACTGTTGTTTCTTCGGGCAGGTACGGTGTTTGTGGATGTGCAGGAGATTGCAGGACACGATTCTTGAAAGAAAACTTCTCTTTTTTATCCTTGATTGTGAAGCAGATCTTGGCACTATCCGCGTAGATGATGGCTTTTACGGTGCTTAGGAAGGGTCAGCCTAGGATAATGGGTGCCCTTACATCTCCACCTGTTTCCAAAACCACAAAATCTATGGGTACGTATGATTGTCCCACTCGTACATAGATGTCTTCACAAATTCTCTTGGGGTAGCAGAGGGACTGATCTACAAGCTGCAAACACATATTTGTGTACAACAAAGTATCTCCATTAATTTTATCATATATTATCTTTGGCATGATGTTAACACTTGCACCGAAGTCACATACAACCTCTTGGAATATGTGAGGTCCAATAGCTATGGGGATGACAGGTCTTCCTGGATCACCTTTCTTTTTAGGCAAGGAATAATCTATCCATCCTCCAGCTGATGGTTGTATGCAGTAGTATGTTGTAGTGTGAATATCGACAAGATTTGTAGTTTCTAAATCTTTCGGTTGCCCCAGAATCTTACCTTTGTTTGGTCTCGAGGAACAATGACCACCAGCCCCGAGCTATTTGTGATTCTATCATTTTATTAAAGCTATGCTGGATTTTAATGGCTGAGGAGAAGCTATCCGTCCTATTATTTATATTTTCTAAGATTTTGTCATTGGAAGCTAATTTTCTAGATAAACCCTCCATAATTTTAGCTTGGCCAGAAATTAACTCTCTCAAGGGTGGTTGATTATTGAAATTATTACCTTGATAGTTACCTTGGTAATTACCTTGGTAGTTCGGCCACTGTTGCTGATTCCATCCTTGATTTTGTTGAGGACGATAATTGTTGTTGTTGATGAAGTTCACATCCCCTTGAATTTTAGGGCAGTTGTTCCCTGAATGCCCAACATTTCCACACTCTTCACACGGCATGCGGGAATTATGAATGTGCATGACTTCTTGCTTTTCGGTGGCTCGGTCTTCGAGCTTCTTCATCAGCAGGTCCATCTTGGCAGACAACATGTCTACCTCCTTGAGTTGATGCATACCTCCACCTCTCTTGCGGGTCGGAAGACGTTCTTCATTCTAACCTTGGTTGGAGGCCATCTTTTCTACGAGAGCTGTTGCACCTGGGATTGTGAGTGACAGGAATGCACCTCCAACAATAGCATCCATATTCTTATGGGTGCTATTGGTCAACCTGTGGTAGAAAGTCTGCATGAGTAGCCAATTCTCTATCCCATGATGAGGACATTCTGCTATATAGTCTTGAAAGCGTTCCCATGCCTTAGGGGCAGATTCATCATGTTGTTGCTGAAAGCTTAAAATTCTTCCATGCAGAGCATTAGTCTTACCCGTGGGGAAATAACTTCGCTAGAAAGGCAATGGATCAGTTATCCCATGTAGTATTTCTATCTTTGTTGGTGTAGAACCATTGCTTCACCTTCCCCAAGAGTGAGAATGAGAAGAGGTGAAGTAGTATGGCGTCTCTGGATACTCCTTTAATGGTGAAAGTGCTACAGATCTCCAATAAGTGTTGGAGATGAGCACTCGCATCTTCATGTGCCTTTCCACAAAACTAGCTAGCTTGCACCATGTTGATGAGAGCTGGCTTGAGTTCAAATCTATTGTCTCCGACATTGGTCGCCGGTCCAGTACAGATATTGACCGTAGTTGGAGCAGAGAACTCACGGAGGGTCTTGTTAGCCATGGCTTCGAAAAACTGGTGTTAAGCTCCACCTTGTATGGTTGTCCTCCGAATCTAAAGCTGGAACTTTCTTGAGTTTAGCTCTAGTTCTCCTGATTAATGCTTCTGGATCTTCAATGTAGTTTATCGAAAGGTCAAAACCGGTCATACATTACCCTGCATAAGATATAAAAGTAGACAGAGCAAGGGTAAGCTTGTTTGAGCAGAGGTAAATGGTTATCTCGATCACATCAATAAGTATAAGTTTATCAATATTTCCTTTTTGCCTAGCTACCTTCCCGGCAACGACGCCAGAAATGCTTGTTAGCATTTCTTAACGTCGCTACTAAGAACAAGGTTTTGAATTTAATTTCTAGCAACGACGCCAAAAGTGCTTATTGGCATTTACTCGTGACTTGAAAGAATAAATGTGTGAATGATAGGGATCTGCAAGCGCACAGATAATATACCATTGTAGCACTTCACCTGGGAGTATTCCAGGTATCGTTATTTATATTTTTACCACAAGAAAAGACGGGCAGTTGGAATATATTGATAACTTATATGCAAGATAGAGAGATAAAACATAACCAAACTTCTACTTACAACAGGGGTAAGTCAAGAGATAATTGTATATGATAAGTAATGATTAATGATAGGAGAGGGTGGTAAAAGACATCCTTGCAAAGGCCTCTAAAGAGGGTGTTTTTGTCCTTTGCATTCCACTTCTCGTAATTTGCCTCATCACCAATGGGGTTGGCGGGGTCCTCGGGTTTTGGGAATCCTTGTGTGGTGGCTCTAAGCACTCCAACATCTATAGCCTATAGATACACCTCCATATGAATTTTTCAATAAGGAAAATCATCTTCTTCAAAGAAGGGAGGGGATCCATCCCCATGGGACATCTTGCTCCATACGGTTAAGCCTAATTTAGCAGCACTTGGCTCCGATGCCAATTGAAAGGATCAAGATGCCCAAAAGAGGGGGTGAATTGGGTTAATTCTAAATTTCTTACAATAATTAAGCCCAACACTTAGCCCATTTCACCCCCTCGTACCTAAAAGTGTTTTTATTGTTCTACCGCACAAAAGTTTTGCACCCGATGTTCCAATCCTACTCTAGCATGACAATTCTAAGAATGTAAAGACAAGAATTGAATTTCTCAAATGTAAATGCTCAAAGTAAAGAGAGAGAGAAGAACGCGGCGATATTTTTCCAAGGTATCGAAGAGTTACCACTCCCCACTAGTCCTTGTTGGAGCACCCGTGCAAGTGTATAGCTCCCCATTGATCCACGTAAGGATCAAGTGCTCTCTACGGACTGATTTTTTGACACTTCGTCACGGTGAATTGCCCACAACCGCTCACACCATGGCTTGTGTCATCCACAAGCTCTGCCGGATGATCACCAAGCTTCCAATCACCACCGAGCCATCTAGATGATGGCGATCACCAAGAGTAACAAGCACAAACTCTTACTTGACCAAGACAAGCCTAATGAGAAAGGTGAATGCATACTTGCTACTCCCTATGCACTAATGAGGTCCTTAATCTTGGATTATCAAATCTTAATCGCCTCACTAGGCTCTTGCTCTCCCTTGCACTCCAAAGTGTTTTCTCAGCTGAACAAATGGGCAAGAGAGGTGAAATGAACGAGTGGGAGATGTATTTATACACCCCTATTCAAAACATGACCGTTGGGGTCCAACTCAGCAACTTTTGGGGTGACCGGACACGCCGGTCAGTACACCACGGCTAGAAACTCGCCAGCGTAAACAGTCGACCGTTAGAGTGATCGGACTCACCGCGGAGTCACCCTGACCTAACGCGTCAGGTCCCCGAAAACCCTATCTGGATGCATTCTGTTGTTGACCGGACTCACACACGCGCGCGTCCAGTCACTATTTCTTCTCAGCGTCTGGTCCCTCTTAGTACAGAGACCCCGCGGCTATAGTTGGCGGCATCTGCGCCAGCGTCCGGTCGTCCTTCTGCCCCTGCAGCGTGCCCCATCAACTGACCAAACTCACTAGGACCGAGTCCGGTCAGGGCATCACCATGCGTCCGGTCCTCCTATCTTGCTTCAAATCACTTCCAAATCAACAATCTCTGTGAATGAAGTTGACTTCAATTGATCTTTGGGTTGTCCCTGAGCTACCTAGAGCATGTTCGGCTGGTAAAGATTGGCTGGCTGGATCACTTTTTTTCCAGCCGGAACAGTGTTTTTCTCTCACAAAATATCAGCATGAACAGTGTTTCCGTACCAGCATGAACAGTGTTTCATCCCAGCCGAACACGGCCCTAGTGCTAAGTTTGACAAGTGTGCACCACACTTAACATATTAGACTCACCTAGGTCAATCTAGTAGTTCATATCCTCAATAGTACGACCAAAGGAAAAAACAAAGTGCTAAACTATTCTAAGTGTCTCTACAACGCCAAACGACACTTAGAACTAGTCCGTCCTTAACCTTGTCGTTCATCCTTTGAAAACCGAAACGATTTCCATCGACATGGCATGAAAACCATAATTGCCCAATCAATCACCATTACCATAACCTAACTCAAATTACCTCTGCAAAACACATGTTAGTCACAGTAATCTTGTGTCGTCATTAATCACCGAACCCAACTAGGGGCCTAGATGCTTTCTAGTATATACCATATACATCTAGGTTGTTCTTTTCCAAACTCTCCGACTCTCAGATCCTCCAAATGCATACATGTGTGCCGATCTCTTTTGGACGGCTTGTGAGTTGATCCTTTCAAGTGTTTTCTGATATAAACGTGAGAATGTTCACCCTGCACCATGCCGAGACATTTGGTACCAAACTAGGTCTGGATATCGAGCCTCGGCTCGGTCCAACTCGAGCTGGCTCGTTAGGCTAACGAGCCAGCTCAACTCGGCTCGTTAATATTACGAGCTAGAGGGACAGCTCGGCTCGGCTCGTTTAGCTCGTGAGCTAATAAAAAAATAGGACACACATGTTTATAATATTTATGCTACATTAATTTTAGAATGTGACGTCCACCATTATGCAACTATACATGATTAATACATATCAGATTCATCAAAAGTATCAACCATGCAAGATAGTTGGTCCATCCATGATCATGCAATTCCAGCATACTAACTAGTTGCTTGCCACCACAAACTTAGAAAAGTCCACAGATTCAATGTCAGTATCATCATCTTCTCTATAAAAAATAATCTATAAAATCAACATTTAAGTACCACAATAATTATAAAATTAAAATTCATATGAAACAACTAAAAATAAGGATTATATACCAATAGAATAGGTGTACACTTTTAGGTTAGTATCATCATCTTCTAGATTCATGGTCGTGGGCTAATAGGCATCAGCTCGTTTTAGCTCGTGAGCTGGCTCAAGCTGGCTCGTTAAAATATCAAGCTAGACTTCCAGCTCAACTTGTGAAAAAAGTTAAAACGAACCAAATCGAGCCGGCCACGAGTCGAGCGAGTTGACGAGCCGCGAGTATTTTGTCCGGCCCTATAATAAATGGGTACTGCAACTCAACACCTGGAGGCTGGAGCTCAAGGTCTGAAATAGGCAGGTGCAGCAGCAAACCATGAGTACCGTCAGGTTCCACCTGCCGCTAATGGTACCGCATTCATTACGAAGGGAGTACCATATGCCTATATCCCATGGCAATTAGCAGCAGCAGTAGGGAGTTCTATCCGTAATATTTGAATCTTTGGCATGACATCAAAATATGCATGCAATTTATGTTTTAAGTTGGGGGGGGTGGGGGATGGGGGGAAAGCTATATCTAGCCCGCATCCCTAACCTGAAACACCGAATGACACGAGAATGACCCAAACAAATGACAAATGCGAAGGTAGGCAGAGGCTCTCTCAAAAGCCTTTGGCTCCTACGCATCTGGATCGACCAGTGCTTGGCCTCCAGTTCCTGCATGCCCGGCTCAGCTGGCTCCTGCTGCTAGCCATCCTGCTGCACAGAACAAAGCAAGGAGAAATCAGAGAATGCAAAATGAACCCAATGAATGAGTAATAAAAAAAATCCAAGCACAGCAATAAACACAGCTACTACCTTTAAGGCTTTAACCCCCACAACCAACATGAGCAGAAGGCAGCAACCAAAGAGCCAAGGCCGCGCCTGAGAAGAGCCTCCCCTATGCAATTTAATGGTCGGGCGTTGACATCATATTTGCACGGAGCAAATGCCTAGCACAGATTCATGACATTTACCGCGCCATTAAAACAGTTTCCAATGCAAAACATGCTTAGCACGTTACAGGCCCCGTCCTTGGTTAGTTTAACCATGCATACACAGGCAGCCACAGATGAAGTCCTCAGCTCCTAAATCCTCCTTCCTGGGACCAACTACAAAATAGGTGCCTAGTTGTGGTAGACCGATGACCGCAGAGCATCTTCACCTCCCTTGATAGATCTACCGTCCCATAGTGATGCATGGTTCCAAGAGATGATCAGTTAGCGTCGTACTCAACCTTCCTGCCCTCTTCAGCTTGGCATCTCTTCCTGCAACAAAAAAATGCCAGTTGCATTTCTCACATAAAGCATGTACAGGGGAAAAAAACATCAAGTTAGTGCACCAACCTCTTCTTCGGGCAATGCAGCGTGCAACCCTTCTCACGATGTTCAATTTCTCCACACTGTTTACTAGCGCATGGTTCCTCGCTTGTCTTGGTTGTGTACTTCCTCTTCCCAAGTCCTGACTTCAACTGCGGTGCCAGCAGCTTGAAACCAGGGTCCACCTGAGGCCACTGCGACTTGTCTGTCATGGGTGGAACTATACCGCTATATGCAGCCCTAAACCACTCAACAGAGTAGTAGTCATGGACAAAGGATTCCACGTCAGCATTTGTCTCCGTGGTTATCCATGCCAGAGCATGGAGGCAGGGCTTCTTGGTTAGTTGCCACTCCCCGCAGCTGCAGGTGTGCTCGTCCAAGTCCACCACGTGCCTCCATGGCACCATGTCCTGAGAGCTGCCAGAAACTTCACCGGTCTGCAACCCGCATTTAGAGACCTTGATGTTTCTCAAACTCCTTATTTGTGTATTAAGTTGTTGGATAACTGCAGGGAGAATATGGCCAGAGAGCTTGCTTCCAATACACCTCCTTTTGTACCAAACCCCCATTGTCATCTGCCTCAACTTATCAATCAAGTCAACCAAAGGCATGCCCTTTATGTTCAGAGTCCATTCTAAGAAACTTTCAGTTAGATTATTATCACCAACATCAGCAGAAATTGTTAATCCTGGTAGATTCCTATAGCCTTCTTCAATTGCTCCATGAACCAAGTCCAGTTATCATTTGAAGTAGAGTCAAAAAAAATGGCCCATGCGACAGGGTACATCCAATTGTGACCATCAAGCGCACAAGCACATGCTAATTTCCCTGAGTAGATGCCAGCCAAGTCTGTGTAGTTGAGTGCAATGTCAGGTCTACAGCCTGTTTTGAAGCCATCTATGCATTGCTCCAGAGCAAAGAAAAGCTTGTCGAAGTGGACATCATCTCCACATATCTTAGTGCAAATCTCCACAACTGAGCCCGGAGACAAGGAAAGAAGTTCAGCCCTGAAATTGTACAATGTCTGAAAAGTGTCTTCCCAAGACTGAAAAATCTTGTTCATTGCTTTCTGTCTTCCACCCCATACTGTAGCATAGCTAACCTCTACACTATACACCTCCTGCAGTTTCTCTTGCAACTCTTTTGCTCCTAGTTCTGGACTCTCCCTCAACCAATCAGCAGCCATCTCTGCAACCCAGCTTTGTGATGCCATTGAGGTAACAGGGTTACTAGTAGATATGCAATTGTGCTCTTGAGGCATCATGCTAATCTGCAATACAGGAAACAGAAACACAAAACAAATTAGACAAGTTACTAACATTAAGCAAGTTAACAAGTTAGGCAGGTTAGAGTAGTACCACAACAGTTGGTCCGTCCCGCAATTTGCGTGCCACAATTCTCCATGGACAGCCTTCTGCCTTGCACTCAGCTCTATACCTAGTCTTATCCGTCTTGATTTTGTGCACCTGAAACCCCTTCTTTATTCCATGCTGTCTCAGTGCCATCCTGAAGTTCTCCATCGAAGGGAAATATTCATTTACTTTGATCCTTGGATTTTCATTGTCATACACAATGTTGAACTTAACATCTGCATAATCATCAACTGGAATTTGTGCAGTGGAAGTGTCAGCATAAAAAATAGGATCAACTAAAGATTCCTCACTTTGAGTCTTTCTGGCTGCTTCCTGTGCATCAGCTTCAGCCCTCAGCTCAATATCCACAAGGACTTCATCATCCACGGAAATGCCCTCATCATCCATCAAAATTGAATCTACATTTCCCTGAAGTAGCACAGTAGGACTGTGGCTAGGTGCTGCACATGACTTCTTAGCATTAGCAGCTGCTAAATGCAACTTCTTTGCATTAGGACCTATTGTGTACGTCTCCTTTGTTTGAAAACCTCCTTCCTGCAACTCCTTTACATGAGCACATCCTTCCTGTGAGTATGCCTTCTTTCTGCATGTCAATATGAATTATTCATTGCTATAGGGTAAGCTCAAAAGAAAACTGGAAACTCTATTAATACGCTTCTAGTGACAAATCTAACATGCACCCTATTATAACAACAAAAGCCTTGGACATTTTGATGTATTAGAGCGTCAAAATTGATAATGCTATATAGCATCAAAACAATTGGTGTACCATATAAATAAGCTCTCTACTGTTAACAATAAAAGCCAAACCGAACAATGTCCAGATACAGAGAATAATCTGTTTGCTTAATGCGATGCAGTGCTTGTAGGCTGTTCAGGTAAGACAGGTGCTTACTCCACTTCCTGTTGAGGTGCACCAAAGAACTCCCTCTTGGAACTTATCTCCGCAACAGGAGTTCTCAGAACTTTGCTTAACTCCACCATCATCATGTCCTCCTGAAATCAAAATTTAAAAGTTTAGCATTCTCCATAAATCAAGTAAATGTGATCAAAGACATCTATATACATGAACATAAAAGCCTAAACTCTACATTGTTTTATAGGCATGGACACTAGAGCCTGCATAGGAACTTCTATGTTAAATAGAAATAGAGAGGGGAAAATCATGTGGCTCCTCCGTCAAGCCCTCTATCATACCAAATAACAAATTGATATTCGAGTTCTCATGGAAAACACAATGGATGGCTCACGACAACTCGATGGCCATAACCTAAGCAGTTAAAATTTACTCAGTTACAGGCTTGCCACCTGAATAACAAATTGATATACAATGCAGCCACCTGAATGGCAACTCATGAATCGGGCAGCCCAGAAGAGCGACAAGTACATCATCACAATTCATACAACAAGTGATGTAAAGCGCAGTATAAAAGTCCCAGAAGAAGCACCCCGAGAACAGCGGAGGAGATTGGAAGGGGAAGGGAGGCGAATACCCACGTTGGACGACGACGACGACGCCCGCATCCTCCTCCACCCCCAAATTGCCAACCACCGCCACTACCCAAATTGCCCGGAAAACCCCGAACCCCAGAGGCTCCAGGCTCACGGGAGGATCCCTCTACCCCCGGGATCTCACCGGAGATCCGGGAAAGCCGCCGGCGCCCACGGCGGAGGCGACAGGCGAGGGTTTGGTTTCTTTCTCTCTTTTTTTAATGAGATGACAAACACGAGATACTCAAGTGCTACCGTATTTTTACCTCAATGACGAAACTACCCCTGTCCCTTCTCCTTCTCCAGCCTCCTGCCGGCGCCGCCTCCCCGCTCCGCTCCCTCCTGCCACCGGCGCGCCGCCTCACGGCGATGTCAGCGGCTACGTCGACGGCGCCGTCGAGCGGAGAGTATCCTTCCCCGGTGTCCCCGCCCTACCCGGCCGCCTCCAAGGACGTGGAGCTCCGGCGCGCCATGACCGCCTCCGCGCGCTCCGCCGCCTTCGCCTCTGCGGACGTCGTGTTCGAGGACGAGTGGCTCGCCGTCGTCGACAAGCCCGCCGGCGTCTACTGCGACGCCCTCCTCACCTCCTTTCCTTGCTCTGCCATTTCAGGTAAAAAAAGATTGAACTTAAAAAGAATCTGCTTTTAGGTGACAATGGCGCTGCTACAGTTTGCAAAATGCGATTCTGCATAGCTCATTGCTTGTGATTTCATACTTTGATCATCCAGTGTCAGTGATATCGATCATTTGGATGACGAAATTGACGGATTTTAGGTAGTTTGTGATCTGTGTGCAATACAACGTGTTGTCTAATGTTATTTTACTGATGGCAATGCCATTGCTCAATACTTGGTTTGGTTAGGACATACAGGCTATGTGATCAGTGCAAAGGAATGAGTGCAAAGTGTGCATTGGAAGCTATTTAGGAGCATTACAATGTAGAATGCGTTTTGACAAATTTTGCAATTTTGGGTTTCATTACACTACCACAGGCATAAGCCAATCTGTAATTTTGACAAAGTGTTGATTCTCATTCTATTCCCAAATGATCTAAGCTTGTATAATGCTATCTTAATGGACTAGTTTAACAATTCCTACTAGCAAGTGAGCGTCCAGCACTGAAAGTATGGTATGCTATGATGATAAAAAAAAAATACAATGTGTATATTTGAGCTTCCTCCGCAAAAAGAAATGGCTTTAGAATCCATTTCCCATAAGTAATACTTATAATTAGCCCATGTTTTTTTATACCAATTAGAAAGCCTAAATGTGGGCTAATTTTGGGCTAATAAGAGCTAATGAGGGCTAATTACTGGTTAGAGTCCATTAGCCCTTATTAGCCTATAATTAGCTCATGTTTAATCCATTTTCACAAGGTGGGCTAATTTTTAGCCCTGGGATCCAAACAGGCCCTTATTCTAGAACTAGAATTATGTTCAGCAGATGTAGAAGCAGAAGGGCATATGTGATACATCATACAGCTGTGCGGACTGTCGGACTGATATATTATTGTCTTGAACCCCTGTTTTTTTTAACTTTGCTTGAGTTTCTTATTGTCTGCAAGCAATATCAGTGCAAACTAATGGCTGTAGGATTCTACTGAGCACAAGTTTTAATAATGGATCATATGAAGCTCTATAGTTTTATCATTTAGAATTTGTTTGCGCAACTCTTCATTTATTTTTGGGAGTTTTTGAATTGAATACAATATTCAAGGTTTGATATTTGTTTCTTGCCTTGTCTCCCAAAGCGTATGGAATTAGTTGTCTGGCTACTTTAGGACTATAGTTGTAACTTCTGGACAGGCTGAGGTGTGGAAACAACACTTCTGATCTGCCTGTCTTTTGTCAGAAAGTAAAAGTTTGATACTTAAGTAACCTGCTACATAATAATATCAGTGTGTTTTTTTTTATTTATCATCTAGATTTCATTATTTGAAGCCACAATTGAATTGTTTTTCTTTACATTAGTATTGTTCTTGCTTCACTAAGTTCTGACTATTGCGACTTGCAGAGGATCCAGCAATTAAACCTAATCTTCACCTTGCAAACAGGCTGGATCGTGATACCAGTGGGCTCATGGTTATCACCAAATGCAACAAAGTTGCTGGGAAGCTAGTGAAGGCATTCACTGATCATAAAGTCAAGAAAACATATCTAGCTCTTTGCATAGGTTGCCCACCGACATGGGAAAAGATTAAGATATGTTCTGGTCATGGGCGATCAAAACATGGTGCTTGGCGTGTATATGCTATGTCTGATGTTGGCCGTTCACTGCCAGGTGGTTCTGTTGTAAGGGACATGAGCACACAGTTTCAAGTTTTAGGGGTCAATGGTAAAGGGAAGTTTAGAGAACCCAACAACTTTTGCACCGATGATATCGAGTCAATTACTGTACAAGAAAAGGCAGCTGACCAGACTTGTAGTGGTGATGTGAACAACAGTGCTATTTTGGTTAGAGCCTATCCTCAAAGTGGACGGACACATCAGATTCGTCTACACTGCCAGTATCTTGGTTTCCCAATCAGAGGTGATGTGAAATACGGTGGGGTGATTGAGTGGAACGGCATAGAGTGTGATGGCCATGCATTGCATGCAGAGAGCTTGTCATTTGTACACCCTATCACTGGATTGCCCATCACTTTCTGGTCACCTCTCCCTTCATGGGCAAAAGATTGTATATCAACAATGGAATAAAGTTCCCTTGATCTTATTGTGATGCACGATGCTCCAGTTGACACTGAAATATCCACCAAGGATGTAACTCTGAACGGCCAAAGTCATCTCTTGAAACCCTTTCTGGGCGTAGCATTGGGAAAGGGCACTATCAAGTGCCTTTCTTTATTGTGGGGATGCTTATCAAAATCTTTACACCGTGGATAGGATATCACAAATACTGTGTTGACTGTTACAGGCTTGTAGCACAGTTTTATTTCAGACTGTAATTGTAGCATTTGTACTGTAGAGATATTGAGTTGTTTGTTGTAATATTGTTTCAAATTTTGAGTATGCAAATGCATGCACACATGTTGTACCATGGATATTTATTTGGTCGTTCAACAAGACATCCAGAAAATTTGAGATCCACATCTGAAGTTGCTCTTGAAAGGGACGCAACAGAATGGGAATTTTCAGTATCTCAAATGCAGTTCTGCACCTGAGCTAGTTCTTGGTTTGGATGTCCATTTGAGTGAGCTGAAAATCAATTAAGCACATGGCTGTTGAAGAAGTTTATAAAAAAACTTGCATAACCATGAGCTGCAGAAATTGGTTAGTTGATTTGCCGTGGCTGTTCTGTCCTCAGGGGGAAAAAAAACTCGCATAACCGTGTGTGTGCCATGTCAACTGAGTACAGAACAGCCATTGCAAATCAACTGTATGTCTCTAACTAATTTCTGCAGCTCAAGGTTAATTTGCTTGAGTGGATGAAACCTTAATAGACGATTCCTCTTAAGGTTCACCACAAGTCCACAACTGAAGCTACCACAGAACTGCAGAGGGAAACATTAGAACATCGACAAAAAAATTTCCTCATCTCATCCTTTCTTTGATGCAAATGAATGGACCACAGGTAAGTTTACCCTGCTGAAGTTATTGAAAACATGTCTAGTGCCTGAACGCACTCGGAACATACAATACGACCAGTTCACATGCCAATATGGGCAGCAGGTCTCTGGGATGAAATTTTCCAAAAATCATCATGTCGTCCTGGCTGTTGCACCAGAAGAAATCGTACGTCTTGCTGAATCGATCAGCGCCTTTATTCTCTCCAGCGGTTGCCGCAGCTCGGGTTGCAGCAGACAAAGAAGAGCGTCATCCCTTCCTCGCCTCTTGCAGTCGCCTGCAGTGCCAGGGCAAAAGAACCATGGTGAGCTCCTTGTCAGAAGTTTCTCACTCATGGTCTATGAAGAAGACGATGCTATTGCTAGCTCTTGAGAAGGAGGCGGAGGAGGAGGAGGTGAGCGACCTGGAAGAAGACGGCCTCGCCGTGGCCGCAGGAGGCGCAGCGCACCGACTTGGTGCGGGGCAGCGTGGGGTCGCCGGCGACGTCCTGGAGCACCTGGGTGAACTCCCCGGCGCTGTGGTGCACCACGTTCCGGTACACGCAGTTGTTGTCGGCGACCTCCTGCGGTGCGGCGGTCCCAGCAGAGCATTTCAAAATGGCTAAACCACGTCAGGAATCTAGAAACAGGTAGAGATGGAAGAACAAGAGATATGCATATGCTTCAGAGAGAGATCCGAATGGATCCGAGACGAGGCTGATGGATCGGCGAAGGAATGGAACCTGGTGGTCGCAGTTCCGGCAGGCGTAGAGGAGCACCTTCTGCTCCCGGTCCTCCTTGGGGTACAGGATGTTGTTGCTGCCATGCCAAGAAAGAGAGGGTGCCGTCAGTAGAGCAGAGCAGAGCAGGTGAAAAAGGAAGCGATCAGGCAGCAGCATCAGCAGCGGTCGTCGTCGTCAGCGGCTTACCATTCACGGCAAAACTTCATGGTACTCATGGCTGCTGACCGGCTGGGAGAGCCTGCTTTGCTTCACTGCTGAGTTGACTCCGGTGCTGCCTAGCTGCAAGATCTTGTTTTTGGTGGTTTCCGGTGGTGGAGCTGAGGTGAATCGTATTCCTCTTTGCAGGAAAATCTTTGATTGGGAATGGAGGAGATTTGGTCAGAGGAGGTGAGCAGGCACAAAGTGAAGATATAATATTAAAATATCGTTTTCTTTGAATTGGTGATGATGCTCAGATGCTGCCTGCCTGTGGGCTGTGGGCGTCTGGGCGGGTGGGGACATGAAAGACAGAGACTGCTCGGGTCTCACCGGGAAAGAGAGTTTATAGGGAATCGTAATAGTCTGTCTGACCAACCAATCACCACCATCCTACTCTCTCCCTCTCAAAATACACTTATTTATTTATTTATTTAAAAATACACTTTTTTAGAAGTTAAATGTTCTTAACTTTAATCAGATATTTACAAAAAATTAATAATGTTTAGGTACAATACTTATTATTAGATTAATTATTGAATATATTTTTGTACAAAAAAAATATTTGAAAATATGAATATTATTAATATTTTTATAAAATCTAATCAAATTTAGTAAAATATGACCCTCACAAAACCAAAAGCTTGACACTTGTTTTGGGACCAAGATAATGTTACCTGCCCAATAGTTGCATGGCCTCGTCACTGCTTTACTATAGTAAGCAGGGGCGAATCTACAGGGTATGCAGCGGCATACCCTGCGATCCTACGAACTCTTACGGTGTTTACGTGTATTTTGGGGGAAAAAAACTTACCCAGCGGCCACGGGCTCGCATGCAACGCGACCGCTCGCCCCCTTGTGAGTGGCCGTGACGGGAGGCCCACGCGGCCCACGAGGCTATGCACGGCCGCGTTGTCGTACAGACGCACACAAGAAGTCGCTGCTCCGCGTGACCGTCCGTGATGCCGATGCCCTAATCCTAATCCTCGTCCACACTGTGTCGCCGAGGGATCAACTGACCCGGCTACATATTTGCATGGCCTCGCCACTGCTTTACTATAGTGAGAAGGAAAATGTTTAATGGTCGTCACGTAAGACGAGGGATGGAGGAGACGGATCGGATTCACCGTAGAGTCGGATCTAGATATCACTTGCTACTAATATTTTAATTTAAACTACAAATATTTTTTTTGTAATAAGAAGATGTTTCAAATTCGAATTTTTATTCGAATATTTACTCAATTCAATTTCGAAGTACATATTAAATTCAACATACATAAATAGAATTTTATATTAGTAGTACTAAGTTCATCGATAACCAATATGAAATAAAATTAAAATACACTTCTAAAAATCCCTAGTATCAAAACGAACTGAATTATAATGGATAATATTTAATAAAAGGATAGGTCGAGTGGAAAAATTCAAATGAAAACGGTAGGCAACAATTAGCCATTTTGCTTAATCAATGTTTTCATACTTACAAAATTATTATACAAGTAGAGGTTAAAGTATGTGGGTATCAAGCATGAACAGGGACAACTCATAAAAAATAATACAGTTATCAATAAATATTTAATAATTATTAATATATCATTATTTATATAATATTTATCATAAAATTATAAATTATATAAAATTATTTTACATCACTAAATAAATAACTTAAAGTATTAAAATAATTTACAACAACAAATATATTAGGTTTAAAATAAATTGAAAATACTAAAATTAATTTAATCTTTATGTATCACCAATAATAATATTATATTAATAATAAAAGTTAGGGTGAGTTTTCCCTACACGCACATGTATCTACTCCGACCTGAGTATATGCACGCGAGGGTAGAAGCAGTCCCGCACGGACCTAGCTAACGGGCCGGTGTCTTACCACCTGATCGTTGGGCTGGGGCTGGTTGGGCAGCCCCCTCACATGGCTACTATTCACGCGAACCAGCCAGCAGTACTTCTCTCTCACCTAAACGAACCAGCAACAATACGAACCAGCAAGCCGAGCAAACTATCTATCAGGCCGGTGACTCCCACCTATCTAATTGGATTTTGTGCACAAACAAACCCGTTAAAAGTATCTGCATGTGCACGTGCTGAGTTGACGTCAGCCGCCGTTATATATCTCCATTATTTGTGCCCGGCGCTGATTTGTTGGCTTCTTCGAACACCTGTATACTTTTTCCACTGCCGTATATGCATCCATGTCAAAACAGCTAGCATGGATGCATACTTGTTAGGTAGAGTATGAGTACGTACATATACGTACTACTGTTGTAGGGAGTATGTGTATGCACGCATTATTTTAGTTAGAGTATGAGTATATACGCATACGTACTGATATATATAGTAGAGAGTATGTGTACGTACGCATTATTTGAGAAAAGGTATGATTAAATATATGCACACTTTTTGGATAGGAGTATATTTACATACTTATTTGAGAAGTGCATACTTTTTGAATGGGAGTATTATGTATGCATACTGCTGTTTGGGAGTAGGTACATATACTCATGGAATTTTATTATGTCTTTAGAAGAAAAAATAGTATGCTAGTATATTGACGTACATAGATATATGTCCATACACAACTGGTGAATGCGTAGAAGTAGTAAGACAATAAGAATACAATATTTGAAGTGTATTGATCTGAACATGTATCCGGTGATACCTTAATCTAAAAGTACCAAATGATACTCTACTCTAGTTCTGAATAATGTATCGAGAGCATGCACATTCATCCTGCCAGTGCCAGCGATTTTAGGATCCTACGCTGTCACAACATGAATTCAAATGCTAGATTTGAAGTACTAATAGAGGCCTGCTTGAACCTGCTCTATTCATATAGGAATGTGAAGTACCATGAACCTGAGTACTGTTTTTTTTTTTTTTTTTTGCGAAAGTGAGTACTTGAAATTTGGGGAGGAAGGAAATAAACATTTTCCATTTTCGTCATGCTACGGGGCAGATATATGCCATTTCTTCATGCTTTTTTTACATAGTGACAGAAGGGTGTCTGTTCATCTAAAGAAAACTAATGATGCATGCAAGTGATATATACTAGCTTAACAGGCCTATATATCTTGCACAAATATAATATGCAAATGAAGACGTGTTGCTTGGATCATGGTTCATTGGTTTGGAAGTTAATCACATTGATGAAAGGAACATGTGCTGTGGAACTCCACCAGATCTGTTACGTTGTAGAGTATTCAACAATGTCTCCTTTACATGTTCGCCCCTCTACTTTCTCCTGATTGTGAGCTGATCGAAGATGTACATACTACCTCCTTTGCCTGTAAATATGTAGTATACTTAGCTTGGTAAGCTCTCGTGGTGGACACCTGCAAAGGCAACTCCTCAAGAAAACTTGCAAAGCCCAAAGATCCGCCCCGTGGAATATGATCTGAAACTGCAGAAAACAGGATGTTGCCAACGGTAACTTTGGCTTGGAAAAATTCTGCAGCAACACGCAATTTTGGTATGTCACTGTTCGTGACTTTCGGTGGTGTTAGGAACTCCAAAGTAGGCTTGCAACTGATGTTACTGACCTTAGATGTAGGGGGAGAGTTTCTACGCTGATGCGTATGGAAGCAGAGATCATGTAACGTATAGAACATCCTGCGCCTCTGAATAGTTACATAGAAGTCTATATACCATAGAAAAGTAGGGCGCTGCCTATGACGGGGTATGTGTGGGGTATGTGCGCCGGCAGTGGGAACGCCGTCCAGAGGTCTCTCCCGCCCGACGTTACTGCCCTGCTTCAGCACCTCCCCGCAGATCCACGCTAGCCTCGTCTACGCCTCGTTAGCACTGTCGTCGTCTTCCCGCCTCACGTCGCCCAGATCATATTGACCGTCGTCGATTTTGTGCTCGACTTTTTATTTATTTATGTATATATATATGGTTGGTGGCCTTTATTTTGGACTCGATCTCGAATCTGGATTTGGTTTGGTTGTTGGTGGGTACCAAGTCGTGTCATGTGCGTGCTGGATTTGATTTTGGGAAGAAGGAGATCCCAGGAGATCTGGGTGCTTACTATGTTTTTCGATCCT
The DNA here is from genome assembly GCA_904845875.1 of Miscanthus lutarioriparius. NCBI lineage: Eukaryota > Viridiplantae > Streptophyta > Magnoliopsida > Poales > Poaceae > Miscanthus > Miscanthus lutarioriparius. The sequence continues at coordinate 29,297,122 of CAJGYO010000014.1, read as the reverse complement.
CTCTTGATATATCCTATTATTTCCTACCTTCCAAATTATTGTTGGCTCACTCGTGTCGGTTTCGCCCGGGAGTTCGTCATGGAACTGTTTTTTTTATTCGATTTAGAGCTCCATTTCGATTCGATTTGGATTGAATCTTTGGCTGAGAGGGCAGACGAAAAATTAGGCTGAAATTTTGCCTCTTTAGTATTAGTATTAGGTAGAGATAGAGAAGAGTTCATTGAAAAGCATCCAGCATCATATGTTATATGAACCCTTATATCTTGATTTTTGCAAATACTAGTATAAGATGATACTTACAGACAAGCTATTTTTAAAAGCAGTTCATTATACTAGTGTTTAACTGATTACCACAACGGCAGCGCTAAGGCCCACAAGAGCGTTCAGGAGTACTATTTTAGCTTCTTCTATAGGCGGCTTCTCTAAGCAGAAATCCAGCGACGGGGCCGCGCGGCATGCTCGTACGTGAAGCAGCTCGCCGAGCTGTAGCAAACGTGTGTCTCCAAAGACGGACGTGCCACTGATACCCCTCAATGAGGCTGATTGGTTGATAGCCAAATTTTAATTACCAAAACTCAGGTAAACCAAAATTTTAACACTCATTTGGTTTGCTACAAAATTTGTCAACATCTCACAACTAGCATACCAAATCAATGACAATAATTTTATCCTAGTTTTAACAACTTTTTCTTACCTAATCTTTGTCATGATAACTTTTGATAGTCAACCAAACATTAATGTGTCCATAAGCTTACCAATGTGTCCGCAAGCGTTGGATGGGAGACAATCATTGAGAAGAATAATCCGTGTTATCTATACTAGCAAATATGCCCGTATGCTCAAATTGCGGAGCTTGAAGCCTAATATAGGGGTAGGGGGTGATTTGTCAAATCCGAGATAATATATAGAGAAGTTCCATAGAAATAAGTTTTGGTTCTAAACTACATGGTCTATGAAACAGAGCCGAACAAGCATGGGATGGGGCTATAACACCCGGTGTTATGCAAGCATTTAGGCATTGCAAATCATGCATATTATGCATCATCAAGCATCCTAATCATACATGCCTAATCACGTAAATAATAAGCTGAAACAATGTTTGAAACATATGAAACATGCTCGTGAAACATGAATGTTGCATACACTTGTTTAGAGTTATTTTTGCCCTAATTATGCTTACTAGGTAAATAAAACATGTTTGGCTATAATTGTAAATCATCTAGAATTATTTAGCAATTTTTGGAGCAAAGTTTGTATTCAAACTTTTGACAAAATATGCTTTTGAAATTATTATTGGAAAGGGTCAAAATCCTCTCTATTTAGCTTTTGCTTCCCAATTCAAAATCTATGCAAAAATTTTAGTTGGTTCCTAAAGCAAAGTTGTAGAGGACTAAATTCTAAGCAACTTTTATTTTGGGCCATTTTCAAAAGAACATTTTCTTGCTCAAAATGGTACTTGAAAACTGATATTTGAAAATTCATTGAAAATAGAATTAGAAAAATTGTTTATCTCTGCCGCCTCACTTCTCGCCCATCACCAAGCCGCCTAATGTAGGTTTTCGCCCGGCCCAGCTCATGAGCCATTGTCTTCCTTCTCCCACAGACACGTCTGGATCGCGTCAAGATGCGTTCAGCGTGAAGCAGACGATCATGGTGGCATCCTGTGGCCCCCGGAGCATGCGCCTCGCCCGTTTTAAGCCCCATAGCTCCGCTTCTCCCAAAGACTCCTCATTTTCCTCTCACACAAGTCTCTGCCGCCGCCGCGAAAAGTAGCGGCGCCGCCCACGGTGAAATTGGGCCGGTGGTCCACCATTGCCCTTAATCGAGCACATCGCGTCGCTCCGCCGCGCTCCGGACAACCGGTGCTCGCTGCGAGGTCATAGTTTGAGCAAGGTACAACTACCTTACGGTTTTCGCCATTGCCCGGTCATGGCGCCGCCGTTGATCTCGCTAGTGGAAGGGCTTCCCCGTCCCTTCTCTATCCCCTTGAGTGACTCGCGGGTTCGCCATCTTCTTTGCGGACCCCCAGCGCAGCTTGCCCGGTCACTGGTAACGCCTCGTGCGCCAAGACCGCCATGGCGCTGGAACGCCGGCGTCGTCTTCGCCGCCTTGTTGGCCAGTCGGCCTTAGGCGGGAGCCCCAGCCGGGCCGTCGCTTTTCCTCCCTTTCGATTGTGCAGGCCGAAAGCGGCTGTGGGATTTGTCGTTCCCATGGGAAGCCCAGGAGTAATAGAAAAAAAATGTTTTCGGTTTTTCTTTATTATTTGGGAAGAGAAATACTTTGGAAAATGTTTGTGTACTCATTTTGGCTCCAAATTTGTTGAAACAAATTTTGTTGTATTCCTTGTCACCAGATCTACATGATAAAAATATTGCATGTCATTTTTGAGATACTTTTCTGTAGAGCTTTATTTAATTCTTGATATTCTTGATATCTTGTAAAATGTGTAGTAAAACCTATATGTATCAGAAAAATATGCTTCCAAGTTTGTTACTCTTCTTGTGTAATGTACTTCCTAAGAAAAATATATGCCATGCATGTCCTGTAGAAAATTGTGAGGTGTAGTTCAAGTGCCTTTAATGGCTGATTTTTGTTATTTTTACTAGAGAGCAAAATTTGTATAAAACATGCATGTGAATTTTTGTACAGTGATTATTTACTATTTAGAACCTAGGAAAATACTAAATCTGTTGTTTGACACTTTTCATAATACAAAGTATTTTCATGCTCATATTTAGGTCCAAGCTTGTCATTTTGTGTAGGCTATTCCACTTATCCAAATGCCATAAAAATTTGATGGTAGACTACTTAGGGTAGTACTGTGCTATGGTAATTTTCTAAGATTTTTCTATGCTATAAAAATAGATGTTGCTATTCAAACATATTATTAATTAGGGTTTAATCAAATGTTGCTTTATGCATGATTAAGAAATTAGTGAAGCTTTGGTATATCTTTGAAGCATTCAATGCGATGTGTGGACTTAGCATATTAGTAGTAGAAGAGAATGCAGTAGATGACATGTGCTTGTAGTACATATTCTTGGACGATGTTGACTACCTTGTATGAGATTTGTATTATACTCTCCCCATTAAAGCGAATCATGCTCATCTACCTTAAGCATATTCATTGTGTTCATTTCATCCGATGCACCTTTTTGCATAAGCACTTACGCCTTTGCATCATACTGGGATCGCGAAACCGAGAGCCCGGTCATCATACCCGAGGAGCCCGAGGAGCGACTCACAGTGCAAGCTAGCCAAAAGTGACCGAAAGCAGACGAGGAGGACGTTGAGGAAAAGTGCCCGATCACCGTCGAGCTCCTTCGAGAGAGGCAAGCCCCGAGCATTTTCTCCCATTTTGCAATTATTAATTAAATGCTTTACTTTAATTGATGCATTACGTTCAGAGTTGTTTGCAACCGTTGTTGCATTATACCTTGTCTACCTTTGTTATACTATATCCTTGTTACCCGGTATCCGCAATCGAGTCAATGCTTAGGCGGCTTAGATCGGTAGAAGTCGGGTGATTTTACATCCTGCGAGCTATAGGTGGTTACCGGATCTCGCTTGGATAACTATGTAGCGTGGTATAACTAAGTGTTAATTTGAAGTTGAGACCGAAGCGGAGCATGAGTTTTGGACCTGTAGTGCTTTCCGTCCGTGTCGATTAAGGACCCGACCGTTGTTGGGCCTCTCGGGTCATGTTGAACATGCCTTACATTTAGCTGGCGAATAAAGTACCTTTCGACCACGAAGTTGGGAGATTATTCGGGCGAGTAGGTTGCCCGCAGCGCACTGTATCGGAGCAGGTGTGGTAGGACACGGGGGCGCGATGATAAGACCAAAGGGCAGTCGGTCGGCCCCCGGGTACATGTGGTTCCTGGCAAACTCGAGATTTTCCTAGATAGTTGACTCAGTGACCGATACCTCACTTTAGCGGGTGAGTGAGATTTGTGTAAGGAATAAATCACCAGCTGGTTAGGAATCTATTCGAATCGCCATCGCTCCTGGATAGCGAGCACTTGACTTGAGTGACTTCATCGTAGTAATGTTGATGGAACACTTGGACAGTTATAATGAATATGACATTATGGAAGTTGTTAATGATCATTGGTTATCATTATTTGCTTAATCACATGTTTGCTCTAGTATAGGTGCAAATGTAGTCGACAGGTTAATAATAATTAACTTGACAATAATGCTTTTGGAAAGGTTCTTGAAATACTAAAAATGCCTCTTTTTACAAATGAGTCAGTTACCCTACTATAAAGCCCTTCATAATCCTTGGTGTCACTTTATTTTCGGTTATGTAGGGTAAGTCTAGCTGAGTAATTTCTCGTACTCAGGGTTTTATTCCCACTTGTTGCGAAGATATATTACGCCATCAGATCAACCGCTTTATCCTCCTGCGATGGGTGATGCTTAGGACCATAGGCATGATCATTCCTTACGTCTCGTCTAATGCTTTTGTTGGAGATGATCATTAGTCGGCATCGTATTTGAACTCCGTATGAGTGTGTGTGGTTTTGAACAAATGGCTTCCGCTACTTCTATTTGAACTCGTTTTTTGTAATAACTATGTTTAAACTCGATGTATCCGTGATGTAACTTTTATGTAATATGTGATGGTGGCCGCTAAACTTATTACGATCTTGGTCGGTATGTGAGTTGGTTTGAAATCCTTCGTGATTTCACGGACTACCAGGTTATACGGGCTTAAGTTTGCTAAATCGTGCGCTCTAGCGGATGATTTTCTTACTTAATTTCGTATTTTTCTATGTTAGGGTATGCTACCGCCGGGCCGGGCCGATGATAGAGTCAATGGGAAGGCCGCCGCAAGGCATTGGTGACAGCTTCGGCCTCGGCTTTTTATAATCACCTTATCGTCTGTGAGCCTCCTTTGGCCGTCTTGGCCACTTGGTGGATGTGGATTTTTTTCTTCCCTTTGCTTTGCATGTTGAGCAATGCTGGGTCCCTGTGCCACCAGTCATGTGGCTCCTGCGTGCATAATATAATTTGGCTTGCATGTGGCGGTGACCCATCGCCTATGCTTGTGGGCTGAATTAGCTAGCCTAGCCATCCGGACTTGCACAACAACATGAGATATCTTTTGCTGTGAAGATAGATCTTCATTTCTTTTTGGGAGAATTATCTATTTGGCAAGAAACAAATCAGGTTTTTGTATTTGGCACTTAAAATTTAAATTTCTTTGTTTGGCACCAAGTTAAAATTTTCTTCCCTAAATAGCACTTACCGTCAATTTTTAGTGCATATGTTAGTTGAATCGTTTGAGCTTGTCATCTTGTCTCCGTATGTCCAATATACCCTTCTACTCACGCATTCAGGATGCCGTGTCCTTCTTCCTCTACAACAGCCAAGGCTCCGGCGACCTTCTTCCTCCCAAACAAAAAAACTAACTCTAGATCAACGGAGCCCGCCTCTCCTAAGAACGTAAGCGCCATGAGCTGTTCGGATGGCCGCTGCCGAGAGCAGCCAAATTCTTTCACCGCCGTCGCGTCATGGACTGCCTCTCTGCTGGGCGCGCCGTCGTCAGGCAAGGCCTAAAGCCAGGCCTGCGGCTGTGAGGTCGCCAAAGACGTAGATCGGGGAGGCTCACAGGCGCTCGCCTCCCCGGCATGGGACTTGCCATGGTAGTAGTGGGGCGGTCCAGGAGGCGCTGGCGAGCACCTAGAGCACGCGCAGCAGGAGCATGGTCGAGCGAGTCGAAGGCTGTCGCGCCTCCAGCGCAGCAAGACGCGTAGGTAGGTGTTGATGTCTTTGTCTTGTCTTAGAATCAAAAGCGCCCCGCCGAGCAATACGGTGAACACGTGATGTCATCCGCCATTTTTCCTCATCAGAAAAATAAATCCAAAACACATCAGAAATACTAGTATACATACCTGTGGACCTGAGCCATTCATCTCCTGATCTGCGGTCAAGATTAAAAGGCCTATATACATGTGGACCTGAGCCATTCCTCAGAAAAAATGAACCCAGAATACATGAGAAATAAGGGCATTCATGTCATTTTACAAGCCACTTAACACCGTTACTAGTGAAAATAGACGGTAGTGCTATTTACCGAAGAAAATTTTAATTTGATGCTAGATTAAGAAGTTCAAAATTTTTAGTGCTAAATACGGAAGACTGATTTGTTTCAGTACCAAATAGATAATTCTTCCTTTCTTTTTTGCATGGCCAGGGGGGCGGAGCCCTCTATGGCCATAACGTGGCTCCGCCAGTGCGTGCGTTGCAACGGGAGAGAAAAACCTATTAAACGTTAAAAGAAAAATGAGAATGTTACCTTTCTACTTATTTTTTTGTACACTTCCCATTAGAATAATAAGGTATAGTTTATTTTATAATAATCATGACATCTACGGAGTACGTTATAAGTTAATATTGACAATAATATGATAATGTCATGTTAAGTCTGTTTTAAATTAAAACTATAATCTTGATAGATATTTTTTCTTTAATTATAAGGCATAAAAATATTTAGTCGTAAATATATCATAACTTTAATTTTCATACTACCATTATGTTGGTAGACTTACATTTCTAGGTACGTGATTTTTAGTGAAGACCTATAAAAGTATGTAATTCTATTATCTGATCAAAGTCGGTAATGGGTTTTGTGTCGAGGATTGGTCTGTCCGGTCATGACTATAATAGAGATCTCTCTCAATTTCCCTATAGTAGCCCACGACAAGAATCACATTGTTATATGCATGCGGATTAGAGATAAATTTATTTTGGTTTATATTAGAACTACTTAAAATTTTAGTTCACGGATTGATTAGTTGGATCATCAGCTCATTCAAATTCTAATAAAAATATATTTTATTCCTTATGAAAACTACATTAACATTTTGTGGTCAAAATATTTGTTTATTCAAGAAAAGTTAAGGGTTCAATCCCTACGAAGCCGGCCTGCACTTGACGCTAAGTTGCTTGCCTGCGTATTTCCTTTTTTATATGGACTCTGGCATGCAGCGCCGATCTTCGATTTGGACTCTCTATCGGATGCCAGCTTTGTTCTGGTTTCCTTGTCAACAGCAGATAATCCCATGTACGAAGACTATTGCCTGGTGTATTTGATCCCCGGTACATGTGGCTAGAGCATCCTTAGAAGCACTCGAAAAACATCCAGGGTCCTAATAGGTAGTTTCTAAGTTTACAAAGGTTAATTGGTTTGCAGTTGATACGTTGTCATCTTTATAAGCACTTAGATTTGGCATATCTGATATCTTTATGTAAAATATGACCCGAACCAAATTTGATTGCCAAAAGAATTGAACTCCGTCTCATTGTAATCGGAGTCCGTATCAACGCTATACGAGAATTGTTTTAACACATGTGAGCATGTCTTATGAGTCTGAGTCACATACACGACTCAATATATTTTGGAATCCGACTCTGTATCGCGCTAGACAAGAGCTATTCTAACTCGTATGGAAGAAAACTCTCTATTGTCTACTAGTTAGAGGTAGCGGGAAAAAAAATAGATGGGCCAAAAAATAGGTGGAGAGAATTTTTACCTCTTTATTATTACTAGCAAATTTACCCGTGCGTTGCAACGGAAGTCTCTTACATCTATAATTATATAAATCAGTTTTATAAAAACATCATTAATTATCAAAAATGGTTTTATTAACCGCACAAAGGGTATAATCCCGAAAAAACTTATCGCGTCATCAGCCGTCCTCGGTGTCCAAGCCGTGGCTCGGCGGCTGTAGGAGGGGACAAGAGAGCGGCTGCGGCGGTGAACTCGCGGAGCGCGCGAGCAACGGGGACGGCGAACTCACGGACAACCGGGTGGCTGCGGCGACGAACTCGCGCAGCGCGCGAGCGACTGGGATTGCGAACTCGCGGATGACCCCTCCGCCGTCACCTTTGTCGTCGTCGCCTACGTGTTCCTCATCCTCCTCTTCCGCTGCCTCCACCTGCTGGAGATGGAGCGCTGCTGCCGTTGCAGGGACCAAGACCAGCGCCTAAAGCACGGCGTATGGGGCCTCTCGGCGCTGCGCGCCAACAGGAGGAGCGCCGGTCTTGGTGCTGCGCGCGAACATATGGCTACGCAGACGGGTGGGCAGGCGACGCGTGCGGCCTCGGCGGGACAACGGAGGGCGACGACACGGCGTAGACGCCTCCGATAGTTAAGTTTTGACGAAGGCGAAGCAGCGGCAGTCCGGCACACGTATCTCGCCGACACATCTCCCTGAGCCCACGATCTGGTCGAATTTTTTTGTTTGATTTTTTGTTGGTGCAATCACATATTTATGGTGGTTGTTTTTCTCTATTTTTATTTGGATTCGACTTCAATCCAATTGCTTGGCTGAGGCATGCGTATTTCTCCTTCCTTCCCTTGTTTGCCCTATTATTATTTTGTGCGTGTATAGTTGTACGTGAACTTTGTTTTGAGTCTGCACTAAAAACGCGCAGAATTTAAAAGCGACCAGACCAAAACGAGGCGACCAAAAAATTGGTAGAAAATTTCCTTTTCTTTTTCATTGTCCGGTAGTTAAAAAGAGACGGACCAAAAAATAGATGGACGAAAAAGGCTAAAATTTTGCCTCTTTATTTTTAGGTATAGATATAGAAAAAAGGTATAGAAAAAATAAAGTTCATGGCAAATGGACTCTAACCTGGAAAAAGCAGAAATAAAAAAACATTAAAACACAAAAAGATTCTAAACGGAACAAAGTTCATGGCTAACCTTTAAGAAAACCAAAATTTAACAAAAAGACATCAAAACAGGAAAGGACTCTAAATGGAACTGAAAACAAGACGGAACTTGGAAAAAAGGAAATCTAAAAAAAATGACATCAGAACAGAATACATAAAAAAGTTCATGGCCGATGGCTCTCACCGGAACTGAAAACAGAAATAAAAAGGACATCGAAACGGAAAAAAGGACTCCGACCAGAACTTAAAAAAAGTAGAACTCAATATATATTAGAATCGGAGTATGCATCATCGCTAGACGCAGGTTGTTCAAACACATATGAGCATGAACCCAATATATTTTGAAATCGGACTCTGTATCGTGTTAGATAAGAGCTATTATAACTCGTATGAGCACGGTTATTATATATATAAGTCCGGACGGAAGAAACTCTTCATTGTCTGATAATTAGAAAGAGACGGACCAAAAAATAGATGGACGAAAAAAATTAAAATTTTACCACTTTATTATTAGGTATATAGACATAGATATAAATTTATGTAAAAAAAATGCTAATCTGGACCCTCTAACGACCGTTGCCTGGCCTTTGTGTCTGGGCATGCCGAGCCAGGGACACACTGGACCACAACACAACAGTAGGACAGTGATCTGGTCTCAGAAACTAAAGATCTGCAGTTTGTTCGATTGACTAATTCATTTTATTGCTGGTTTATGAAAAAGTACTGTTGTCTGATTTATGTAAAAGAAAAATATTATTCTAACTAAAAATTTACGAGCGTTTACAACAAGTCACGGGCAAACTCTATGATTTGGAAGCAGCTGCAACAGTTTCAGCGTAATTTGGAAGCAGAATCGAAGTCGAAGGTGGATTCCACGAAGGCACCGTCGGAAGACCACTCTGGCCATGTTTTTCCACTAAATTTCTAACTTTAACACCATAAAAAAGAAGATTTCTCGTCACATCAAATTTACGGTACATGCATGGAGTACTAAATGTTGACGAAATCAAAAACTAATTACACAGTTTGATTGTACTTTACGAAACGAACGTTTTGAGCCTAATTAATTAACGATTCGGACAATTATTATCAAACTAAAAACAACATAGAGTACTATAGCTACAGTGTAATCGGTCGTCGCCGATTCGGGGCAACTAAACACGGCCTCTGTACAGAATCTCTTTCCCAGCACATGCCCACCGCCCGCCGCGTTGGACTCCAGAGCCGCGTCAAACCTGTCAGGTCCAGAACCGCGTTGAACTCCCCTGGCCGCGTCAGGTCCAACCTGTCAATCAACTGCCATGGTTCTTCCGTTATACGCGCACACGGCTATTCCAATTCCTTTCTAGAAGCCTCCCTCTCCCGTCCCTCTCTTTGCCTCCTCTGGCAAGAACCCGGCCGGCGGCCGCCGCGTGATTTCTTGCAGTGCAGAGGAAGGAAGTCAGGAACAAGGGAATCCATATTTGGAGAGGCCATTTGGATCCCTGGCTGGCTGGCTGGCTCCTCTAGATAGATAAGATTCAGAAAGAGCAAGAAAAACGAGGCCTGATTTCTTGCAGGTGCGTGCGGCGGCAGCGCATGCGCATTCTCTCCTCTCCCCGGACAACCCGGCCGCCGCGCCCCCCTTCTTCCACCCTCGTTGTTAGATTAGAGTACCATCGGCCAGGAACCCTCGCATCCCGACATCCGATTTCTCTCCCTCCCTCTCCCCCCCCCTTCCCTTCCTCCTCTGCTTCCGGGGAGGAGGAGAGGAAAGAGACGAAGGGCGGCGCACCGGGAAGGAGGACGGCAAGGAGGAGGAGGCACACAATCCTTCCTTCCTCTTGCACGCGGGAGTCCTCGTCCTCAAGCCTCCTCCTTGGCCTTGGCTCGAATTCCGGGTGCCATAACACGACCTCTGCCGGCGGCCACCGGCACCCATGTCGCCCTTCTACCTCGCTCGCGGTGCTTCCAAGGTCCGTCCCGTCCCGTCCGTGTGGTTTCGTTTGGTGCTTGGATTTCGTTCATGTTTTCGATCGGGCCTCTGTTAAGAGGCAGAGGCCTCGCCTGATTCTGGTTGAAAAGGCTTGCCTTGGATTTTGAGGATCGGGTTTATTTGGCGTGCAGCTAGTGAGAAGGATTACCTCGGAGACATCAGTCGAGCTCAAGATTCTCTCTGATAAATGGCGGCTTCTCCTCGCTGGCCTCATTTTCCAGGTAAATATATATCAACTCTGAGATTCCTCCCCTCCCACTCCCATGGGGTGATTCATTCATTCATTCTTAATGCTTTTCCAGAGAGATTTTTTTTTTGTACTAATACTAAATTGATAGATGATCAGCTGGGCATTTGCAGTTTTCTTACTTTTACAGTCACGCGTAATAATTCTAACTTATATTTTTTTAATAATATAAATAGTACATCCATGGTTTGGCCGCTCATGGGGTTCATTACTTGCACCGGCCGGGGCCCACCCTTCAAGATCTTGGCTTCATGATTCTTCCAGTATGTCTACAGATTGGTTGAGAACCAACCAATGCACAACATCTATCACTATAATTCAATACTGGTGACGCTTACTAATTTGCGTTTTTGGCCTCCTGAATTTCATGTAGGAGCTTGGGAAAGAGAGGGGTTACATCAGTGAGACATTGTTTACATTCATCTTCCTCACCTTTGTATTGGTACTCATCTTTTTTTGTTGTCTTTCTTATTTTCCCTTCCAATCAGGGTAGATGGCCATGATTGCACATTAGAAGTTGGTTATTTGTTTTTAATAAACCAATCAATAACTTTGCAATGTCTACCTAACGAATAACTATGCCATGCTTTATTCACAATGTACTCTTTACTCACATTTGCATTCTCCTATGGCTACCAAATTTTCTTGTTCTATTCCTGAAATGGATCTATTTTGTGTTCAAATCTGCAAATTTAACCTAACTCAAAGAATAAATTTTGACGGAGGTAACCCTGTGTCAAGGGCGTCGAACCCCCGACTGGCCGGACCGTGGCTACGCAGTTCGTAGCCGTCGGCCGTCTTCTCCGGTGAGGTTATCCCCCTCAACCGCAGGCTTAACAGAGAGAGAGAGACTAGGGATATAATTCTTCCCCCTCTTGATTGTCAAGCGATTCCAAGCATATATGGCCAATGGCCCAACCGAAATGGAGAAGGCTCTCCCTGATTCTAGGAATTTCCAAAACAACTTACTAATCTAAGTTTCTATCTTTAGCCACTAGAGGCTAACCCATGCCTTTGCCTTGCCAGCTTTCAAGGGCTTTCGACCCACCACGCCAAGGCGCAAGCGTGTGGCGCGTCGCGCCCTGGCATATGTGCGTTCGGACATGACATCTCTCCCGCCTCGAAGTCCGGCTCGCCCGAAATGAAAGGAAAGGAACCGAGCACACGAGGTCGTCGAGATCCTCCCATGTAGCGAAGCAGGTGGTTCTCCCCGCCATTCAACGAGCACTGGCGACTCCGGGCCAGCCAAGCTCGAGTCACCCGGCAGTGCGAGCACCACAAAGACCGTCGTGAGCGGAGGCGGCGAGGGTGGAACGGGCGGCGGGTACCGACAAACTTCTTGAGGACGCCGACGTGGAACACATCATGAAGGCGAAGCTTGGGGAGGAAGCAGAGCCGCCACTGACCACCTCGTTGATGAGCTCCGCCACCGGTACGGCCCGACGACGCGGCTTGAGCTTCCCGCTTGCCGAGCGTGGGAGGATCTGCGCGCTCACGCCGAAGGCGAAGAAGAGCCCAATCGCCGACACGGAAGGACACCCACTGTGGTCTGGTGGTCGAGACGCGCTTCTGGACCGCTGTGCTGTTCAAGGCGATAGCGGATGTCGCCGAGGAAAGCGGTAGCTCCTCCATCTCTGGGCGGCACTGCCGCGACGCTGGTCTCGCCGGGCTCATAGGAGCGGATGGTCGGGGGTCCCGCCATAGACTATCTGTAAACGGAGTTTCGCGAGCGATGACCGATAAGCGGTGTTGTAGGTGTACTCCGCCCATGGCGAGCCAACGGAGCCGCTCGCCGGGGACGGTCGCCGGTGAAGCGGCAAGCAAGTACATGACGATGACCCGGTTGGCGGCCTCGGTGCGGGCCGTCCGTCTGCGGGTGAAAGGCGGACGACATGTAGAGCTTCGCCCCGATGAGCCGCATGAGCTCTCGCCGAACGCCGAGGTGAACATCGGATCGCGGTCCGAGACGATGGATCGCGGAACGCCATGGAGGTAACGATGTCGGCGAAGAAGGCGTGAGCGACGGACTCGGCGGTGTAGGGTGCGCCGAGAGGGGATGAAATGGCGATTGCTTGCTGAAGCGATCCACGACGGAGAGGATGACCGTCTTGCCTTGCACCTTGGGCGGCGCCCGATGAAGTCGATGCCGATGTCAGCCCACAATGCCAGACGAACCGGCGGTGGGCTGCAGCAGACCGGCCCGCGCGAGGTGGTCGGACTTATCTGCCGACAGTGACGCAGTCTTCACGAAATCTCGCACCAAACGCGCATGGTGGGAAAATGAAAATCCCGCCGGAGCCTGTGGAGGGTGCGGTGGATGCCCTCATGGCCGTCGTTGTGGACCGCGGCCAAGATCTCCTGCAGCAGCGGCGACGCCGAGGGAATGTATAGGCGGCCGTCGAAGGCGACCATGCCGTCCACCAGCGCCCACGGAGCGGTGCGGGTGCCAGCCCGGACCTCATCGTGGATGGCGACCAGGGCCGGATCAGTGGCCTAGGCGTGGCGGAGGCGCTCGATGAAGTCAAAGCGGGGCGCCGAAATAGCCATCACCTCCCCTTCGTCATTGTCGCGACGGGAGAGGGCGTCGGCGACGACGTTCGTGGCGCCCGACCGGTACTCCACCGAGAAATCGAAGCCCAGGAGCTTGCCGACCCAGTGGTGCTAAGGGATCGTGGCGAGGCGCTGATCGAGGAGGTACTTCAAGCTGTAGTGGTCGGTCTTGATGATGAAGCGCCGCCCCTAGAGATACGGGCGCCAGTGCCGTACCGCTTGGACGAGGCCGATGAGCTCGCGCTCGTAGGCTGGCTAGCGAGCGGTGGCGAGGCGCCACGAGCTCTTTCTTTGAAGAAGCGACCGGATGGCCCTCTGGACCAGACCGCGCCGAAAGCGAACGTCGACGCGCGTCGCGACTCGACGGTGAAACAGCTTGGCGAAGTCGGACATGGCGAGGGGACGGGCGGACGTGTGGCGGCCTTGAGCGCTGTGAATGCCGCTGCCGCGCGCGTCCTCGGAGAAACCCTCCTTCTTGAGTAGGGCCGTCAGTGGTGCAGCGATCGCCCGTAGTTGTGGACGAACTTGCGGTAGTACCCGGCGAGGCCGAGGAAACCGCGCACAGCCCGGGGCGAACGTGGAGCCGGCCAATCATGGATCGCCTGCACCTTGGCCGGGTCCATGGCCACACCCGCCGCGGATATGACATGGCCGAGGTAGGCGACGGAGGAAGCACCAAAAGAGCACTTGGTGCGCTTCACGAAGAGTTGGTGGCGGCGTAGTTTCGTCGAGGACGCCCGAGGTGGCGAAGATGATCAGCCCACGTCTTCTCAGTAAATCGAATATCGTCAAAAAATACCGGGATGAAGCGGCGCAGAGCGGGTGGAGCACGTCATTCATCAAGGCTCGGAATGTCGCCCGGGCGTTGTACGGCCCAACGCCATCACCGAGGAACTCGTCTGACAGCCGTCGTGGAGTGCGAACGCCGTCTTGTGCACCGTCCTCCGGCGCATGCGCAAGACTGGTGGTACCGGACGGAGGTCCCGACAGTGAAGAACTTGGCGCCATGGAGCTCGTCGAGTAGCTCGTCGACCACCGGGATCGAGAAAGCATCCTTGACGGTGTGGCGCGTTGGCGCCCGTAGTCGACGCGAAGCGCCACGAACCATCGGGCTTCTTGACGAGGAGGACGGGCGACGAGAACGAAATGAAGTCGCTGCGGCGAGCGATCCCTTGATCAATCATGGCGGGACTGCGCCGCCCAACTCGTCCTTGTGCGCGCGGGGTATCGGTAAAGCGGACGGCGACCGGTTAGGCGTCGGGCTTGAGAATAATGCGGTGGTCGTGCGCTTGCGCTTGGGGCGGACCGACGGGGTCGCGAAGAGCCCCCCAAGCGAAACAAAGCGCGCCTCGAGAGGGACCGGCCTCTGTTATTGCGCCCGGGGCGCAGACAGAGGGCTGGCCACGCCGGTCCAGGAGACGGGGCGCCCCTGTCGCTAGAAGGACATGCGCCGGCGGCCGAGGTCCCAAACAATGGGCCCCAACTCGCCGAGCCACCGGGTGCCGAGGACGACGTCGTACCCGCCGATGGCATGACGTAGAGGTCGGCCGGAACGACTTCGCCGTCGATGAGCAGGGGCGCGTCGCGGATGACGCCGGCGCAGGTGACCCGCTCGCCATTGGCGACCAAGGCTGTGAGGCGGGGGCGTTGGCGGAGGGGTAGACCGGAGCGCCGCGCCGCCTCCGAGATGAAGTTAGCGCGTCTTTGCCGAGTCAAGGAGGCGACGAGGGGACGCGGCGAAAGTGCCACGGCGATCGCATGGTGCCCGCCATGGGAACCCCAGCCACGGCCTGCAGGGAAAAACAGGGCGCCTCGGCGTCGTGCTCCGCGTCGCCAGCGGCGTCTGCGGCGTCCTCGAGCTCCACGCCTTCAAGGAAGAAGATGCGCCGACAAAACCTGTTATGGCCACGGGTATATTTTTCATTGCAATTAAAACAGAGACCCAGACGGGCGCCGTTCCGCCATCTCGTCCGGGGTGAGGCGCCTCTGGTTGCCCTCGCCGCGACCTGCTGGGCGGCCACCGGGCGAGGGCGCCGGCTGGCTGTTCTTTGGGGCGCTGGAGCGCTGGCCGGGCGCAGGAGCGGGGAAGGAGGCAGCTGGGCGCGAGGGGGAGGGCTGCCGGCGGTCGATCTCCATCAACTCCACTTGGTGCGCCAGGCTCATGGCGGCCGCGAGAGTCTCCGGGTTGTGGATGCGGACGGCGTGGCTGAGCGGCGGCAGGAGTCGGCCGGTGAAGAGCTGGACGCGCTGAGCCTCATCAAGACGACCCGCGCGAGGCAGGAGGGCCTGGAAGCGATTAGAGTACTCCACGGTCCCTGTACGCCGGCACTCGGCGAGCTCGAACAGCGGAGCCGAGCGGAAGGGAGGCCCGAACCGCAAGTGCAGGAGCTCCTTGAATCGCCCCCATGGCGGCGTGCCCTCGTCCTCCTGGAGTTGGAGGTACCAGAGTTGCGCGACGTCCTCCAAATTGTACGAGGCCATCCACACGCGCTCCTCCGCCATGGTGCGCTGTTGGCGAAAATAGGATTCGCACTTGTTGATGAAGAGCATCGGATCGGTCTTGCCGTCGTAGCGGGGAAAATCCAATTTTTGGAATTTTGGGGGGCGATCAAGATCGCGCGGCCCCTCTGGGCGGCCGCCGGTGCCGCTGTCCGACGACGAGGCCGACTTCTCCTTCATAGCCGCCATGTCGGCCTTCATGGTTGTCATCTCCGTGGTGATGGATTTCAACATCTCCATCACATCGGCGATGGTGGGATCGCTCGTGGCTGCTGGCTGCGGCCTTGAGCGGTGGAGGAGGCGGCGGCGATGGTGGAGGGCTAGGTGGTGGTGGTAAATTTGTGGAAGAATGGGTGGAGCGGGTGGGAGAGGACCGACGTGACCGTGATACCAGGTTGTCAAGGGCGTCGAACCCCCGACTGGCCGGACCGCAGGCTACGCAGTTCGTAGCCGTCGGCCGTCTTCTCCGGTGAGGTTATCCCCCTCAACCGCAGGCTTAACAGAGAGAGAGAGACTAGGGATATAATTCTTCCCCCCCTTGATTGTCAAGCGATTCCAAGCATATATGGCCAATGGCCCAACCGAAATGGAGAAGGCTCTCCCTGATTCTAGGAATTTCCAAAACAACTTACTAATCTAAGTTTCTATCTTTAGCCACTAGAGGCTAACCCATGCATACTTTGCCAATAGTAGCTTTCAGCCCAGCCATGGCAAGACGCGTCGCAAGCGCGCGTCCTGCTTTGGCATATATGCGTCCTTTCAAGACATGACACCCTTCTTTTATAAAACCAAATACGTCTTACAAAGGAAGTAACCTAACTCAATTGTGACAACATGATTTCAATTTCCAGTTGTTTTTTCCGTGAAATGGACCAATCTTTCTCCTAGCTGCAAGTTTTGCATTGCTCAATTGTAACAGTGTCAATTTTGCTTTTCAGTGGACATTTCATCCTTTCATCCTTCAGACTAAACGCTTCTACACTGTTCTGATATGGCGCAGGGTACTTGCCTTCTTATGTGTAAGTGTTTCTTTACTGCAAGTTTTTTATGTGATTTCCTGATCAGATGATACCTTAGTTTCTATTCTAAAACTTACTGGGACTTTTTTTTGTTTCTTCAGGCTTCTCAGTTTCTTCGAATAATAACATTCTATGCAACACAGCTTCCAGGACCTAATTATCATTGTCACGAGGTATCAGATTTTGTTATAAGTTGATTACTATGTGCTATGTCATTATGACTTCGAAATACTTTTATTAATCTCATAATACACAGGGCTCACCTCTGGCTAGATTACCACCACCCCAGAATGCAGCTGAGGTCCTTCTGATTAATTGTAAGTGGTGATTCCCTATGCGTCAATATATTGTGCCTCTCTTTTTGTATGTCCAAATAGCCTGAGCTTGTTCTGTCATTTGACTACAGTCCCAAAAGGAGTGATTTATGGATGTGGTGACTTGATATTTTCATCCCACATGATTTTCACCCTAGTTTTTGTCATAACATACCAGAAATATGGAAGCATAAGGTGAACATTTGTTGTCCAATTAATTTCTTCTTGTTTATGTCAGCCCATTTGTGAAAGATATGTTGAATGATGTTTAAGTCCTATTTTCTGTCAATTCATGTCAGGTTTTGTAAGATGCTTGCTTGGTGCATAGCTATTGCTCAGAGTCTTCTTATTATATCTTCTCGCAAGCATTACAGTGTTGATGTTGTTGTTGCATGGTTAGTACATATTTACTGAACTGGATGATTATGCCATGTTCTTTTTCCCTTTGTTGATGCATCTTTCTTACTCAGGTATACTGTGAATTTGGTGGTTTTCTTTGTGGATAAGAAGCTTACAGGTGAGAAAGAATCTACGCCAATGTTGGAGTAATCTTTTCCTATGTGGTTCCATATGTCACTAACACTTGAATTTCATCCTGTAGAACTTCCTGATCGATCGGTGGGATACACATCAGTACTTCCTGTGAGTTCAAAGGATAAAGATACCAAGTTGAAAGAAGAAAATACGAGATTGCTGAATGGTAACTCTATGGATTCAGCTGATCGGGTATGAAATTATCATGACAAGATGGCTATAATTTTGTTGAAATATCTTGCTTATTACCTGAACTGCAATATTGTTATGTTGCGGTGCAGAGACCACGAACACAAATGAATGGAAAGCAAATTCAGAATGAAAGCCATGTTGATAGTGAAACTGTGAAAACATGATAAACTCTGATGGAGGGGGTTTTGCCATCTAAAAGACGTTCCAGACGACTAAAGAAGAAATATGGGATGCCGTGCGCTTTGGTGCCTAGCTCCTTGATGACTTCATGACATAGCTACGAAGGAAATAGTTTTACATCTTGCTGTTCTAGACAGCAGAAGTTTTGTTTGCAAAACTGTATATCTTTCTCAGCTGTCTCATTGTAACCCCTTTTCTTTCTGGTTTCTTTCGTTTATTTTCCAGCTTGGAATTCAGATTCTTTATACTAATTGTGTATAGTTAGCACAGGTTGTTTTCATTTGAACAGTAATCATATGGACAATATAAGATTGTCCTTGCTATTATTCTAAGTCAACTTATTATTCAAATCAAACACACTAGCGTAAAATTACTTTTCTAAAATAAATTATCTGAAAAAGTTTATAATTTTTTTAGCAACAAGTGAAAAGGCACGGGTGGGGTCACACTCACACGTGTTAAAAATACATACTCAGAGGAGATTACATACTCCATCCGTCTCAAAATATTTGGCCTTATAAGATTTAATTTTTGTCTCGAAATGTGTGACCTTCTCACTTCTCAATGCACTTTTTTTGTTTTCTCTCCTCTCAATACATTATTTTTTTCATTTCTCAATATATCTCTATTGTTATTTCTTCTATCTCTCTCCTTTTTTTTACACCACGCATCTTTCTTAATTCCTATGTTTGAACCTAAAACATCAAATATTTAGAGACGGAGGGAGTGCATTGATACTAGTATATATTAAATAACTGTAGTCGTTTTGCTTATGAAAAAGAATATAGCAACACATCTGTAACATGAAGTTTAGTTAACCGAGGTTGACGACAATTTCAGCCTGCCATGAGGTCCATGACTAATGTAGAGTCCTCTAGGACCGGATGTGCAATAAGGAAATTTGCCAAAACTCGGCCTTTGATGACCTTTTGTGGTACACAAGTTATGTTGTATTCCATCATAAGCAAGGCCCACTTGCCAATTCTTTCAAAAGGCAACTGATGGGAGCGCGTTAACGCGTCGTGCTATATGGGAGAGCACAACCCCGGCCCCATCATCTTCCTCGCACGCAAGCCCGTCGTCTTCCTCATGCCTCCCCTGCCCCAACCCCACCTTCCTGGCCCGCCGCCCCTGGCAGCGGCTCCCTCGCCGCCGGCCGAGCCACCCGCCATACCACCTTCGTCACTCCACCCCATCCTTTGCTAATCCCAATCGAAGGGCAAGCTCTGACTCGCCGCCCGCTACCGACCCAGGCCAACCGGATGTCCAACAGCACCCGCTCAGCGATGCTCTCGCCGCCTCGCTCGTCGCCAATTGAACCACCACCACCGCCGGGCACCTCCCCTTCTAAGGCCGCCGGCCATAAAGCCTATAACGCCAGCGAGCTCGTCTCCAACGAGGACGATCGAGGAGGAAGGCATGGACCGTGAGGTCGCATCGGGCTCATGGGTACGGGGGCACGCGCTCCGCACAACGCGTGACCCGTCACCCATTAGAGATGAATGGGTGCAAATCTGGTGCGAATGACCCAGAGAAAATTCATTGTAAAACATACTTCGAAATTTTGAAAAAGACCTATGGCTATGCCAAAAAATTCAACTTTTTGTGACAGAGTACATTGTAACATCAACTATGGCTATGCCAGTCTGCGCTGCTGATGCTGATGAGAGTGTGGCCGCTGCAGAAACACTTTCCCTTTGTGCAGCCAATAAACTTTTCTTGTTGGGCGGCAGGATGGAGGGAAGCATTTATGCCAAATTGATAGTGAAAATTCCAATTATCTAATATCCATGCTAGGCTGTGGTGACTGACAAAGGGTTTTCATCTATCACAATCATCAACCGCTCTTCGCGCAGGCTCCGCACGATCACGCCCGCCGGCCGGCGCTGACTGCTCTCCGCGGTTTCTCTGCCTCCCCACGCCACGCCCACCTCCGCTCAGACTCTGTGGGGGTACGACCCCGGATACCCACGGCGGACCACATGGGCTGCGCTCCTAGGGGCGGCCCAGCCCACAAGACGAAGCCTTGTGGGGGCACGACTCTGCTCGGCGTCTCTTGCAAGACACCAGGAAGATATCCTGATGATACTATGAGATCTGTTAGGATATGTATGATCTCAAGATTCCTGTAATCAGTTATTACTTTCCGGTTATCTCTCAGATCTAACCGACTTGTAACCCTGCTCCTCAGACTATATAAGGCGGACAGAGACCCTCTCCAAACTCATGCAATATCATACGATAGCTAATACAAACCAACGTACTACAGGAGTAGGGTATTACGTCATACTGACGGCCTGAATCTGTCTAACTCGTGTCTCTGTTGCCTTCTTATTCTTGATCACACGCTTCTCTACCGATCAATCTACCTTCGTGGGATACCCTTTGGAGGACCGCCGACGATATTCTGTCGACAGTTGGCGCGCTAGGTAGGGGTGTGCGTGCTGTTTCCTTGTCAAACAAGATGACTTTTTCCGCAGGCTCTTCGTCCCTCCCGCAGCCCGGCCAGATCTTCACGGTCGGATGGATCTTGTGGATCATCAATGCTGACGGAGTCGGAGAGCTCCTCGAGCCGGTGCAGATCAATTCTGCGCCGATCACCCCTGCACCTGCGACTGCAGATCCGATCTCGGAACCACCTCCGAGGATGTCTTCATCGACGACTCGCCGCCCGCTTCCTCGCTGCCAGAGGAAGCGGATCAACAATGATGATCTGATCGCATCAATCGATCGGGTTGGTCTAAAGCTCGTCGATTACCTCTCCATCGCCGAATCAACTCTGGACACTATCGTTCAGCGCTGACCACCTTCTGATCCAGATCTATTGGAGGCTGCCCGGGAGACTCCAAGGGCTGCGGCCCTACCTTTCGGGTTCACCAATGCCGCCGCCACTTACCAAGATGCCCTAAGGGGCAAATTCCCCGACTAGGTTGGAGATATCCATCCTCTCGCCGACTAGATCGCCGACTAGCTCCCGCCGGCCATCAACATGCTGCACGTCGGCCGACGTCCCGGAGCATCCCTCCAAACCATCCTGGAGGAGAATCCGGACTTTGAGTCCCAGGGATCTACGGAGACCGTCGCCGAAACCACCACTGAACTACTTTTTCCACCTTCGTTCCATGGCGGCGCAATCTTCAACGTCAGCGTCGACAGCCCCCCTCAGAACGGCAAAACCGAGGAGGAATGCACCGCCCGTGAGAACCGGAACGTCAACTGCGCGCAGCGCCGAGCAAACGAGATTGCTCTAGCGATGGCCGAGCAGCAACTTGACTCGCAAGGAAGGCCACTCCAACGCAACCTCGATGACGAGTTTATCCGCGTTGACGGCCATGACGTCTACAAGACACCAAGCACCAATCTCACAGTGGCCGCCAACGAACTCGCCCGGCTCCCGCAGACACCTGAGGTCACCAAGGTCTCCGCCATGCTTAAAGCGGCACATTATCAGGTCAATGGGATCCGCTAGGATCAGAGACCTTCATACTCCACAACTTCGATTCGCCGATCAGTCGCCACAAGAACCGATCGCCGCCCAAGTCACTTCACCGACCAGCACTGCGACGACAGGCAACCCCTCCAGGGCGGAGCTAGGGGCAATCGCGTCGAACGTCACCGCCAACATGACTAGGAGGTCAACCAGGACGTCCGAGTGCACCTCAACAATCTCCGAGATGCACGACGACGTATCGACGAACGCCGCTTCGGTCGCCATGAAGAAGAAGTACGTCGCCGCCAGGAGTACGAGCAAGAGTACGGAAACCCGGACTCAGCTCTCGAGCCGATCAACGCCGACAACACCGCAGATCCCGACGCCGACCACAACCCCGAAGGGACCCAGCGTTCACGAGGGCGCTCCGAACACTTCAGTGGCCCCGTAGTTTCAAAATAACTGGGGTCAAGCCCTATGAGGAAAGGATGAACCTGTTTACACCAGAATTTGGAAGAAGGATCTCAGAAGCTCGAGAGCTCTCAAAATCATGTCAGCAAGGGATCAATTGCATGCAGATCGAAACCAGCTGGTTCGGATGCAGCACTAAAATCGGCTTTCTTTAGACAGCGCCAGCAGATAACGACAGAGGCTATGATTGGCGCTGGAATGAGACATGCTGAACTCTATAAAAAAAAGGGAAAGATTAGAGTCTAAGTTCTCTTAAATTAGGAATGTTTTCATTTTATGCCAAAGATTATAGCAAATCATGCTCGAGTAGGATTTATGTTTAGACTCCGGGTATAAATATCAAACCCCGGCTATTGTAAAAGAAACAATCAATCAAATACAAGTCAATTACTTTTTTTGGCTCCGGCCACCCCTTAGGAGTAGCAGTAGAGTAGATCTCGGCGAGTTCTTCAGCGAGTACGGCTACATCGATCCAGTCGAGCTCCACTGCTTATCTGTAAGTACCGTCATGGTTTATACCTCTGTTCGTATGGCTGCATCGATCCGGTCGACCCCCACCGCGACTCTGGTATAGGCTAGTTATCAACTCTTGTCTAATTCAAGTATGGCCTGTGTGATTCTGCCTCACACCCCACTGCTTGAATTAGATCAAGGTCAAGTTATCGGCTCTACCTTAGTATGGCAGTCTTTGGTAGATTCATTAAGTTACCGATATTGCTTATTGCTTTTATTGTTTATCTAATTACAACAATATCACTCTACCCGATTGAGATTGATCTGGATCGGCCTTATATCTTGTTTAACTCATCGTTTGCTAATCTAAAATTGATCTAATCTACATCTTAAGCAATGAGTTATGTTTTTATCGGCTGTTCTGTGTCAATCTTAATCGTGCATAGCGTGCGGTTAAGGCATGTTTGATCTTGAGTAGATCTATTAGTTAACAAAAACCGTTCCATGGCCCGTCATCACGGCCTGTGGGATTCTGCCTCTCACCCCACTGTTGGCACCGTGGAGTGAGGATCGTTATTTGGTAGACCCGTTCCTGAGAAGGCACGACCTTAACTGTGCGTTATGCCTAAATCGGCTGTTTAGCCGATATCGAGTGCTTTCACGAACAGTTCACGTTATGAGATCGTTGAAGTAGAGATAAGTTGAAAGATATGTTAGCCCCATGATCTTATTATTGTATTACGTCATGCATGATTCTGCCTTATGCCCCACTGATATTAGTAATGAGTTAGGGTCGTCGAGTCTATTGTTGTTTCTATGGCCTGCATGATTTTGCCTCATGCCCCACTGGTCATGGCGATAGATGAGATCTAACATGTTCATTATATTTATTTTTATTAAATGATTAAGTGGTGTTGAATTGTTTCTTTATATAAAAGGGGTTCGGTTACTTGTAATCATTGGCTCAGTATAAACCGATCATCATTGATATCTTATTGCCATTGATTAATATTTGCTTAAATAATATTTATCCTAAATGATAACTGATTCTTCTTATACAACCTCATGAGCTTTAATCGGTTTATTCTTATGAATATGCTGGAATCGACTATTTAGTTGATCTCCTCTCATATCGGCTCTCAGAGCCGCACATTTGGGTATGGATGAAAACGGTATGGATATTTATTCGACCGTCCGTTCGACCGAACAAATATGAACACTTATTCGGATAGTTACCCGGATATCCGGTTTTTTTTCGGATACAGATACTAAAACGGATATCTTAGGCGGATATCAAATACGGATGTAATATCATCGATATCCGGCGGATAT
The DNA here is from genome assembly GCA_904845875.1 of Miscanthus lutarioriparius. NCBI lineage: Eukaryota > Viridiplantae > Streptophyta > Magnoliopsida > Poales > Poaceae > Miscanthus > Miscanthus lutarioriparius. Next base: position 29,273,238 of record CAJGYO010000014.1, on the reverse strand, counting down.
CGGATAATCCGGATAAGTATCGGATATATCCGAATATTTAAAAACGGATATTATCCGGATATTTATTCAAAATTTAAAAATCACAAATTTGAACCATCCAAACTATCTCAAATGGAAAGTTGACCAAAACAAGAATTGTAGATCTTGATGAGTTGAACAAACTTGGTATTCAAAACGTTTCAATTTGAAGTCATTTAGAGTTTATAATACTAGAGTCAAAGTGTTGTTTTTTCATTTGACCAAATTTGACTTGGTCAAACTTGCTCAAATGAGACACTAAATGACCTCAGATGAAAAAACTCTGAATACCAAGTTTGATCATCTCAGCAAGATCTACAATTTTTACATAGCTCATTTTTCCATTTGAGAAAGTTTTATCAAACACTAGTCATAAATTCTTGAATCTCATATAGATTTTCTGAAACTATGTCACACACTTGTGAAATTTGAACTATATTTTATTCAAACTTTCTCAAATGAAAAAATGGCCTATATAAGGATTGTATATCTTGATGAGATGAACAAATTTGGTATTCAAAACTTTTCAATTTGAGACAATCTAGGGTTCCGAAAACTAGTTTGTACACGTCAAAATTTAAAAATCACAAATTTGAACCGTCCAAACTATCTCAAATTGAAAGTTGACCAAAATAAAAATTGTAGATCTTGATGAGTTGAACAAACTTGGTATTCAAAACTTTTTAATTTGAAGTCATTTAGAGTTCATAATACTAGAGTCAAAGTGTTGTTTTTTCATTTGACCAAATTTGACTTGGTCAAACTTGCTCAAATGAGACACTAAATGACCTCAGATGAAAAAACTCTGAATACCAAGTTTGATCATCTCAGCAAGATATACAATTGTTACATAGCTCATTTTCCCATTTGAGAAAGTTTTATCAAACACTAGTCACAAATTCTTGAATCTCATATAGACTTTCTGAAACTATGTCACACACTTGTGAAATTTGAACTACATTTTATTCAAACTTTCTCAAATGAAAAAATAGCCTATATAAGGATTGTAGATCTTGATGAGCTGAACAAACTTGGTATTCAAAACTTTTCAATTTGAGACAATCTAGGGTTCCGAAAACTAGTTTGTAAGCATCGAAATTTAAAAATCACAAATTTGAACCATCCAAACTATCTCAAATGGAAAGTTGACCAAAACAAGAATTGTAGATCTTGATGAGTTGAACAAACTTGGTATTCAAAACGTTTCAATTTGAAGTCATTTAGAGTTTATAATACTAGAGTCAAAGTGTTGTTTTTTCATTTGACCAAATTTGACTTGGTCAAACTTGCTCAAATGACACACTAAATGACCTCAGATGAAAAAACTCTGAATACCAAGTTTGATCATCTCAGCAAGATCTACAATTTTTACATAGCTCATTTTTCCATTTGAGAAAGTTTTATCAAACACTAGTCATAAATTCTTGAATCTCATATAGATTTGCTGAAACTATGTCACACACTTGTGAAATTTGAACTATATTTTATTCAAACTTTCTCAAATGAAAAAATGGCCTATATAAGGATTGTATATCTTGATGAGATGAACAAATTTGGTATTCAAAACTTTTCAATTTGAGACAATCTAGGGTTCCGAAAACTAGTTTGTACACGTCAAAATTTAAAAATCACAAATTTGAACCGTCCAAACTATCTCAAATGGAAAGTTGACCAAAATAAAAATTGTAGATCTTGATGAGTTGAACAAACTTGGTATTCAAAACTTTTTAATTTGAAGTCATTTAGAGTTCATAATACTAGAGTCAAAGTATCGTTTTTTCATTTGACCAAATTTGACTTGGTCAAACTTGCTCAAATGAGACACTAAATGACCTCAGATGAAAAAACTCTGAATACCAAGTTTGATCATCTCAGCAAGATATACAATTGTTACATATCTCATTTTCCCATTTGAGAAAGTTTTATCAAACACTAGTCACAAATTCTTGAATCTCATATAGACTTTCTGAAACTATGTCACACACTTGTGAAATTTGAACTACATTTTATTCAAACTTTGTCAAATGAAAAAATAGCCTATATAAGGATTGTATATCTTGATGAGCTGAACAAACTTGGTATTCAAAACTTTTTAATTTGAGACAATCTAGGGTTCCGAAAACTAGTTTGTAAGCATCGAAATTTAAAAATCACAAATTTGAACCGTCCAAACTATCTCAAATGGAAAGTTGACCAAAACAAGAATTGTAGATCTTGATGAGTTGAACAAACTTGGTATTCAAAACGTTTCAATTTGAAGTCATTTAGAGTTCATAATACTAGAGTCAAAGTGTTGTTTTTTCATTTGACCAAATTTGACTTGGTCAAACTTGCTCAAATGAGACACTAAATGACCTCAGATGAAAAAACTCTGAATACCAAGTTTGATCATCTCAGCAAGATCTACAATTTTTACATAGCTCATTTTCCCATTTGAGAAAGTTTTATCAAACACTAGTCACAAATTCTTGAATCTCATATAGACTTTCTAAAACTATGTCACACACTTGTGAAATTTAAACTACATTTTGTTCAAACTTTCTCAAATGAAAAAATAGCCTATATAAGGATTGTAGATCTTAATGAGCTGAACAAACTTGGTATTCAAAACTTTTCAATTTGAGACAATCTAGGGTTCCGAAAACTAGTTTGTAAGCATCGAAATTTAAAAATCACAAATTTGAACCGTCCAAACTATCTCAAATGGAAAGTTGACCAAAACAAGAATTGTAGATCTTGATGAGTTGAACAAACTTGGTATTCAAAACTTTTCAATTTGAAGTCATTTAGAGTTCATAATACTAGAGTCAAAAGTGTTGTTTTTCATTTGACCAAATTTGACTTGGTCAAACTTGCTCAAATGAGACACTAAATGACCTCAGATGAAAAAACTCTGAATACCAAGTTTGATCATCTCAGCAAGATATACAATTGTTACATAGCTCATTTTCTCATTTGAGAAAGTTTTATCAAACACTAGTCACAAATTCTTAAATCTCATATGGACTTTCTAAAACTATGTCACACACTTGTGAAATTTGAACTACATTTTGTTCAAACTTTCTCAAAATGAAAAAATGGCCTATATAAGGATTGTAGATCTTGAATCCATGACCATGACTCCATGAGACCCATGAAGCAATGTGCTTGGCTATTTCTACTCATGCCAAGATTAGTGCTTATATGATGTTTGATGTATGATGTATATCGTATCTTTATCTTATTTGTTGCTTTACTCTTTAGTCTTTCAGCTTAATCTAGATGGATTATGGACTCATAGAGTGGTGTAATGGTTTTTTGCACGTATGATATATATATATATATTGCGCTTTTACTCAATATCCGAATAGATATTTGTATCAGACCTTCTAGAATCCGATTCATACCGTATTCGATACTCATTATTCGTATCCGTGAATCGAAGTCAATCCGTATTCGTATATGTATCCGAACGCTATCCGTGTCCGAATCCGAATCCGAACAGAAATATGAAAACAAATATAATATGAGTGATATCCGTTCGTATCCGATCCGTTTTCATCCCTACATTTGGGACTATCTGGCAACACCGGCACGTTCCGCCCTTAATTACTGATAAGCTTTCTCTCCTTGTCAATTGCAGGGCCAAATTGACTGGCACGTCTCGAGACGATTGCGCAGGATTGACCACCCTTGCGCTGAAGCTAGGCGGATCTGCTCCATCGAGATGACCCTTCCAGCTTGCTGCGTGTGTCCTCGGCACGGAGACAAATTCTGTGCCGACACACGTTTCTGGCACGCCCAGTGGGACACCACAATCGTCATGGCGGCTCACAACAACGACAAAATTCTTATGGTACATTATGAAGACCTACCTGATGAAGATAAGGATATCATCAACAAAGCTATAGAAGAATTTCAGAAGAAGTGTTTGTTGTCCTACACCAAAACAAGTGACAGCACAATTATTCGGAAATTTCCACTACCAAGAGTTCTACTACATGGACAGACAGATACAGTCGAAGCTGAAGATAGGCGTTTCTTTACGGAAGCCATAGATAAATCTGTTCATGATGCCATATCAAGCCACAATGAAGCTTTTGTTGACTCATTTCACAACGCGATGAAAGAGGCGATTCATGGAATTCTAGTTGGTCAGGTTGGATCGACTTGTTACAACATTCCAGATCCGTCGACCCAAGGGACTAATCAAGTCGGTACCAGCCATCAAGAAGCGCATCAGCTGGTAATGGTGACGTCCAGGCACTTCAAGGTTCATCTGAACAAACTCCAGGTACTACTATGAATCAGATACAGTACAATCTTGGGCCGTTAATACAGCATGTGCAATAGCCGGCGGGGCAAAGTCAGAACCAGGTGATCAATTTTGGCACGTCAGGCCACATACCATCGTCGGCTCAAAAAATAGCACCATCGATTCAAAGGATCCGTAGAGATATAGATCCTTATGTCTACAATCAGAGACTTCAAGCAGCAAGCCAGCAGAGGACCCATCAGATTGAGATTCCACAAGGGTATCACTATGGCACAGACTATAATACTCTCCACATGATACCAAATCCAGGATATCAAGGCACATGAGATTTCAATCCACAGATGGGTCAGCAAGTACCGAGAAATCCAAATCCGCAAGCTGACGAGTTGCTGCTGAAGGTGGCCGAGATGATGAAGAATCAGTTCGCTCTGAAGCCAAAAGGGCTGATCTTTTCGTACAAACGCTCATATCCAAAATGGTATGATTTGGTCGCTCTTCCTATAAATTACAGGCTCCCAGAGTTTGCCAAGTTCACTGGTCAAGACAATACAAGCACAATAGAACATGTTAGTCAGTATCTTACACAATTGGGCGAAGCGTCAGTTGAGGATGCCCATCGAGTTAGTTTCTTCTCCTTATCCCTATCAGGGCCAGCCTTCACTTGGTTTTCGTCCCTACCAGTCAACTCCATTACCAATTGGGCTGACCTAGAGAAAAAGTTTCATACATATTTTTACACTGGAAATGGAGAAAAGAAGATAACCGATTTGACAACTATAATAGACTGAGGACTAATGAATCGGGCACTGAGTTTCTTCAGAGATTTTGAGAGACTAGAAACTTGTGCTTCTCATTGAACTTGGCAGATGATCAATTGGCTGCTTTAGCTGTTCAAGGAATGCTGCCGATGTGGAAAGAAAAACTGTTGGGACAAGAATTTGACAACTTGGGTCAATTGGCTCAACGAGTAGCAGTGCTCAATAGTCAATTCCAGAGTATGCGCAGAGATATCCGATTTCAGAAGAGTACCACAGTAGCCGAAGCTTATGATCCATACTCAGTCGATGATGACTATGAAGATGAAGAAGAAGAGGTTGTTGCGGCTAAGTGGAATTGGGGCAAGAAGACAGTGATGGTGCCCAACCCTTAGGGAAGAGGAGTCGAGGAAAGCTATGACTTTAATGTCACTAAATCAGATAAGTTCTTCGATTTCTTGCTAGAGAAAGGGCAGATCAAGTTGCCCGATGGTCATGTCATGTTGCCCCCTGATTAGTTGAAGAATAAGAAGTTCTGCAAGTTCTATAATGCTACTTCTCATTCCACTAATGAGTGCAGAATCTTCAGGCAGCATATATAGAGAGCTATTCAGCAGGGGAGGCTCAAATTTGATACGCCTCGGAAGATGAAGGTTGATGATAATACTTTCCTAGGAGATCAAAATATGGTTGATGTTGGGCTATTCAAAGGAAAAACTAAGGTCCTAACATCGGCCAAATCAAGAAAAGATGGAACAGTCGATCCCAAGATGCAAATATCGGCTGATGAATACAGAGAGATTAGAAAATGTCGTGATCAGTAGAAGAGCCGATATGAATAGGGGAAAACATCAAGGATGGAGCGATGAAGACGCGAGTCACATCTCGGATCCTATTGAATAAGTGGCAGCGGCAGAAGGAAAAGGATTATCAGCGATGGTTAGAGGATCAAGAATACCAGCGTCAACTAGAAGAAGAGAGGTATGAAAGGAAGCAAGCCGAATCGCACTAGAATTGTCCTTCTTCAGATACTGCTGGAACAAAGGTTTGAAATTGCCTACCAGACATAACTATCTAGAATGCAGCAATCAATATTAGGAGTTTAGGCAATCTCAAATCAACCGCCGGTCTATCCATGCCCAGGATGCATATCATCATAATAACATGGATCGGCGCTTAAAAAATAAAAGTATTCATGATCGGCTGGGAAAAAGAGTTGTTGACTAAGACTGGGCTGATCATGAAGAAGGAAGCAACAAGAAAGAGTACATTTGGTAGGAAGGCCAATGGTGCCCCGGAGGATTGACAAGAAGCCAGAAGAGAAGGGTGCAGCGCCTAAGGAATAAAGAGATGGAACAGGCTCAGCCATCCGGTAAAACTCAAGTGTGGCGTACCAAGCAAATAGCTGATAAGAAGCAACCATTGGCTAATATTCAAATGGCTTTTCTGTTGCCATCAGAATTCAGAGCTCCGGCAGATCAAGAAGTTTATTCGGATTTCGATGAATCAGAGTATGAGGAGATAGTTGCCAAGTTAATGGTCGTACAACAAGCAATATTTGACAAACCAGTCAAACATCGGCACTTAAAAGCTTTATATATGAGAGGTCTTCTCGATGGGAAGCCGATGAACAAGATGCTGGTAGACGGAGGTGCTTCTATCAATCTTATGCCTTACACTACTTTACATAAACTTGGTAAAGTACCATAAGATTTGCTTGAGACCTACATGATGCTTAGAGACTTCGGAGGAAATACATCCAAGACCGGGGGGCAATAAACGTCTAACTGATAATCGGGAGTAAAACTCTGCTCACCAAGTTCTTTGTCATCGATGGAAAAGGATCATACAGTTTGCTCCTCGATCATGATTGGATTCACGCAAACTGCTGCATACCATTGACCATGCATCAGTGTTTGATTCAATGGCATGGAGATGATGTCGAACTGGTTCACGCTGATGAGTCCGTGAGCATTGCAACAGCCGATCCAGTCTTTTGAGAACTAGGATATTTCGAGTGTTTTTCTAGCAAGTCATGGGAATGAGGCTTCATTAAAATCAGCAATGAAAGCCAACAGCCGATGCAAGCGATCGGCTCTGAAAGCTTGTTTTAGTAGAAAAATCACGGCTTCACATCGGCCATTGGATTAAAGGAAAAATAAGCATTGAGATGAACTTAGGCTGACGCATGTGAATGCTGAGTTGAAGTGTAAGTGCGATTCAGAGTTAGTGGATTTCTTAAGAGAAGTTCTGTTTCGCTTAATATGATGCTTGACTTGGATTGATCGATCGTTTGATCTTTGGAATGAAAAATGCTTGAAGAGATGTTATCCTAACATCTGAATTTGATAGCTGATTCGTTCTCGGCTCCAATAGCCGGTACCAGGAGGGTATCGCCTCTAGTTCAAAAAGTAAAATTCTTCAAAGACAATAAAAGCCGATACGATATGTATCGCCTACAGAGCAAAAACAAAAAGCAAAAAATAGTCATATGCAAGGATGTCACACTGAAGCACAATCATAAAGGAACATGTGTCTTCATTCATCGATTTATCCTAAATACAAACTAATCGAAGACCTTGTTCACCACATCCTGAGCAGGTGTGATGTCCACGATGGCCTCCACCACAGCGGTGAAATCTTCTATCAGATCTTCATGACCCTCAGGGCCATCGTCAGTCAGGAAGCCAACCTTCATGGTGTGGAGATCATGCCCGGTTTGGACCTAGGCCGCAGTTAGCACCATCGATGCGCCATGATGAATGCCATGAAGGGCAATCTCCTAGACGCAGACCGAGATGTCTTGGAGACAAGCATCAATGAGGGAACCCCTGGCATTGACGGCATCCACGGCCGTGTTTGCTACTAATTGGAGAGACTCCAATTGCACCGTTTGAGCTGGCGATTGTAGAAGAATATCAAGACAAAGGCAATGAAAACTAGGATGGAAACATTCATGGACCTTGTCTTACCTGCTACTGTGGTGTCAGACTCAGCCAGTCATGCTCGAACGGTACTGGCCTCCTCTTCAGCCGCATTAAGGGCCGCTTGGAAGACCCCTAGACGGATCTCAAGCTGGCCATTATTCCGAATCGCTTCAAAATAGTAGTCCTCGGCCGCTCTCCATTCTCGAAAGAAGCTCCGGGCATCATCGCCATCATATGAGTTGGAAGAACCTGATGATGAGGCCGGCACGGAAGACGCGTCATCAGTAGATTTGCTGGTCCTGGAGAAAGGGATGAAAACTATCATTCACAACGAATCTATTGGTAAATCAGAACGGGTCATCATCATGAACAGATATTGCCAATCTCACCTCATGCGTCGGAGAACCTGGTTCCTCGACAAATCTTCTGCCGGGATCTCCTCTACAGCGTATTTACCTCAGTTATTTTCGCTGGCCATGATAAATGATTGGATCTACGGGAGAAAGGAAGAAAACCGCTACAGGGTTTTGGCAGGCGGAAGAGAGCGAAGGAACAATTGCAAATAGAGATGCGTTTGAGGCCGAAGCCCTCGGTTGGTATTTGAAGACATGAAGCGAAGAGGCGGATGCCTCGGGACGCGCAAAAGGCAACTGCAATTAATAGAAGGCGAAACGCCACTCCACAAACGTCGAAGAGAATACGGCGCCATATAACTGAGGATAGGAGATCGAAGGGCTCTCTTGACAAAAGCCGTATTTTCAGACCTAAGTAAGATTGAGATCGGGAGTCTGGAATCAGTTATTTACAAAAGAATCGGCTCTTTAGCTGAATCGGATGTGATCAGTCGACTGTAGTGGTTCTTTAAGCCTCCCGCCTGTTCTAGTGCCCCTTGGCCAAAAGGGTTTTGTGGTCAAACAAACTCCTCTGAGCCTGTTTTACCTTCAACACCTGATCTTCAAAAATGTAAAAGGGAGACAAGACTCTGGGGAAGGCTGAGAATAGGTTGCCCTTGATGACCAAGAGCAGAGGAGCTAATGTGATCACCTTATGAACTTGTGCATAGACACAATGTAGTCTTTCTTTGGGAAGTTCAAATTGGATCAAGGCGTGTTACGTTGTAAAATGATTTATCAAGCCAAAGTTTAAAAGAATTTTGTGATGGATGACTTTAAAGACTTGAGTTGCCTTCGGCTGCTTGCTCTTGAAAAACACTGAAGCCAATAAACTGAGGATTGTGGGATATTACGATTAAAAGGTCAAGATCAAGCAATTTTCTAAAGGGGACTTAGTCTGGAAAATAAAATCGCCGATCGAGTCAAGGAACAGCAGGTTCGACGAAAGGTCATCCAACTGTGAAGGGCCTTATCGGATCAAATGTTATGCGTCTGGTAATACTTGTATTTTGGAGATACTGAGAAGAGAAAGAAAATTCGATAGAGCAATCAAATGGGAAATATTTGAAGGAATATTACCCTAGCAATTAGATTGATACTTAACAATCGATTTGCTCGGTCGTCAGTTTTAGTAGCCGATACCGGAAGGGTATCGTTGCTAGCGAGAAAGTAAACCTGAAGGAGTGAAAGCCGGTACAATGCGTATCAATTATGCCAACAGAGTGATGCGTATAATATGGAGTACAAAACAAAAGAGAAATCACTCAAGACGAAGAAATTGTTTGCTAAATACCACCTATCACAAGTTATGGGCCGGAAAACACTTTGCCTACTATGTCATCGGCCAGGGTGTTGAAGGCCACGGAGTTGGCGGTGCTAAGGAAATCCTCAGTCAAACGCTCATGATCCCCAGGGTGCACCGCATCCAGAAAATCGTGAGAAAGAAGCCAAAGATTATGGCCAGAACGAGTCTGTGCGGCAGCCAACGCCGTGGCAGCACCATGACGGATGCCATGAAGAGCGATCTCCCTGACGCGATTCGGGATGTCATACAGGCGAACTATTGGGACGGCACCTCTGGCGTTGACAAATCCTGCCGCGTACTCCGCAGCTAGTTGAAGGCTCTCCAGTTGGGCGGACAAATCTGAAGAGTTCAAAAGGGAGATGATCAGAATCCTAAAGGTGAAATTGAAAGGAAACAAAAGTTATGATATCTCACCCATGATTCTGGCCTTGGCTTTGGCCAATTTATCATCCATTGAATCAACCACGGGAGGCGATCGGCATCGAGCCATGGCCAGGGTTGATTCTTTGAGAGAGAGACACTCGGTAAGACTCTGGCCGTGACTGTCAATGGTGGAGAGCAGGTCATCATTGCTGATCCACCGCCTCGGGTAGCAAGGAAGCTGGCGATAAGCTATCGACAAGGAAGACCCTAGAGGCCAAACGGAGTCGGTCCTATGACCTGAGGCAGTGGGCGCATCACGGGCTGCACCCTCTTGACGATGAAGGCGCTGGCGCGATGATGCTGATCCGTCGAGAGCCCCCTCAGCAGACCTCTTGCTGTTCTCCATGATCTCAAGCTTACGAAAAAATAGGGACTATACTGAGGATGCAGAGGGATTGAGACGAAGCGGGTTGTTGCTCGACCCTCAGCCGTGACCCGTATATATAGCCCGGGAAGGCAAAATTGGTTTCATCGGAGGTATGAAATTGAAATCAGAGACGGAAACGGATCGACACTCTAGGAATTCAGAGGATGGATAACGGAGAGGTAACAGATTCGAGCTTATCAAGTTACGAAGAATCGTGGGACGGATACAAAGAATTTACATGGACCAAAGATCAACCCACCAAGGCTTCTTTTGGATTGAAGGGAGTCCGGATCCCCACAAGGCCGAGGATCATCATAAACCAAGTCACATCGGCCCATTAATAAGATTATGCCAAAGAAAGGGAAAAGCCGCCTGACTAGCAGATACCCACAGATTTCTCGGTGACTGGGAAACCGCTGAAAAGAAGCTTGCGGTTCTCCTGATAGGCATTTGATGGAACAAACAAGGGAAAGTGTCCACGCATTCTAGTCCTTGCAAATACTAGAACAGTTCTGCGAGCATGGTGAGAAGACGCAAGCCACAAGACTTCTTCTAGCCGCAGCAGCTGATCCTCTTACTTGACAAGGTGCTAGAATGAGCGACACAATCACCTGATGCACAAGAATTCTTCTAACCGCTCAAGATCTTTATCGCAAAGAGATAGGCCATGGAGGGTCCAACGGAGTTGGGAGCACTCAAAAAGACGAATGGAAGAAAAACATGGCTGAAGTGTTGAGTTGCTCTCGCCAGGGATGAGCGTTTTATAGCCAGCCCAAGAAGAAGAATCCAAATGCCCGTGAAACAGTGATGCTCTTGTAAAAAGTGTTGAGGCATAGGCTCATGAATGGACGCAAGCGGCGACAAACAGTGGACCCCAGATCAAGGTTCTCTAACTGTGACTGTGGACCAATCAGGGATGCAGATAGGATAATTTTGGAATAAAATTACTTTTATCCCAAAATTGGGGGCATGTGTTTACACTAGAATTTGGAAGAAGGATCTCAGAAGCTTGAGAGCTCCCAAAATCATGTCAGCAAGGGATCAATTGCGTGCAGATCAAAACCAGATGGTTCGGATGCAGCACTAGAATCGGCTTTCTTTAGATAACGCCAGCAGATAACGACAGAGGCTATGATCGGCGCTGGGACGAGACATGCTAGACTCTACAAAAAAGGGAAAGATTAGAGTCCAAGTTATCTTAAATTAGGAATGTTTTCATTTTATGCCAAAGATTGTAACAAATCATGCTCGAGTAGGATTTATGTTTAGACTCCGGGTATAAATATCATACCCCGGATATTGTAAAAAGAAACAATCAATCAAATACAAGTCAATTACTTTTTTTTGGCTCCGGCCACCCCTTTGGAGGAGTAGAGTAGATCTCGGCGAGTTCTTCAGTGAGTACGGCTACATCGATCTAGTCGACCTCCACTGCTTGTCTGTAAGTACCATCATGGTTTATACCTCTGTTCGTATGGCTGCATCGATCCGGTCGACCCCCACTACGACTCTGGTATAGGCTAGTTATCGACTTTTGTCTAATTTAAGTATGGCCTGTGTGATTCTGCCTCACACCCCACTGCTTGAATTAGATCAAGGTCAAGTTATCGGCTCTACCTTAGTATGGTAGTCTTTGGTAGATTCATTAAGTTACCGATATTGCTTATTGCTTTCATTATTTATCTAATTATAGCAATATCACTCTTCCCGATTGAGATTGATCTGGATCGGCCTTATATCTTGTTTAACTCATCATTTGCTAATCTAAAATTGATCTAATCTACATCTTAAGCAATGAGTTATGTTTTTATCGGCTGTTCTGCGTCAATCTTAATCGTGCATAGCGTGCGGTTAAGTCATGTTCGATCTTGAGTAGATCTATTAGTTAACAAAAACCGTTCCATGGCCTTAACTGTGCGTTATGCCTTAATCGGTTGTTTAGCCGATATCGAGTGCTTTCACGAATAGTTCATGTTATGAGATCATTGAAGTAGAGATAAGTTGAAAGATATGTTAGCCCCATGATCTTATTATTGTATTACGGCATGCATGATTCTGCCTCATGCCCCACTGATATTAGTAATAAGTTAGGGTCATCGAGTCTATTGTTGTTTCTATGGCCTGCATGATTCTGCCTCATGCCCCACTGGTCATGGCGATAGATGAGATCTAACATGTTCATTAGATTTATTTTTATTAAATGGTTAAGTGGTGTTGAATTGTTTCTTTATATAAAAAGGGTTCGGTTACTTGTAATCATTGGCTCAGTATAAACCGATCATCATTGATATCTTATTGCCATTGATTAATATTTGCATAAATAATATTTATCCTGAATGATAACTGATTCTTCTTATACAACCCCATGAGCTTTAATCGGTTTATTCTTATGAATATGCTGGAATCGACTATTTAGTCGATCTCCTCTCATATCGGCTCTCAGAGCCGCACATTCGGGACTGTCTGGCAACACTAGCACGTTCCGCCCTTAATTACTGATAAGTTTTCTCTCCTTGTCAATTGTAGGGTCAAATTGACTAGCACATCTCGGGAGGATTGTGTAGGATCGACCACCCTTGCGCTGAAGCTAGGCGGATCTGCTCCATCGAGCGGACCCTTCCAGCTTGCTGCGTGTGTTCGGCACGAGACGAAAATTCTGTGTCGACAGAATCCAACATAGTGGCTACAGGCTTACGCCACTGCTATCCGTGCCACCGGAGGAGACACCAGTGTCATGGCAAACTATCTCCCCATCATGCTCGTGCCAACCGTCATGAACTGGTTCACAAGCCTTGCCCCGGACTCCATCAAATCCTAGGAAAAGCTTAAGAAAGTCTTCATCGACAATTATATAGCAACGTGTACTCGGCCAGGCACCAAACATGATCTCAACCGCATAAACCAGAAGTCGTCCGAGCTCCTTTGCAGCTACATCCGACATTTTTCGAGATGAGGAATTCTATTCCCAACATCACGGAAGCTGAGGTTATCACCGCCTTCATCCGAGGACTCCATCACCACGAGCTTCGCTCCAAGTTCAACCATAAGCCGCCAACAGGGATTGGCGAGATGATCATGACCGCCAACCAGTACGCCGACACCGAGGAAGCCGAGGTGCGCTTCAACGAGGATACGGGCACTCATCGCCCAGCATGCCGCTACGACGACCGCCCCGACGATCGACGCCAAAACGACCGCCATTATGACGATTGCAGTTACCATCGTGACAGCGGTCATGATCAGCCAGAAGGGCCCAAGTCTGGTCAAAATCACCGCCGTCGGCCAGACCACATCGTTGCTGCCGTCAATGAACCTCACGCCAAGCGCAACTACGATGAGTAGTACAAGAAGATCCTCAACGGCCCGTGTCCTCTCCACAAGAACGCCAAGCACAAGATGAAGGACTGCCTCGGCTTGGCTAAGGAGTTCTAGGATAAGAAGTTGGACGACAACACCAACGACGGAGCTGGAGGCCACTGACCACCTAGGGGTAATAATAATGCCTTCTAGGATCATGACAAGGTGGTCGCCACCATCTTCAGGGGCCTTGCCTCCACCGAAAGCAGAAGAGAACGGAAGCTCACCGCAAGGCGGGTGCTCGCCGTCACTACAGAAGACGCCGCCGCCAACCCCAGCTATCGCCCATGGTCCGAGGTCCCTATCACCTTCAGCAGGGTAGACTAGTGGGTGGACATCCCCTACATAGGGCGTTTCCCCCTCGTCCTCAACGCAACCGTCCAGAAGGTGTTTTTCAGAAAGGTGCTCGTCGACGGTGGGAGCACTCTGAATCTCCTCTTCACCGAAGCCCTAAAGGAGTTGGGCCTCGGGATAACAAATCTCACACCCTCAGACTCCTCCTTTTGGGGTGTGGTATCTGGCAGGGCATCCAAACCACTTGGAGAGATCACCCTACCAGTACAGTTCGGCACGGCAAGTAACTACCGCGTCGAGCACATCAACTTCTATGTCGCTGACTTCAACACCGCCTACCACGCCATACTTGGTCGGCCAGCTCTGGCCAAGTTCATGGTCGTACCGCACTACGCCTATCTAGTGCGGAAGATGCCTTCGCTTGTAGGAGTCCTGGCCCTGTGGGACAACCTCTCCATCGCCTACGCCTGCGAGACAAAGAGTCTCGCCCTCGCCGAAGCCACTGACCTCTCCATCCAGATGGCTAGCGTGGTCACCGATGCCAAGACAGTACCCGCCGAAGACCTAGAGATCCCATTGCTGGAGCCTCCTCGCGCCTCCGCCAAGTCCAAGGAAACCAAGGAGGCTCGACCTCGGCCTCGATGACCCCTCCAAGACCATGAAGATTGGGGCTCACCTTGACCCCAAATAGGAAAGCGCGCTCGTCTCCTTCCTATGTGCCAACGCCAACATGTTTGCTTGGAAACCTACAGGCATGCCGGGGGTACCACGGGAGAAGATCGAGCACTCCTTGAATGTCTCACCGACCGCCAAACCGATCAAGCAGAAACTCCACCGATTAGCGCCAGACAAGGAGGCTATTAGGGTAGAAATAAAATGGCTCCTAGTGACCAGATTCATAAAAGAAGTGTATTATCCTGAGTGGTTAGCAAACCCTATTCTCGTTCAAAAAAAGAATAAAGAATGGAGATTGTGTGTTGATTACACTAATCTTAACACACACTGCCCTAAAGACCCCTTCAGTCTGCCTCGGATAGATGAGGTTATAGACTCCACTGCCGGCTGAGAACTGCTCTCCTTCCTCGATTGTTACTCCGGCTATCACCAGATCTCCCTCAAGGAAGAAGACCAGATTAAGACGTCGTTCATCACGCCTTTCGGTGCGTACTGTTACACCACCACGTCCTTCGGACTCAAGAACGCCGGGGCAACTTATCAAAGGGCCATCCAGATGTGCCTTGATCAATAGATCAGCCGCAACGTCGAAGCTTACATCGATGACATGGTCATCAAGTCTAAGACCGCCGACAATCTTATCGCTGACCTTGAAGAAATGTTCGCCAACCTAAAAAGGTACCGATGGAAGTTGAACCCTTCAAAGTGCATCTTTGGAGTTTCGTCCAGTATACTCCTAGGCTACATTGTTAGCACACGGGGCATTGAGCCCAACCCTGACAAGGTCTCCGCCATCACCAACATGAAACGACCAACATGCGTTAAGGATATACAGAAACTTACAGGCTGCATGGCTGCTTTAAGTCGCTTCATATCGCGCCTCGGTGAAAAGGGACTACCTTTCTTCAAACTCCTCAAGGCCTTCGAGCGCTTTTCCTGGTCGGAGGAGGTGGACACAGCTTTTGAGTAGCACAAGTTGTTTCTAATAAAGCCTCCGATCATGACGGCACCACGGCCAGACAAAACTCTCCTGATCTACATCGCCGCTACTTCTCGCGTCGTCAGCACAGCCATTGTGGTCGAACGTGAGGAGGCCAGGCACGCCTATAAGGTGTAACGTTCAGTATACTTCATTAGCGAGGTTCTTAACGAGCCCAAGACTCGTTATCCTCAAGTCCAAAAGCTGCTATACGCAATCCTGATTACGTCGCGCAAGCTCCGCCATTACTTCAAGTATTACAAGATCGCCGTGGTCACTGAGTTCCCTCTGGGGGACATTCTCCGCAACAAAGAGGCCAACGACCGTATCATCAAGTGGGTGGTTGAGCTCGGCACTTACTCCATCGAATTTAGAAGCATGCCTACCATCAAGTCTCAGGCGCTCGCTGACTTCGTCGCTGAGTGGACCGAGATCCAAGAGCCCATCGCAGCCATTTGCCCCAAGCACTAGGTGATGTACTTCGACAACGCTCTTAACATCAACGGTGCTGGTGCGGGCATCCTATTTATCACGCCGACCAAGGATAAGCTCTAATACGTTCTCCGGATACACTTTTCGGCCTCCAACAACGCCACCAAATATGAAGCATATCTCTACGGACTCTGTATAGCCATTGAGCTCGGCGTTAAACGCATCATGGTATATGGGGACTCCACGCTGGTCATCAACTAGCTCAACAAAGACTGGTCCTACTCCAGTGAGAAGATGGATGCATACTGCGCTGAAATCAGGAAGCTCGAAGGGAAGTTCTATGGTATCGAGTACCACCATGTGGTACGCGATCAAAATCAGCTCACCAACCACCTATCCAAGTTAGGCTCTTCTCGCGCCATGATTCCACCAGGGGTTTTCGTTCAAGATCTTATGGCGCCATCCATTAAGGAAGATCAGGAAGTTCCCCTCGCCGAGTAGCTAGTACTTACGGTACCTTCGTCGGCCGCCGATTGGAGGGAACAATTCATCAAGTACCTCTCCATCACCGAAGTACCCACCGACAAGACTAAAACGAATGCCTAATCCATCGAAGCAAGCATTACATGCTGATAGACGACAACTTGATGAGGAAAAGTGCCAAGGAAGGGATATTGCAAAAATGCATCATCCAAGAAGAAGGAGTGAAGCTACTTCTCAAAATTCACTCTGGTTCCTGCGGCAACCATGCGGTCTCGAGAACACTGGTCAACAAAGCTTTTCGGGCTGGTTTTTATTGGGCCATGGCCATCTCCAATGCAGAAGACCTCGTTCGACGTTGTGAAGGATGCCAATTTTTCGCCAAACAAATACACGTGCCGGCGCAAGAACTACAGACCATCCCAGCTTCCTAGCCCTTCGCATGCTGGGGACTGGATATGATCGGGCCTTTCAAGCTAGCGCCAGGTGGTTTCCGATACATATACATCGCCATTGACAAATTCTCCAAGTGGATCAAGTATAAACCGCTCGTCTCGGCTACTACAAAGAAAGCAGTTGAGCTCTTCGAAGATATCATCCACAGATTCGGTCTCCTGAACAGCATTATCACTGACCTCAGAACTACGTTTACTGGCCATCACTTTTGGGACTTCTACGAAGACCAGTGCATCTCCGTCAAATACGTCTCCGTTGCCCATCCTAGAGCCAACGGCCAGGTTGAACGGGCGAATGGCATGATCCTTGATGCCCTCAAAAAGAGGCTATACCAGGAAGAAGAAAAGCATCCGGACAGATGGCTCAAAGAGCTACCAGCTGTGCTCTAGGGACTGCGCACTCAAGCTAGTCGTAGCACCAGTGTGACTCCATATTTCTTGGTCTACGGCTCAGAAGCCATACTACCAGCGGATATTGCCTTCTGAGCACCTAGGGTGGAAAATTATGATGAAGAGCAAGCCGCAGCTGTTCGGACAAATGACGTCGACAGGGCCGAGGAAGAACGCCTAATCACCTACGTCCGCACAGCCAAATATCTAGAAGGCTTGCGGAGGTACTATAACCGCAATATCAAAGGTCGTTCATTTGCTGTTGGTGACCTCGTTCTCCGCAGAAAACAAAAAAACCGAAGGGATGCACAAGCTCTCCTCCCCCTGGGAAGGGCCTTATGTCATCAAAGAGGTTACCCGACCAGGGTCTTATCGCCTATGTGACTTAGACGGAATCGATGTCCCCAACTCATGGCACATCGAACACCTCATACATTTCTATCCTTGAAACGCCCCAGATATGTATTCTCCACTTTATGATGAATAAAGTTTTGGTCTCTATAATTTGTCTCCATTATTTCTCCACTTACGATCACCGAGCTCTAAGCTACTCCATAACGAACTCCAATACGAAATCGCCATAACATCGCTGAACACGTTTCTCCAAATCTCCAATGTTTTCGCCGAACAGGGTTCTCCAAATCGCCGAACATGTTTCTCCAAATCTCCAACGTTTTCGCCGAACAGGGTTCTCCAAATCGCCGAACACGTTTCTCCAAATCTCCAACGATCTCGTCGAACGGTTTTCTCCAAATCTCCAACATTATCGCCGACCACGTTTCTCCATATCTCCGAAATGTTTCGCCGACGAACGAGTAGCATACGTTCTTTTCTGTTCTCTATGGAGAAGACCCAGTCTCTGATCTCTCCCTACATGTGCTACGGGCTCCGCGCTCTGCGTTATGGGTGGTCGGCTATGGTTCCTTGGTCACACCTATTTCTCCTACACATGCACGGGCTCCGCGCTCGATGTTATGGACTATGGGCTAGCCAAGGATGAGAGTTTAGTAAAGAACTAACTGCTCGGACGCCACTTATACTACGATTATCTCCAAGTTATTTCACCAACCACCGACTAGCACAAGTTTCGCTCTGCGCTCTATGGAGAACACCCAGTCTCCGATCTCTCTGTACACGTGCTATGGGCTCCGCGCTCTGTGTTATGGGTGGTCGGCTACGGTTCTTTGGTAACGCTTGTTCCTCCTACACGTGCACGGGCTCCGCGCTCGGCGTTATGGACTATGGGCTAGCTAAGGCCAAAGAGTTCAGTAACGAACTAACTGCTCGGACGCTACTCATACTACGTATAATTGCGTTAGGGTTATTACTACAACGATTTTCGCCGCAAATACGAGCAAACTGCATAAACATGCACTATATAATATTTATACACACACATAAATGTTTTTGTCCTCTCGCGCACTCTAACTACCCTCTCTAGATGCTTTTTTGCCGCGTCCTCCACCTTGTCCTCCAGCTGCTGGTGCTCCGCCTCTCCCATCCCTTCGGCGAATCCGGCCCCTATCGCCTCAAGGTCAACGGCTGGGTAGTGGGACCGAACCACCGCAAGGGCATGAGTAATGGCGGTAGCAACGGCATCACGGTTGAAGCTCTTGAAGTTCTCCCACACCGCCCTGCACCTCTGGTTGATGGTATCCAAACATTGCGGCCTACCATTGGGCTGAGGAGCCGGTTCTAGGTCGACACAGTCGAGCACCGGTTTAACTATGGTGACTATAGCATCGAACTTATCCCTTTGGGTCCTGGCCTCCTACACCAGCACATCAAACTGTGCCTTGGCTTTATGACGGTAGGCCTGCAAGCATTACAAGGTTCCATCATACAAGGAAACTACTTCAACAGTAACTCTGACCAGGAAGTATTCATCTTTCAGCTCCTCGGCCAGTTTGTCTGCTCACCCTGACTCCTTCGCCTTCTCTTCCTGGAGTTGCTCGATGGTTTGGCACAGCTGGCCGAGCTCCGCATCTTGCTCTACAAAGCACAACAGTCATCACCACAAATATGGTTATTCAACTGTACAAAGCACATTTGTCGATATACCGTACCTGCTTTTTGCTTGGTTACGCTTCTGAGCTGCTCAGACTTCTGCTCCAGTTGCGTGGAAGAACTCACCAGCTGCTCAGACTTGCCACGTAGCTGCTCGGACGCAGTCGCCAGTTGCTCAGATAGGACACCCTTCTGGTACTCCAGGTCCCGCGCGATGGACTCAGCAAGGTCTTGCTCACGCTGGGCCCTCTGGATGTTTTTCTTCATAAGGTTCATCGCCTCCTTTAGTTTTTCATTCTCCTCGGCGAGGGGCTTTGTCGGGGACCTAATACCGGGGTACCCAAGGAGGTGGAACTAATAAACATCGAATGTTAAAAACTCCCGAACGGACAAGAACACTACTGCGCCTCTTGCCCGAACGACGAGGGTTTGGTTCCGCCTCGCCCGACGCCCGTGGGCCAGCTCTGCCTCACCCGACGGTTGGAGGGCTGCTCCAACCCGCCCGAGGGCTGAGGGATCGGCTCCGCCTCGCCCAAGGGCTAAGGGCTAGACTCCGCCTCGTCCGACCCCCGAGGTATAGACTCTACCTCGCCCGACGCCCGTGGGCCGGCTCCGCCTCGCCCGACCCTAGAGGGCGGACCTCGCCTCGCCCGATGTCCAAAGGCTGGCTCCACCTCGCCTGACAACCACACCCCACTCCCTCATGATGATAGGCACAGGGTAAGACAAGACGTTCGGGTCAACCGTAGCATCAAGGATCATGCCCTGCGCCCCTGCAAGAGAGTACCGTCAGGGCATGACGGGACGGGCGCTTAGACCCTTCCAGGCGTAGCAGAGCCTGAATAGTGTTGCAGGCGCGTGCTCTTCGTCCTACAGTGTTGTAGGCGTCGCCTTCAGCCCCCGGGCGAAGAGTCCAACACAGACGTACGACAGCCACTATGTTCCAAGGGGGGACCCCCGTCCCCTACAATGGCAAACGAGCAGTCATCGCGCCTTCCGCTCCCCACAGGGTCACAGATCGACACCCTCGCCCAACACGCCGCCTGCAAAGGCGGGACGGGACGCACCCACTTCCTAAAAGAGGTCAGGGCATGGCCTACGAAGATCAACGAACACGCCACTTCTGACACTATCTGCCATGTTGTACAGGGCAGGCGCAGGGAAAAAGGAAGACCCGGATCCTTCGAAAGACCTTCTATACCCTTGGTATTTTCCACTTTCTCCCATCTGTAACCCCTGCTCCCCTTGGTCTATAAAAGGGAGGGCAGGGCTCCCCACTAGAGGGACCGACTTTGAACGGACAACTCACATATAGACGAACTCATAGAGGGCTCAGTTTGACATCACATACACAGCCAAGCCACCACCAGGCTCTTGGCCTCCTTTCGACCCTTCCATCAGAGACCTGGGACCAGTCTCTCTCTCGACCGTTTGTACCCCCTACTACGAACCGCTTTTGGTGCTAATAACACGAGCAGTAACAGACTTGACATAGGGGCTGATGGATGTAGGGACATTCAGTCCGAACCAGTATAAACCTTGTGTCCTTTAGCGCACCATCCGGGTCTAACGCGTATAATTATAAATTTACTAGCTGGTGCTTGTTCGAAACACCGACAGGCTCCATCATTTTGATCAGCTGGTGGTGCTGCTCGGCAGTCTGAGTTATTCCCTGCAAGTGCACAATGATAATGATGAACTCCGATCTCCAACGTCAAAGACGAGCGCTTCAGATGCAGCACTGACCTCAATTTGTTTCACCACTCTAGCAAGGGCGGATTTCAGTCTCCACATCTCCCTGGTGGTGTCCTCCTCCTCGACAACTACCACCTCGTCGCCGCGCTTGCGGAGGATTCAGACAGATTGGGGTCGAGGTTCATCACGCTCGATCTCCTCCACCTCGTCCTCCTCCACCGTAGCTGGAGGCACCACCTCGGGATTCGGTGGCCGGATAGCGTGTCCGACCACGCCCTCCGACGCCTCAGGGAGCGCCGACTGTTCCCCCGACACCGCAGGCTTCTCCACTCCAGATTTTGGCGTGACGCCGGTAACTCCAGCATCTGCTCCCCAGGACCTGGCGGTTCCCGTCGTTGCCTCGGGCGCTGCCGCCGACCCATCCGCTGCCGGTGCTAACCTTTCGTCACCGCCAAGTCCAGCAGAAGGGGCGGTTGATTCCCTCCGTAGGCTGCCGAGCACCCTGGGATTTTGGGATGGGGTCCACTGGCGTCTCATCCACCCCGGGGCCAGCTTTTGGCGGTTCGGCATCCGCCTCGGGGCCAGTTTTCGACTGCTCATCAGTCTGGACGGGCGGGGCCGGGTCCTCCGTACGCTTCGCTCTACATCAAATCGGCTCGTCAGTCGCCAAAAAACTAAGGAATGACAATAAAGTAACTCCAAGGTAAAGATACTTACGGTTTGGTCTACCGGGGACTTCCTCTGCCCGCCGCTCTAGGACCTCCTCCGCCTGTTGCTCGGGGACTTCTTCGCCCCTCTTCGATCGTACCTCCATGTGCATGTTGCGCGGAGGTGCTTCAGTGCTCGGCAGAGGGGCCACTGGAGCCACGTCGTCATCCGACCACTCGAACACTGTGGTCCTTCGCGTCCGAGTGGTCTGGTCACCACCAAGTGAGATGCCGCCCGGCTTGAGGGGAGCGGCGCCAGCCGTGTTTCTCTTCTTCTGAGCTGGCTCATCTGCTGCTGCTCTCTTTCCCTAGACTTTCTCCGACACCAGGGATGGGCTTTCCAAAGATATGCTGACGGTTCCTTCCTCAGGCTGTGTTGGTCGTCGAGTATCTACTCCCTGTGGCCAATCGACCCTCGGCACGCTCGAGAAGTACATCACTCTTTCCTGCGAATGGATCTTCGCATAAGTGAATTAGTCCACTGCTCGGCAATTACAGAGAATAAAAAGTTTCAGGAACATACTACTGAGATATTTACCTGAGGAGGCAGATTCTTGTAGTTAAAGGGCCTCGTATACCCTAACATGCTGAATGAGGCAAACAGAGCGAATAGCTATGCAGCTCGCTCTTCCACCACGTTCCTCGACAGCATCTCTGGCCTCTCTCGGGTACCGTCGGTCTCCCCCTTGAACTCAAAGGCGGGGTGGGCCCTCTCTTTACAGGGCTGGACGCGGCGTACTATGAAGCTCACCGCCACCAATCCACCATTGGTCTTCACGCCCCTGATTAAGCCAAGGAGCTCCCTCACTTGCTCCATATCAGCGTTGCTTGGCATCTCTGACCAACTCCTCTGGCTCTCTAGGACGTGGTCGTCATCGCAGTGGACAGTAGGGTGGATGTGCTTCATGTAAAACCACCTGCTGTTCCACCCCTTTAGCGACGGGTTTAGCGGCACAGTAAGATACTCGCCCGCCATTCCGTCGCGTAGCTGAAGGTACACTTCGCCGACCACCTTGGAACCACCGCCGCCTCTCTTCTTCAGCCAGAATAGGTGGCGGAATAGGTTGAAGTGGGGGAGGATTCCGAGGTACGCCTCACAGAAATGGATGAAGATTGAGATATGCAAAATGGTATTTGGGTGAAGATTGCACAGACTAACCACCCAAAACTCCAACAAATCCCTCAGAAAAGGATGAACAGGAAACCCCAATCCTCGCCAAAAGTAATCCTCAAACACCACTGCTTCATCAGTATGGGGCATTAGGAATGGCTCACCGAGGGCCGGCCACCATCCGGCGGTAACACGGTCAGGAAGAACTCGGCCTCCACCAATCTGTTGAGCTCCGCTTCTCCGGTGCGCGACGGCACCCACTCCTCATCACGCCTGACTTCGGCACTTGTCTTCTTGGGGCTTGTCTTTTTGGCTTCACAGCTCATTTCTTCGGCGCCATCTCTCAGCTTTTGTTAGGGTTTGGCGGCGGAAGCAAGTATGGATGTGAATCTGGAAAGAGCGAGGGCTGAGGAGGAAGACGAAATGGCAAAGTGGCAAAGGTGGAAGCACGCGATGCAGCGGCGCAGTTATAAAGCACTCCCCCAACTTCTCACATTCGAGGGTTTTTGGGAAACTTCTCCTGCGATTTGCGTTTCTCCGAATTCTCCGCAACTGAAGGTGGGCTTTTACCTGGGCTTTCGTGCAGCCCCGGCCCGTATCGCTGATTTATCGTCGCAATTGGTTATTACTCGTCGAATATTTGCCAACATCTCTGCCAACTGTTATGGCTCAGTAATTACTACTGTACAGACATTACTCCGTTATTTTCTCCGCGATTCTGTTTTCCTCTTGAGGCTCGGGGACTGCGTCAGCATTACGTCTCGATTCCTCAACGTATTGGGGATTTTTCTTCAGTTGACTGCTGTTTCTGATCATGGCACCACATGACCACGTCACCTACTGTCAGACTCGGGGACTAAGTGGGCACAATTCACCTTGCGGTGAATGTGCTTTTCGGGGCTACGCCTAGGGACTGGCTGTCTACTCGGCTGGTCTTTTATTTTTCTTCTACTTCGGACCCTAGCACCACATGACTATGTCAACTACTGTCAGGCTCGGGGACTAAGTGGGCACACTTCACCTCGCGGTGAATGTGTTTGCTTTGTTCTGAAAGACTCCGCGCCTCTTGAAGCTGAAGAAGACTTACTCATTTTCTCGTGGTCGGACTCTAAGTGGGCACACTTGATCCACTGCGAAGAAATTTTCGATTCTGAACTTGAGCTCCTTGCACCCTTATGGCAAGTCGTACTTGGGTTATGTTGCTCGGCGACGGTTCACGCTGCTCGATAACTGCTCACAATTGCTCGGCAACTCAACATGGTGGTCGGACCATGAGTTTGGCTGCTCGGCTTTGTTCGCACCTGCTCGAACAAGCTTAAGACGGCGTTGCACAACGGGTATAAGGCGCTCGGAGACTAGCTGTGGGGGTACGACCCCGGATACCCATGGCGGACTACATGGGCTACACCCCCAGGGACGGCCCAGCCCACAAGACGAAGCTTTGCGGGGCACGACTCTACTTGGCGTCTCCCGTAAGACACCAGAAAGATATCCTGAGGATACTACGAGATATGTATGATCCTAAGATTTCTGTAATCAGTTATTACTTTCCGGTTATCTCTCAGATCTAACCGACTTATAACTCTACTCTCCAGACTATATAAGGCAGGCAGGGACCCCTCCAAACTCACGTAATATCATACGATAGCTAATACAAACCAAACAGACCACAGGAGTAGGGTATTACATCATACTGACGATCTGAACATGTCTAACTCGTGTATCTCTTGTTTTCTTAGGTGGTGTTTGGATCCAGTGATTAAAATTTAGGAGGTGTGTCGGGAGAATGTTGCATGGGATGTTTAATACTAATAAAAAAACAAATTACATAATCCATCAGTACTACACGAGACGGATTTTTTAATCCTAATTAATCCGTCATTAGTATATGTTTACTATAACATCACATTGTCAAATCATGGACTAATTAGGTTTAAAAGATTCGTCTCGCAAATTAGTCGCAAATTATACAATTAGTTTCGTAATTAGTGTATATTTAATATTCCATACATATGTCTAAATATTCGATGAGACAACTATTAAAATTTAGAAGAGGCGACAAACACCACCTTAATCTGACGCTTCGTGGGAGGGGTGCCGACGATATTCCGTCGACGGACTCCCACCGTGACTTCTGTTCGTCACTCATCAGCGCGGCGGCCTGCGTCCAGGTCCAGCCAACGGAGAGGAACCTAACCCTAGCATCCCGTCGCCGCTGCCGGCGATCCGAACCGCGGATAGAGTGATTCACCCAGTGGGGGAGATTGAAGCCCCTTGGTCTGGGAATTTCGGGGGGAGCAAGTGATTTGGTGGTGAAGGCAGGTCGAAGGCTATGGGGTCGTCGTCGAAGGTGGTGCGGCCGGAGGAGGTGCTGGAGTCGCTGAAGAACGACGGCAGCATCGACGCGCTCCGCATGAAGATCATCGCCCAGCTCAAGGCCAACGTGCGTGCACGCCTCCCTCCCTCTCCCGATTCCCCTCCTATTCATTTGAGTCTTTTTCTTTTTGCTCCTCCTTACTATTACTATTATGTTAGAAATTGTTTGTTGTAGACATCAAAAAAGAAATTGTTTGTTGTATGATGAGAGTGCATTATTTAAGAAATCACTTCGAGCTTATGTTGGTGGACCTGCTTAGGAGATATGCTCATAGTATGAGACTCTAGGACGATCTGAATTCATGATATAGCTATCCAGGCTGGTTGTGTGTGTTTTCTGTACTCGATGGAATCAGTAAGCTCTGTGACTAAATCATTAAAATTAAGTTAGAGTTCAGTAGATTGTTTAAATGCTGTTGCAGTTCAGAGGCGATCGTGCATGTCCCAGGAGAACTTTAAACAGGGATTCAGGGAATTGGTTTGCATGAGAATTAGGGTATTTAGTTGTTCTTTTCTATCACGTGGCACTCCTTTTGTTGTCGGTTTCAATCTGTATTTCCCTTGCATCAACATGACGGTTCGAGAATTGTTTTGCATTAGAATTTGGGTATTTAGTTGTCCCTTGGTATCACGTGGTGTTTCCTCATTGGTTCTGTTCTACTTTTCCCCATATCAACGTGATGTATCGGGAATTGGATCACACAAGAATTTGAGTATTTACTTGTCCTTTGGCGTCACTTGGCACATGTTGTTTCCTCAGTGGTGTCATTCTGTTTTCCCCTCCAAACAGCATTACGTTTCGGGAAACTGTTCTTTTTCTTTCCTTATTATTTATTAGCATACAGTTTTGTGTGTGCGTATGTCAGGATATTCTTGTCGATGTAGAATAAAGTCGTTTCTGCATTGTCTTATGCTACATGTACCCTTCTTCATGCTCTTGGTATCACTCTATGTCAGACTCACCTGACCAATAGAGTACTGAGAAGTGGAGATTTGGTGATGAACTTTCTTACTTTGATTTCAGGAAGATATGAAGAAAAACACTATGATGATGGTGGAGCAAAGCAAGGTACTGAATACTCCTGGAGCTGAGAAAAAGACCAAGAGGGAGTTGTTTGATGCACTTCGACAAGAACTGGAGTAAGCTCCTGCCTTTCTGTTTGAATCTATGCTCAGTAAGTCAGTAACAGTACATTACCTGGTTTGTATTTGGCCTTAACCACAATTTGCTTATCTGGATGTTACAAAATGTTTATAGCAGTTTTTGCTAAAAAAAGTAAAAACATGTGTAGCCTTGACCTCATACACAAATCTCCAGGTCTAGGATAAGCCATCTTCCTACTGTGTTGTTGCCCATTGCTGGTTGTTCAAAAAGTAGTAAAGTGGTATAGTTCCCATGATTTTATTTGTTCTTCCATTGTTCTGGTGTAGAAAATCCAAATTTACGTCTCGCATTTCGCAGTTTTCGACTCCATTCCCTACTTCTTGCCTCAACCAGTATGAAAATTTCATCAAAACTATGATGCAGTGCTAACTGTTTTATGCAATGCAGGACTCCAGTCCTTGAGAAAGGCTCCAAGGCAGTTTGGGAGCTGATTCTAGACAATGGTGGATTAGGGAAAGAGAACCGAAACAGTTGAGAAAGTCTTCTGCCGGCTCAGTGGAATCGACATGATGCCACCTCCGCCTTCAGCCGCTGGTGCTCATCAAGAGAAAGATGACATGGCTGTTGATGAAGTTGTGAAGAGCAAGGAGGTGGATACTTTCGAACCATCCTCATCAAGGAAGAGATCCTTCAGCAACATCAACCGAAAAGGAGTAGGTGCTTTACCAAATGGCAGTGCTACGGACCAGCATGATGAGTCCGAGGATAGTGACCAGAAGATATGATGCTGCTCTGCGCTGTAATTTTTAGTTCAGGCTGTAGTAGCTTTGGTGTTTGAATGATATAACAAGTCGAATTGTGATCCCTGCATATCCTAGGGTTGTATGGTATATTGGCAAGTTATACTTCCTGTTCATACAAGTTCTGTGAGCAACTGCTATAGTATATTTCTGTTTTCAAGAAAGCAGCTGCAGTTGAGTTTCTTCTGAATATAGGATAAATTGGTTGACTAATTCCTCTTGACAGTTGTGTTATGTTTAACTTGTAATCATTCAAGAATTATGTTAGATGCTTCTTGATTTTGCAATATTTTAGCAATTTTCCAATGGTACCTTGGTCTGAGTTGGATGGTAACCATTTATTTTCTTGTTTAGTTTTGAGGGTTGGAATGGGGATCCACCACAACATTCATCAAAAGCACTTGTTTAGTGTAAACATGAATGTTGACTCAAGTCATCCCACCAAAATTTCCAGAAAGACCCTTACATGGTTCATCTATTCCACGATGACTTCGAACCAAAAACACCAATAGCAGCCAAAGAGTTTTGTCCCCACTAAAAAATCCATCCTTTTTTTGCAGAAATAATCCCTTGTCCTTGGTAACCAAAGGCATAAAACCTTACCAGTAAATTTGATAAACCTTACGAGATTGTGGTGTGCTCGTTGCCTCTTGATGCCAAAACAATGGCATAAATGCACTGATACAACTATATCAGTAGCAATAAGGAAACACGGCAGGGCATCCACTTTAGTATCAACTGTCAAGTGTCACAAGGAAATAGCCAGAAAAACAAGCTACTCATAAGTCAGACAAGAATGGCTCTACTAGTACAATTGAGATAGGCTTCTGCTCAGCATTACATCATTGACATCATGAAATGGGCTGTTGTTCACTATCACTAGAACTTTTAAATCTTTAGGCTTCAGTCGACGTGTTCGTCCCTCCAGTCACGAATCATGAAGCTACAAACTCTTGATGTTCCATTCCTTGGCTCATGATCAAATGTTAGGTGATCGGTATCGGCTTCTGCATCAGGCATCGATGAAGTGGATGTCAAAGGTGCTTGGATGGATCTGCCACACATTCAGGGAAGCGTATTCCTCCAAGCACTCCTTCAATTGAGCCTCGCTGTATCCCTGTGATACAGACATTTTAGCACCAGCCAATTTTTCAGCAATCAGGCCATACTAATTTGTGCACCTGTACCAGTATGTGTATGTAGAAGTAGAAACTGTACCTTTCTGGAGATCAAGTTAAGAGCATGAGCATATCTCACATCCATGCTGCTCGTCCTAGCAGCTTCGTCTCTCAGGATAGAATATATGTCAGATATTGCATCAAGGCCAGACCGTTGGCGGTCATCAGAGTATAACGAGTACTTGGACATTTGCATCAGTCGCAGTGCTTCGTCGACATCACTCTGAGCCACAGTTTCTGAAAACCTAAGTCTTGCCAAGGCCTGAAATAGGCAAGCAGCATCATGTTTAAAGAGATATTTTCATATGGTATTGTGAAGGGAAAACAGTTAAGTTACTTACAATAGAAATACGGAGTATGCTCAAAAGTGTCCTGATAGTTGTGTAGGAGGTTGGTGCATTTGACTTTGCCTCCTCTTGGCGGATGCTGGAATATGCAGTTGCAATGTATTCCTCGAGCTCTCTAGGAACAGAAGGAATGACTCTTCTAGCAGCAGATATGTATGCTCTGTGGACAGATAAAGATTATAGACTAGCAAGTATTAGATAATGCAAAGATACTACACAATGATTTTATCTGTATTTCAGATTTTATAGTTTCTGGAACTTCCAACTAAAATATGAGCAATTCAACTATGAAATTGAAATTAAGTGAACATGAGCACTGCCACTCGAGGAATAGTGTCCTTGCCTGAGTACAGATGGCTCAAGTGGTGTGAACCCCAGCGCTGGTGATTCAAGATTTTGATGCACATGAAGAACGTGTCTTGCCATTTCAAGATCAGTTTCCATGTCTGCACGATCCAGGATCAACCAAAGGAGGTCGAAACGAGACAGAAGCGCTGGAGGTAGATTTATATTTTCTGCTGGAGTCCTCCTCATATCGTACCTTCCCCTGAATAGTTAAAGGCAATTACCATTGTCAACTGATGAAATTTTCTTTTTATCCCATGGAGAAAAGTATATTCATATCAAAACTTACCATGCTGGATTTGCAGCAGCCAGAATTGCGGTTCTCGCATTAAGAGAGGTGGTGATGCCAGCCTTGGCAATGCTAACTGTTTGCTGCTCCATTACCTCATGAATCGCTGTCCTGTCTGACTCTTCCATCTTGTCAAACTCATCTATAGCACAAATGCCCATATCTGCCAGTACCTGGAACCCAAGATTTTGTGCTGAGATTAATTATTAGCAAGATTGCATGCCTGTGATTTGGACCAAATGAACCCTTTTTGGGGGGTGCTAGCACAGTTTGTAGTACTAAAGAGACAGCTCGAAACAAGAATGAAATTGAAGGTTTACCAGTAATATAAGTACGAAATCTCAACTGTTGAAAGATTTAAAAAAGAAAAAACTACATATTTTCTCAATAGCTGTAGTCAGGATTGGAGTAAAGTTCATATATATACTTGTGAAAAGCACAAACACGTATACACCTATAGTTCAGTAGAAAAGAGAACTACAGTAAAAGATGCCATCATAAGGTGGTGTTGGTCTTACCAGTGCTCCACCCTCGAGGACAAACTCATTTGTTACTGGATCTTTCAGGACGGCAGCGGTAAGACCAACACCACTGCTCCCACGTCCAGTGGTGTACACTCCTCTTGGTGCAACATTGATAATATGCTTCAGAAGTTGACTCTTTGCAACACCAGGATCTCCCATCATGCATATATGCAGGTCTCCTCTGACCTGTACATTTACATTTCAGTCAATGTTGAGATGTGAACAGTTGGACAGAACAAAGCCTCATGGAAATGACATCATACTGATTCCTAGCAGCATACGTACCTTCATACCATCTGCAAGCTTCCGATGGGGTGCACCAACAAGTAGTAACAGCAGTGCTTTTTTGACATCTTCATGGCCAAATATTTCAGGTGCCAAGGACCTTGCCAACTTACTGTAGATATCACCGTCCTCAGCCAAACGGTCAATTTGTTCCTGTTCATCACCTTTTAGTTCATACCTGCAACAGTTTTTCAATCGCTATCAGACAGCTGCAGAAGATAAATGGATTGCTCGGCATGAAACCTAGATGACTTACTCCTCATATTTTTTCTTGAAATGGGTGACAGACATTGCTTCCAAGTAAGTATCAGCAACTAATCCTGCACGCATCGCTCTAAACCCGTAGTATGGCATAGGGAGAAAAATGCCCGACATCTCAACCACATCTCCAGGTGCAACCTGCTCATGATAGCATTTAGTACTTGGTTATATTACAGAATATCTTTAGTGAGTTCTTAATTCTCATGAGAGCATTTAGCTAGTGAATTGAATAAACGAAAAGCATAAATCTAAAAGCAACTTCCTTTCGAAGCTAAACTGTAGAGTACATTGATACACAAATGGTGATAACAACAGGAAAGTAGAACCTGCAAAGCAACTCAAAGGAAACTGCTCAAAGTGCAAGAAAGCTACTATTTTGCTTTACCTTTCTAGTCAGCTCTCCTCTTAGATGAGCAGTCAGAGAACGAGGAATGTGGCCTTTTGGTACATGTTCTGCTAACTCTTGAAGCTTCACCTGCAAGACAGTGTAGTTGTTATATGGAAGTGGAATCCAAAATATGATGAAACTTTGGCTGGTCCTTTCAATGAAGAAAGATAGTCCTGCTTGACCAGATTGTGAAGAAAGGTTAATACCTCCTGAAATT
The DNA here is from genome assembly GCA_904845875.1 of Miscanthus lutarioriparius. Taxonomy (NCBI): domain Eukaryota; kingdom Viridiplantae; phylum Streptophyta; class Magnoliopsida; order Poales; family Poaceae; genus Miscanthus; species Miscanthus lutarioriparius. The sequence goes on along the minus strand of CAJGYO010000014.1, from coordinate 29,242,098 downwards.
TCAAAAACTTTGATGCACGCAGTTGAAGGATTAGATTCCCCTTTGCTTTGTTCAGCTTGCATCGTTGAGATGGACATTCAATGAGGGGCATAAACACTCTAGCAGTCACTTCCTGCCAAATTCAAAACGAATAGAACTTAGACCGGAGACAAAATTCTAAGTATGCAACTGAGTATAGACAGAAGTGCATTTAGCCGCGTCTTTCAGTATATATCCTACACTGCTCTATGATCATTTTGTTACGAGTAAAGGGAGACTGAACTGGATGATACTATTGAGGCCTAATGGGGACTATATATAGAGTATATGAGGGACACAGGAGAGAAACCCTAGACTAGGAGATTACACTAATACCCTTGACTAATATACCTTAACACATTTATCATACAATGTCGATATATAGAGCCAAATTATTAAAAGAGGAAGCCTAAAATGAGATCAAGTACCTGGTATATCTCAAATCCACATTCTTCACATGTATAAACAGCAACCTGCATCAAGGGCTTCACATCCGAGCAGCGAGTAACAATCCCAGATATTTTCACAAGCTGCCCAATGTTGGATGCCTTTACTTGCCTAATGGTGAGCGGAGTCGCCTTTGAGAATGTCTTGATGTAAACCTCACTGTAATGCCAAAATAAGATCAGTTTTAGATAAACATCAACAGAGCTCGATAATTGGTTAGACACGAAAATTATTGGAGTGCAGTTCCAGTTGGAGGGGCAGATAGTGTTGGCGAGAATGTGAGACGCAAATGTTCATATCTGGCTGAAATATTATATGGTAGTATAACAGTAATCCAATATCCTTATATCCACAAAAGTGCAAGCTTGCAGGATATTTTATATTCCCTCGAGTCATCTGAGGCTAATGTTCCTAACATGTTCTATCTTTTTTTTTGAACGAACTAACATGTTCTATCAAACCAGATGAAATGGTTAGATTTACAGAAAAATCAGAGGAAGAAAAGCTAGTTTAAATTGTGAAGTGACAAGCAGTAATATGCTTTATGTTCTTCATAACATGCAGTGCAATACTCTCTCGATTCCATTGGAGCATAACCACAGGCCCATCTATTTTGTTTAACCAATTTATTGGAATCAGTTCACCATTCACCACGACAAATTTAGGACAAAGCCACTTACAAAAACCGTTTGATCTCTGGTGGCATTCTCTGCAGCGGGTCCGTGCCGTCCGCGCCGCCGTCGGCCCCCTCATCCACACGCTGCGTCATGAGGATGTCCCTGTCCTCGTCGACGGTGTACGCCTCTGTGGGCTCCGGCATGATCTCGTCCATGGCCTCCGCGAAGACGCCGATGTAGCGCCGCGTGTTCTCAGTGACACGCTGCAAGAACTCCTCGTCGATATCCTTATACTGCACACCAGAAACAACATTTTGCACCCAAAATCACATGTTTGCGTCCGCAAAGTTGGTAAAAGGGGGGCAAAAGAAAAGGAACTGAATGTTGTGGTGGTGAGGAGTTGGTACATGGAACATGTCATCCAGCTCGATCTGGACCGCGCGTATCTTCCTGTTCGCGACATCTTGCTGCAACCAGACAGAGAGAAATCAGCGTGAAATTGCGAGGAAAAAAAACAGATCTGGAAAGGGCAACCCTAGAATACACGGGGAAGAGATCATGGTTACCAGGATGTTCAGGTATTTGGGCTCGCCGTGAGGGCCGGCGAAGTTGGACAGGAAGTCCTTGGCGAGCGCTGCAGGCACAAAAATCAAACACCAAGAACCGACGCGCCGTCAGAGAATGTTCTGGAACCTTGCAGGGGCAAACGAAGAAACGGTTCGAGGAGGTTCCGGAGGATGTCGCCACAGCAAGACGTACCTTTGTCTGCGGCGAAGTCGGGGTTCTTCATCCCGGCGGCTGTGATTGGAACGGCGGTGGCGGCGGCGAGGAGGTGGTGGGAGGCGGACAAGAGCGGGGGCGCGGCTGTGGGGAGGCGGCAAAATGTTCGGGGGAACGGCGGGAAGAGGGGAATAAGAGGAGGGTTTTTGGCGGGAAGGCAGAGGGCGGCGTGGCGGGAAGAGCAGGTTGGCCCTGGACCTCGAGTGGGCCGAGATGTTGTGGGCTTGGGCTTATTAGAAGCACGAGTGGGCTGATACATTGTGGGCCGTAATCAGGCCGCTCTGCGCTGCGTGGTTGGTGACCGATGTGCCTGCCCGCGAGATATTTTTGGCGCTCTTTTGGTTTATTTTTCCTGTGGTGATTTTTCATTTCTACCATATTCATACCTTTTAAAGAAAAAAGAGAGATTTATTAATTGTCACCAGTCTTTTTTGTTTTTGAGCACAACCTGGCCTTCATGGCCTTTCATTAACAGATGTAAGCTCGACACAATCGCGAGCTACTAAATTGTTTACAAAATCTGGGAGGGGATCATCCCACACCAAGGATTGACCCGGGTCCCAACTCAGAGGAACGTGGTGAAGCTAAGACTTTATTACAAAGAAAATGATCAGCTAGTAGCTCACGGATACTTCGGAAAAAGACTCCACTTGCTGCCATATCCCTGGCATGTGACGTGATCGCTTCCCACAGTTGGCTGCAATCCCAGGAGATGCCTGCCCGCTGCGCTGACTCCAACGCAAACAAGCATGCCATCGATTCAGCTGTGAGACTTTTGGTTACAATTGTGAGCAATAATCTGCTCACACAAACCGACGATTTCAACAGTTGCTCGATCTTATGAGCCACATAGTTACACTCTATCTCCTTGTCCTTGCAGACATTCTTCTACAAACTTGCATCCTGTTCGCTGCAGCTTAAAGCGGTTGTCGTTGTCGCTGCCGCTCCTCAATTATGTTGTCATGTACCTTTGAGGTTCTTGCAGCTGTAGCCGCTGCGTTTTAAGCTACAGAGAATAGAGCCTTGAGGTCATGAGGTGCGATGTTCTTCAATCACAGCACATCAACATGTTTGCAACTGAACTGCAATAATCTGTCTCAAGGATCATTGGGTTGCTAGATCATTCTGCCGCCACATGGAGAATGCCATCTAGCACTTCAATTTCTTCTGCATACACACCCTTTCGGATTAGTTTGGATCTATCATTTTCCATTCAATTTCTTCATAATACACTCCCTTTCGGATTAGTTTGGATATATCATTTTCATAGGGATTGGAGGGGATTGAGAGGAGTATCAACCTGTTCGCTCGGTCATATTTGACTTATAAGTCATGACTTATCAGCCAACAAACAAGATTTTTTCTCTCACACCAAACCAGCCAACAATCCTTTCAGCCATGACTTATAAGCTAAACCACGTATATGAGAATGAGTGTATCAAAGTAGCCCTCTGTGTTGCTGGCTGGGAAGAGAGCACCTACTATGGTTCATATCCTCACCGTGCTACTCTCTCTGTTTTAAATAAATAGATTCCTAACAAATTTATATCAGATTAGTATGATAGAGAAAAGACCATATTATCATTCATTAATCGGAGTTGATGCAATCTGATCGGTTATTTTCAAGTTGCATGCTAATTATAGCATTTACTGCACACACTCTTGGATTGGGGAGTTCAGGGGGTCCCCAACGGGAGGCTCCCGATTTCTTACGTGGAGCTGAGAGAACGGAAATCTCAATCGCCCGCGACGAGTTCGGCGCTAGTCTCGCACACTTTCTCGTAGAACGTCGGGTCTCTGTTTACTTGTCCCCATGTCACAGCTAATGAGTTTTGTTTCTTTCTTTATTACGCTCCATGCCATCTCAGTCAGCGATTTGACCGGGCTGTTGCGGACGCCCTTAGGGGTTGCGTTGGTGAAAAAGAGGGAAATAGGAGGGGGTATTGTAAATGCTAACAGAGTCCAAGCAAAATAAATGGGCCGAACCCATTGATTTGTAGATAAATTCTTTGGTTAGGAATCTACTTAAGCCTCCTTTGGCACGGCTCATCTAAAACGGTTTCACCGGTGAAGCCAAAGTCGGTGAAGCTAGAAAAACTGGCGTTTTCCGGCTTCTAGTTCATTTTAACCCCGGCTTACAAAACGGCTTCACGCTACAGTACCTCGATTTGTGCAAAATAGATGAAGCCGAAGCCGAAGCCGGCATAAGCCGTGCCAAAGAGACCCTTATTTAGAAACACGGGAGTACAATTTCATATGACCATTGAAAAATACTAACATTTATTCCTTTAGGCACATATAGCAAGGAACTAAAATTTTCATTAAAAACAGTTGCGGGTCCATTTGTCATCAAATAGGCATAGAACCATGGACTACATTCTGTTGGGATGGGCCTACATCCGGTTTTTTTAAAGTTGTAGTGCAGTTTTATTGAACGGGCGCTGCATAATATAAAAAAATCGGAGATATGTGGAATGAACTCAACAAATTGAGAGTTCAAAAATTCATGTGACAAGAAAAACGTGTCACACAATTTAGAGGCACATGATTTGTTTTAGATTTTTTTTAAAAAAATAGTTACCGCGTAGAGGGTAGAGGGTATATATCAAAATTTCCATCTGCTTTGCGGTTTGTTCATGAGAAATAACAGCAAATAACATTGTTAAAATGCTGCGCTATTAAAATTATTTCCTCGTATCTTTAAAGGTGGAGAATAGTATAAAGTGCTAAGATAATGAGGAATTTGTTTTTTTTTATGAAGAGATATTTTAAGATGATAAATGACTTCCGAAAGAAAGGATAAACATCATGAGAATTCATCGTCATTGATTCTATACGAATAATAACAACTTCCATTGGATTATCAAAGAATATCCATGCAAGTGTTCTTGCAATTGGGGTTGATGCTAATGCAGAATCATTTCCCCCCAAATGATACATACACAAACACTTAGACCTAATTTGGATCCAAGGGGAGGCAAACCCAGGGATACAAAGCCCTACTAGAGAACTAAGTTATTTATTCATCCCCATGGATTGTTGGCCGTGAGAAAGTCTGGGATCCCAAGGTAATTTGAGTTTCCAAACTAGCCCTAATATATACGCATGCATATTTACCTCTATGAATAATTGAACATCTCAGGAAGACCGAGATATGGCAAATCTTGAAACTGACAAAATCATAGGTGTCCCAATGTGGATGGATAGGTTGCCTACCACTTAATGAATATCGCTGTTTCTTCCTCGAACAATTCCAGAAAAAAATTGCAAAAACATATAACAAGTTTAAGACTTAAACATAAATAGATATGTTCCACCATGAGAAACTTAGCGGTTCGTACAGCATAGTCATTCATAGGTTTAAGCTATCTGCAACCGGCGGCTACTACAACTTGAAGATGGTACTTTATTCCTGTAGAGTCTGTATATTTTCCGCAACGAACTTTACTATCCTTATCCTCCCCAAAAATATCTATTTTTCACGGTGCCTTTGTCAACTTGGTTTCTTGGATTATCCATCCAGGAATTGAACAGAATCATGGAGGTTTAGTTGGTGTGTTTTGTCAACACAAAAAGAGAAGAAAAAAGAAGCGTAAACCCTGGGATGCAGCCACACATGGTGCATGCACTTGGAAGGCCACCATCGCAATCAAACACCGCTGGACGCCCAAATTTCCTAAACCATGAGCCCCCACCTCTGCAAGAACCGGTGGCACACTGCTAGGCTGCTAGGTACAGTTTGTTTCCATTTCTCTTCCTGAATAATGTACATATATATGTTACCACCACTCTCAGTAGGCACTGAGCCGAGAGGCACGCATATAAGAGGATGTTTGAATACAAAGACTAATCGGTAGCTAACTAAAAATTAGTTAAAATTAGTTATAGTGCATTTAAACAGGAGGGCTAATAAGTGGGTTACTCTGTTGGTCAGATCTTCAACTGTTGTATGTCACCTTGCTAGCCAATCTTAGCTAGTTTGAGCTAGTTTTTAACCCAACTAGTAACTATCTCTAGCAAACATGGCAAGAACAAACGGCATGAATATAAACTAATCATTCAAGATTTTTGTGATCATCTGCAGTTTGGAACCTTCGTTAGTGCTTTCAATGCACAGTTGGGAGCTTTTTCTCGAGTTGGACCTGACCTTAAAACGTGGTCGGAAAGGAGGAAATAAAGATTAGCAAATCGGTGCAGGGCAACATGCCAAAGTGGCCACTGGATTGAAGCACGTTTATGGTGCTCTTTTGAGGGGCAGGTCATGGCCCGCTTGACTTTCTTAAGTTTTTCTTTTCATTGTAGCTGCTTTCATCTTGTCCTCTTAGTCCCATCCTCTGTCTGTCCTCTCTAATTAACTAGGAGAAGTGGAGAACCACTGAATGAGGCATGCCTTTTTGGTAGGACATTATTCTATCTCTCTCAGTCTGATCTACTATATTAGGCTGCCACAAGTTGGCTGGTAGCCTAATAATAAATAAAAGGATCACCACAGTTTAGGACTAAAAAAAACTGGACTCATGGTGTTGTTTTTGTTAGTGCATATACATGTGCTTCTGTGTTTGGTTCAACAAATTTGTGTTATGAATTGCCTTGACGTTGTCATTTAAAACCCTGTGTTAGGTTTCCCTCTTGCAATTGCCTGCAGGTGACCAGAAGAAACCCACTTTGAAAGAAAAACATTGTGGGGACTTAGCGCCTAAGTGGCTGCTTAAGAAAGCTCCTTTTGCACCATAGAAAGAGAAGATCCACACTTGTTCTTCTTTTTCATTTCTTTTTACTTTAAAATAGAGTAATGGATGCACTGTAATGAAATTAATAAGTCAAAAAACATGTACTAGCAAAAGGAGCAAAGCGTGGCACTCCCTGCTAACCGAGAAATTTCCAAATTCACAATGTGTTGACAAACATCTCAATAACTTAATTTGTATTGGATAAACATCTTGAGACCAAGTATTGGTATATGCTTAAATTATGGGCCCATATCCATGCAGCAATAGGAAAGATGTGTGCTATAAAGCAGGATTTTAGACAATGTACGTACTCCCATCGTTTTCTGGTTGAGGAAGATAAAAGAACGGCAGCTAATTGTTGAACTTTTGATTCCAACAGAATCGGGTGCTCAGCTTGATATACTCCTTATTATATGTAATTTATTTCTCGCTTCTGCTTTACCTTTGTTTGTTTTAGACATTTTTCTTCCTTTTCGTTCTTATCCTTTCAAATATGGCACTGGTTGGGTTGACTGATATAGCCGCCATACAAAGCATTCAAAGTTCAAGCGGCTAATAGATTTAGAGTGGAGAGCATATTCCTTTTGTCTTGATGGACTGAACTATTCCTTTTATCTTTATTCATTATGGAGTGTGCAACTAGAACATATGTTGTGAAGTCTTCTAATGGTCAGGCTTTCTCCTAAGTTTGTGGTGAGCCGTGGAAATTTTGTTAAGGTTTTGATTTCACCTCTGCATGGGGAAAAATCAATATAGTGAAAAAAAACAAGGTCGGTCTTTGGAGGTCCTTTGGCGAGGGTAAGTGGTTGAGAAAGAACCAACTTCCTTGGGAGCTTCTCAACATTAACAAAGACATAGGATTCGAGGAGGTGAATTCAAATTTCAGTAAACAAATAGTGTGCCTTTTTTGCTTGTTGGTGTGTTCATGTCGTGCAAGTTGACTTTTGGAAGATGTATCCTGATCTACTTATTTTTGTTTTTTTGTTGTTGTAGGTTTTGCGAGGAGTCAACTCACTACATATCCAATAGCAAGTGGAATCAATTAAATAGGCGTAATTCCTCTCAATTTGTGTTACTCTCCTTACTTAGTGCCGAGACCTTCGTCCAATGTTTTCAGATTGGCCTAATCAGACCTTCGATCAAATATTCCACTACAAGTTCTATATGTTTCTGGAATGCATATTCACCCCCCTCTCCCCACCCCATGTTTTAGGCGACATCTCGATTCTTTCATATACATTTTGATCGACTGCTTTAAGAACTTGGAAGGTAAAGATGTCCATTTGGTTGACATTTTGGTCCTGATGGGTGTACCATTCTCCATGATTAACTCCTTGAACATATCCTTTGAGTACTTTGTTTGACATATGAAGGTGTCGTCCTTGAGTTGCTTGATTTGAAAATCAAGAAATAACTTCAACTCTTCACTGGATCAATGATTTAGCGATAAATCAAATTCAATCAGCGATAAACCACTGGATCATATCATTCAGTCATTCTAGAAGGTTTACTCTTCATCCTCACATCACTAGATGGTTTGGTGAGTCTTACTTCTAGCCACTAGATATATGGTGACACTATAGACACCTATATGAGTAAGTGATCCTTGTATATTTATTGTGAATTTGGTTAGTTTGTCTTGTGATTGTTTCTTAGTTCTAACTCTTCCCATTCTACCACTTTGAGTTTTGTACTAGTGAATAATTATGCTACAAAAATTGGTTTAAAGATGTGACAAAAATGGAATGAATATATATTGTCTCTAAGTAAGCATCTAAATCTCTTTTTCTAGGGTTTCGATGTTGTATAATAAACATTTCAAGGTGGATTAGTGTTAGTGTATGGGTATCATATATGGGGCCATGCTTGCAACAATGGAAAAGGTGTGTTGTACAGTGAGCTTAGACAATAAGACAACACACTCAAGTATTTGAATATATTGAGGAAGAGAAATGGATCTATTGAGGAAGAGAAAAGAATACAGAGCCTAGCTCAGATGGTTTGGTTCCTTGCAGTGAAACATGTCCTCTCTGATTTAAGTCCCCGATCGACTTGACGTGGATGTTTGCATTTTTCTGGATTTATTTTTGGATTTAACGGTGTTCTTCTTTCAGTGGTAGTTGACGACATGCTCATCGCCTATGGTGATTTTGTCAATCTCAAGATCTGCATGTGCATATATGAGTGTCTATGCCTGTATTATGATTCGCAAAAAAAAAGAAAAAAAGTACACAGCTGATTGCTTTGAGATTCTGGTTTTGCGAGAATTCTGGTTGCACTGTCAACTATAATGCTCCTTCTGAAGTTTTGATGTATACCTCATTTGGGTTTTGTACCTTACCTTTATATTTTCTACACATATCTAATCTTTCATCTTGTTATGTCATTTCAAAAAAATATCAATATGAAACTTTTTTTCTCGATCGGACCATGCGGCCCATTTTTCATTAAGAGGAAAAGGAGTTTGTAGTAATCGATACACAGGTAGTCTCTAACGGTGGCGAGGAACCATCATTAGCAGATCACCGTCGCCCTAGCTACCGGATTATCCAAATAAATATTACATTTGGAACAAATTGCGCAGCCAGATAGGGCACACCGCCGCTAGGCTTGAGAAACCACCTCGTCCCACTCGTCCGCTTCACGGACCGTTGCCAGGTAGATGATCTTGATCCCCGACGCTGACCTCTGAAAGGTCATGTTGTTCCTCTCCTTCTAGATGGACCATGAAATGAGCAGCATCAATGAGTCGAAGGGCGGTCTGACGTCGTGGTCGACCCTTAGCATCTGCCACAACCACTAGGTCCCCAGTTCGTCACCGTTATTCGGTACGAGCGCAGTAAGGCCAACCGGCGCCAGCATCCTGAACTAGAGCTACCTCGCCATGATGCACCCAAGGAATAGATTATCACCAGTCTCTGGCTCTTGGCCACACATGGCGCACTCATCAGTGTCCTGAAGACCATGCCTTTTGCGTCATTCTACGGTCTAGAGCCTACGGTGTAGGGCTAGCCAGAAGAAGAATTTGACTTTGGGCTGCACCTTTGTCTTCCAGAGCTCTTTGGCCCCCAGGAGCGATGTTGATCTGGCGAAGAAAGCACGGTAAGTCGACGATGCGAAGTATTTCCCATCCGCCGACCATTTCCACACGAAGCGATCAGCTTGAAGAGGATCAGGCTCCACGGCATGCAGCTGCTGCTAGACGAGGAGGTACTGACAAAGTACCTGTGTGGTGAGCATGCCAATGATGTCACATGCCCAACGGTTCTAGAACATACCGTCCCTCACCGTCCTCTTCTTTTCGCTTCTGCTTAGTGCTGCATACAGTGCTGGAACAAGGTGATAGAGGGGACCAACAGATGCCCAACTATCGGTCTAGAGCATAGTGGAGCATCCATCTCCCAGAATCGCCGTCATAGTGATGATGCTCATGGCAGCCACTAGCTTTTCCAACTTCGACGATAGCGCTGTCCAGCAGCGTCCTGGCTCTGCCCTTCGTAGCCTTTCCTAACACAACCTCAAGGCGTAGCCGAAGAAAGCGCAAATCAAGGATGCCAAGACCGCCCATGTTAGTCGGTCTATACACCATCAGCCAGGCCACCTTGTACTTCCCTCCCATGGTCGATTCAACGCCCACCCACATGAAAGCCTTGCGATGCTTATCAATCTAGGCGATCGCCCAAGCTGACAGGCAGCATGCTATGCTCGTATGGACCAGAATGGCCGATAGAGTCACCTTGGTGAGCAAAACATGGCCCACGTGGGTAAGCAGACCGGACTTCTAGGTGGGGATCCTGGTAGCGACGGAGTCCACAAGCGCCTGCTCCTCGGACCGCCTAAGCCTCTTCAACAACAGAGGAATGCCTAGATATTTGCATGGGAACGGCACAACGACACATGGGAACACCTCTTGCACAACGACGATCATGTCATCCATGCAACGAATTAGGGTGGCGACGCACTTGTCAATGTTGGCGACAAGTCCAGATGCCCCTACAAACAAATGCAGGATCTACTGCACACAATTGAGATCATTGTGCCTAGGAGCGACAAGGTGAATCTATGTTTCCATGAGTTTAAACTGACAATTTCCACGAGTTATGGTGAATCTGTGTTTTCAGCAGGGTTTATCCAGAAACCCGTCAAGGTGGATCAAATCATCAAATTTAATCAGGATTATTCGCGACGTAAATAGAACCAGAAGGTTCCATAGGGCACCAGAGGACTCCACACCGAAGATGACCGCGAGAGACCTCTAGGTGGGACCGGCCGGTCCCACCTGTAGGCTAGCTGGTCCTAGGGCCCACCTATCAGCCTCCATCTTCACACATCGGTTCTCCACCGTCTTAAGGATTGCATCTCCACCGTTCTTTCAAGTCAGTTTGATCCGAGGGTCTAGAATTGACGCTATCCCCTATATATACAGCCATGTACCCCTTTCAGAAGAGGCATCCTGAAATCCTAATTCATATCCTCCTCATTAGGATCAGAGCCAGCTATCAAGAGAAGATTAGTCCTGCATAGGATTTAGTCTTATAAATAATAGTGAGATAGAGTGTGAGGGAAGAGTTTAGAGGAAGTGTCGGCCTATCAGTGCTCTCTCTACGGCTTGTACCTTGGCGGATCCAAGTTCTATTTGAGTTTGCTTCTGAGACTTCTTTGGTAATCAAGTTCTGATTCAAGTAAGCATCTTGTTTATATTATTCATCAGGATCATGACTCTTTTGAGTGCTTTATTCTCTTCCTAGGGGGAGTAAAGTATTAATCATAAGTGCAAGCGTGGTGCTTAGACTTGGGTTGATCGTGGATGCACCCTGCATTCTGGATCGGTGGTAGCTCATGAGGGTGACTCTTATAGCCTCATTGAATTCTCTGTAGTCCACCTTCCGTTTATAGGCCAAGTATGATCCGTTACGAAGGAAAAGTATCCTCTGCTGGTGTCTTTTCCTTAGTAATGTCCCTAGTTGAATAGTAGAAGACATAGCTTACCAAAGTCAAAACTAGAAAACCTTAGTTATCCTCTCTACGCTCCTATTTATCCTTGGCCTTGTTTCTACCCTTAGTTAAGTTAGACCGTAGTTAGTCTCACACGTTTCCCTGTGGATACGATACTTGGAATACTTCGGGTGAAAGCTACAGCGGTATCCGTGCACTTGCAGATTTATCTGTGTGCATTAATAAATACCAACAAGCTTTCTGGCACCGTTTGTCGGAAAATGGTTTCTGAATTAACTACGAACCTAGCTTAGCTTTTTATCTTTAGTTTTAATTTTTCTTTTAGCATGGATAACACACCTATATATGAATATGCTAAACCCACGAGTGCAAGCCTAAATCCACCAAAATCTTCAGAGCCTATCCTAACACCTGGCTATGAGCTGCTACTAAGTGTAATAAAACTGAATCGGGAACAATCCTTCTCGGGAGAAGGCAATGAAAACCCATACTCATACCTATGGGAGTTTGCATCAGACCTATGCATGCTTACGTATCGCTAGCATGTCTGATGAAACTTTAAGATAGAAGTTGTTTCTGCTCTCTTTGACGGGAAGAGCTAAACAATGGTATAGTCGAACCGTAGGAAGTATGTAATGAGATTGGGAAACGTTATGCTCTAAATTTTGTTTACATTTCTTTCCCATCTCTAGAATGGTTAGCTTTCGGAAAGAGGTTCTAAATTTAGACAACTAAAAGAAGAATCTCTTGGCACATCATGGGAACATATTAATAGTTTTATCACCACTGGCCCAGACCTTGCTATTTCAGACCCGATGCTCTTTTCAACATTTTTATATGGGTCTTAGCAAGGATTCTGCGCAATCTCTTAATCAAGCCTCTAGAGGAGCTTTCCTCAGTTTGTCTATTAGTGAAGCAAGGTCTATGCTTGATAGAATTAGTGGAAAGATTTCCTACACTAGCATTCATAATGAACTCCCCGAGAAAGAGAAGGAATCATCTCCCTATCAGGAAGAAGTTTTGATAGCTGAACCACAACCAGTCCAATCCTAAGATTTAGCTATCAATCCCGAACCATCAATACATCAAAATCCTCCAACGGAAGAAGAAATTCCACTTTTGGAAATCCCTGTTGAAATTAAGGATGATCTTTTTTATGCTGATTTTGGAAAAAGCTTAAACTCTCTGCTACATAAAAGACCTTCGAGCGAATATAATTTAAATCCTCTCAAGAAGGGATCTCTTAGAAAATGTCATTATTCCCATATAGGACATTGGGAAGGACTCAAGGGTGGCATGTCAAGTGATGCCATAAAAGGAGAGCCGAGTCATCTAGAAGCCAATCCTATCTTCTCCCCTTCTATGCTTGCAACCGATATAAGTTTTGAACCCATCCTTGACCCCGATGAATCCTCTAATGCTCTTACTCCTAAGTCTCTTGATGATCCTAGAAATCTATTAAGACATTGAAAGGTCCTAATGGCTAGAGGGGGTGAATAGCCTATTAAAAATTTCTACTACAACACTAAGACAAATGATTAGTCAATAAGATGGAGAAGCGAATTTTGTGCTAGCACTATACTTGGGGTTGCAAGTCACCTACCCAATTCTATTTTCTATGATCTCTAGTATATCACAACAAAGCTATGTCACTAATATACACCTAGGTGATCACCCTAGTGAGAGTAATACAATTAAATGATACATTATCTAGTCTTAACTACCACTAGCTCTATCCAAGTGAATGTATAATGAAATACAAGAGAGTGGTAGAGAGGTATACCGCTGTGGCAAGTGACCAATGAGTGAATACCAATGAATACTAAGGATACAATCAAGACACAATCATTTTTCCTCTGAGGTTCACTTGCTTGCCGGCAAGCTAGTCCCTGTTGTGGCGATTCACTCATTTGGAGGTTCACACGCTAATTGGCATCACACGAAAAACCCTCAATAGGGTGCCGTACAACCAACACAAGATGAGGATCACACAAGCCATGGGCAATTTACTAGAGTACCTTTTGGCTCTCCACCGGGGAAAGGTCAAGAACCCCTCACAATCACCTTTGCCTTGAGCTTTTTGTTTTTTCTCTTTCTTCTTTTTCAAGTTTAAGCATTTGATCATCACCATGCCATCACCATCATCATGATCTTCACCATTACTTCATCACTTGGAGTAGTGCTAGCTATCTTATAATCACTTTGATAAATTAGGTTAGCACTTAGGGTTTCATCAATTCACCAAAACCAAACTAAAGCTTTCAACCTCCCCCTTTTTGGTAATTGATGATAACTCTTTCACAAAGATATGAATTAAAATTTATTTGAATCCATGTTGCTTGGCCAAACATATTTACCATGTGTAAAAGGATATGGACAAGTTTCATGAATCCCAAATGGTAGCAATTGTTCCCCCTACATATGTGCTAAGGGTTTGGATTGTAGCTTGCACATATGCTTAGATAGGAAATATAGGAGACAATGTCTACCAAATGATGCTAAGGTATAAAAGATGGACCTTTGAAGCTTGATACCAATCGGAGTGCACCAATATACCATCCTTAGCAACATTAGTAACTAGACATACACAAAAACTAGAATACCCCATGAGATCAACATTAGAAGCAAAGGTCTAGTTTCCATAAAATGAACATAAGTCTAGTTTCTTAACATATGCATGCTAGTTTTTCATTTCATCATTCAATCCTATAACTAGCATATACCACGCAAGCATAAATATTAAAATTTAAAACATGTACCATGCAAGAAAACATTTGAAATGCACATTAAAATGCATCCACCAAGTTTATGAGCTTGCTCCCCCTACTTGTATGCTCAAAATTTTAATTGATCCCTTACTTTGTCATATCTCTCCCCCTATGTCAATTTCTCAATTTCTTCCCCTTTGTTATCTTTTTACTATCTTTGTACACTATTTCTCCTCCTTTGTCATCAATGACCATAAAGGTTCAAAAAGTAGATAGGTTGAGATTATCAATGTTAATCAATGGGGTGAGGATCATTTTCCCAAATTTGGTTCAATCTAGAATACTTGCCAAAGATATTTAACTCGGTTTGATCCAAGGACAAGCTTCTTCACACCTCTAAATAAGGGTTATCTTGTACCATGTTGAGTTAAACACTTATAGCTTATTTTCTAAATCAAACACTAGGTTTACAAGCCCACAGACATGTCATATGCTACCACTAGACCAAATTAAGCATAGAAGCAATAGTGGTACCATACAATCATCAAATTCATTTGATTTTCATGAATGAGCCTCTTAAATGTGAAAGATGTCTAGATGCACTAAACATGTCCTTAGCAAGGATGTATGCCATGCCAATCAACTTTTACCTTGGATTGTTCGAAGAAGAGGCATGTCATATAAGTGGGGGTGCATCAACACATATTTGAGAAATCCAATATATTCAACTCATTCCTTAGCTTGCAAAACCTTTTCTCATCTAATGGCTCGGTAAATATATCAACAAGTTGATCTTCGGTGCCTACACTCTCAATGCAAATGTTCCATTTTTGTTGGTGATCTCTTATGAAATGATGACGGACATCAATGTGCTTTGTTCTTCTATGTTGAACCGGATTGTTGGTTAACTTGATTGCACTCTCATTGTCACATAGCAATGGCACTTTCTTGAACTTGATTCCAAAGTCATTCAAGGTGGCCTTCATCCAAAGTATTTGTGCACAACAACTACCGACAGATATGTATTCAGCTTCAGCGGTTGATAATGCAATACTATTTTGCTTCTTTGATGACCATAAAACAAGTGATCTTCCCAACAATTGACATGTGCCCGAGGTGCTCTTCCTTTCAACCTTGCATCCCGCATAATCCGAGTCGGAGTAACCAACTAGCTCAAACTTTGCTCCTTTGGGATATCACAAACCAATATTTTTGTGTATGCTTTAAGTACCACAGTATTCTCTTTGTAGCCTTCAAATGACTTTCTCTTGGTGAGGCTTGAAATCTTGCACACATACATACACTAAATATGACATCCAGCCTTGATGCGGTCACATAGAGTAGGCTTCTAATCATAGACCGATACAATTTTTGATCCACCATATTGCCGTGTTGAGTATCCAAGTAGGAATCCTTCCAAGTTCTCATTCTCATCTTAGAAACCCTTGGTTTCATCAAATTCAACATCATGAACTTCTTCAAGAGTACCACTATCCAAATTCCAAACTCTATATGCTTTGCTAGTAGTTGAGTATCCAAGTAGGAATCCTTCATCACATTTCTTGTCAAACTTGCCCAATCTAGTGCCTTTCTTCAAGATATAACATTTGCAACCAAAGAACTGAAAATATGTAATGTTGGGCTTTCTATCATTCAAGAGCTCATATGGTGTCTTCTCTTTCAATGGGTGACAGTAGAGGTGGTTGCTATAATAGCAAGCCGTGTTGATAGCTTCGGCCCAAAAAGATTGGCTCACATTATACTCACTAAGTATAGACCTTACCATATCAATGAGTGTTCTATTCTTCCTCTCAACAAGGCCATTTGATTGTGGAGTGTACTTGACCGAGAATTGATGTATAATTCCAAATTCATCACACAACTCATTAATTTTAGTGTTCTTGAACTCACTACCGTTGTCACTTCTAACTCTCTTGATGGTTGTTTCAAACTCATTGTGAATGCCCTTGACAAATCATTTAAATGTTGCAAACACATCACTTTTGTCCACTAGAAAGAATACTCAAGTGTATCTAGTATAATCATCCACTATCATAAAGCCATATTTGTTACCACCAATACTAGTGTATTGAGTTGGCCCAAATAAGTCCATGTGCAATAACTCAAATGCTTTACTAGTGCTCATCACGCTTTTCTTAGGATGGATGTTTCCAACTTGTTTTCCAGGTTGACAAGAGCTACAAAGCTTATCTTTCTCAAACACTACATCTTTCAAGCCTTTAACCAAGTCATGCTTGACCAGTCTATTCAATTGTTTCATTCCAACATGACCAAGCCTTCTATGCCATAACCAACCCATGCTAGACTTAGTGAACAAACATTTAGATAATTGAGCTTCACTAGCATTGAAATCAACCAAGTATAGATTCTCATATCTAGAGCCCTTGAAGATCAAGTTAGAGCCATCTACACTTATGATCTCTACATCATCTATTCCAAATATGCATTTGAATCCAAGATCACATAATTGAGCCACGGATAGCAAATTAAAGTTCAAGCTCTCTACTAGCAACACATTGGATATGCTCATGTCATTGGATATTGCAATCTTACCAAGCCCTTTGACCTTACCTTTGCCATTGTCACCAAATGTGATACTATCATAACAATCATTGCCATTGGTATTGATTGAGTTAAACATTCTTGCATCACCGGTCATGTGTTGAGTGCATCCACTATCAAGAACCCAATGCCTTCCTTCGGCTTTGTAATTGACCTACAAAAGAAGATAAATTCTTTTTAGGTACCCAAACTTGCTTGGGTCCTTGAAGGTTAGTGACCAAGCTCTTTGGCACCCAAATGACTTTCTTCTTTGAGCCCATCCATGGTGTACTAAATGGACTTAGCTTCGGCCCAAAAAGATTGACTCACATTGTACTCACTAAGCATAGACCTTGCCATATCAATGAGTGTTCTATTCTTCCTCTCAACAAGGCCATTTGATTGTGGAGTGTATTTGGCCGACAATTGATGCCTAATTTCAAATTAATCACACACCTCATCAATTCTAGTGTTCTTGAACTCACTACCATTGTCACTTCTAACTCTCTTGATGGTTGTTTCAAACTCATTGTAAATTCCCTTGACAAATGATTTGAATGTTGCAAACACATTATTTTTGTCTACTAGAAAGAATACCCAAGTGCATCTAGTATAATCATCCACTATCATAAAGCCATATTTATAACCACCAATGCTAGTGTATTGAGTTGGCCCAAACAAGTCCATATGCAATAACTCTAATGCTTTACTAGTGCTTGAAAGGATCAAGATGCCCAAGAGGGGGGTTAAATTGGGCTAATTCTAAATTTCTTTGCAATAATTAAACCCTACGGTTAGCCCAATTAACCCCTTGTGCCTAGAATATGTTTTTATTGGTCTACCGCACAAAAGTTTAGCAACCTATGTTCCAATCCTACTCTAGCATGGTAATTCTATGAATGTAAATGACAAGAATTGAATTGCTCAAAGTAAATGCTTAAAGTAAAGAGAGAAGGAGGAACATGGCGATGTTTTTCTGAGGTATCGGAGAGTCACCACTCCCCACTAGTCCTCGTTGGAGCACCCACGCAAGGATGTAGCTCCCCTTGATCCGCGCAAGGATCAAGTGCTCTCTATGGGTTGATTCTGACACTCCGTCGTGGTGAATCACCCACAACCGCTCACAACTTGAGTCACAAGCTCCGCCGGATGATCACCAAACTCCCAACCACCACCAAGCCATCTAGGTGATGGTGATCACCAAGAGTAACAAGCACGAACTCTCACTTAACCACAACAAGCCTAATGAGAAGGGTGGATGCACACTTTGCTACTCTTGCTTTCACTAATGAGGGCTCTCTTTGGGATTCTCAAATCTCAATCACCTCACTAGGGCCTTGCTCTTCTTGGCACTCTCAAAGGTGTTTCTCAGCTGTTGGAATGATCAAAAGTATCCCCTCACATGGATGGAGGAAGTATTTATAACACCGGTTGAAAAACGAACCGTTATGTGCCTCTGCGGGGTGACCGAACGCTTCGGTCAAGTTGACCGGACGCTCTGATTAGTTCTCCCTGAAATCCAGTGTTTAAGTTGTGACCGGACGCAGGACAGCATCTGGTCAGCACTAACCGGACGCGTTCGGTCATGATTTTCCCTCTCTGGAACCTTACTAATGTTAACCAGACTCTAGACCCCCAGTGTCCGGTCACTTTGTTGCTCAGCGTCCGGTCAGTAGCCGGAACCTGACTAGCGTCCGGTCAGCACTGACCGGACACGTTCGATCAGGATTCTCCCTCTCTGGGACCTTACTAGAGTCGACCGGACGCTGGGACCCAGCATCCGGTCACTCACCTCTCAGTGTTCGGTCACTTCCAGACAACTTCACCTTGATCAAATGAACTGACCGGACTCTGCGCTAGCATCCGGTCACACCGGAGCCAGCGTCCGGTCAGCATTTGACCATCCATTCACTTCCAACTCACAATCATATGTGAATGAAGTTTGCTCCAATTGATCTAAGGGCTTTATAGGAGCTACCTAGTGCTAGATTTGACAAGTGTGCACCACACCTAACTCACTAGACTCATCTAGGTCAAGCTACCCATCCATACCCCCCTTAATAGTACGACCAAAGGAAAAACAAAGTCCTAATCTACTCTAAGTGTCTCTTTAACACCAAACGACACTTAGAACTAGTCCATCTTTAACATTATTGTTCCTCCTTTGAAAACCAAAATGATTTCCATCATAGGGGCATGACCACCATGATTGCCCAATCAATTGCCATAACCGTGACCTAACTTAATTGCCTCTATAAAACACACGTTAGTCACAGTAATCACGTATTGTCATTAATCACCGAAACCCAACTAGGGGCCTAGATGCTTTTAATCTCCCCCTTTTTGGTGATTGATGACAATATAACCTCGAGTATGTGAAAGAGATGAGGTTTTCAACATGCTTGGATCATATAAGCTTTTGACAATAGGAACAAAAGAGTTAGGCAAGCTTATATGACCCAAGCCAACATGATGTACTCAATAGATATGAAATAAGCATGAGTACAAGTAATAAAGCTCATTTGTATCGGAGTAAAACGCGGAAGCAAAGCAAATGAGCATAACACAAGTGATATGACATATAAATAATTCAAAGTAGAGAGCACACATGTCACATATCACATAAATATCACGATCACGTAGATATCATTATCACATAAATATAGTTCGATGCATAATAGTAAACATGAATGCATAATGTATCACACATAAAACTCCAAATGTAATAGATAAGCTAATAAATAGACTTCCCCTAAATGTATCGCTCCCCCTAAGGCTAACATACTCGAACCCTCTCCCCCTTTGGCGTCAAACACAAAAACCTAAGGGTCGGTCGACGGGGCTGTAGCGGACGAGCCGGGCGCTGAGGTACGAGGAGCGAGCTAGAACTGCATGCCATCATCATCTGATCCTGAGCTCTGAGCTGTCTGACCCTCTGTAGCTAGAAGCGACGCTAAAATGGTCTGGGTCGGATCAACAACTGGTGTGGCCTGTGATGCTGCAGGTATGACTGATGCAGGTGGCTCTGATGATGCAACTGAAGAAGGGAGCGTCTCTGCAGTCCCAGTAATAGGTACAACTATAGAAGGACCTAGGACATGTAAATATGGTGGAGTAGGTTGCCCTATCAACTCACTAAAAGTCGCTCCAAGGCTCCTGGAGACTAAAGTAAAGCACAAGCAATGAGGAAGTCAAGCGGTGTGAAGCCTCATCTCGAAGAGGTGAAACGGGGGCTAATGGCGAGGCGGTATTGGGAAGCTGCTCGAGGTGAAGCAAACTATGTTGGTGGCTATCCCTAACTCTGAAGCTTTGAGGGTTTGTAAAACTAGAGTCGGAAGTGGTGGTAGGGTGGCCGATCTAGGCGAGGCAAATGGCGGTGGAGCCCCCATTGGGACACCTAAATCTAAGGGAGGTGAAGCAAGCTCTTTGATGTGATGGTGGCTATCCCTAACTCTGAAGAACTCATCCTACCGGCTGTAAAACTAGCAAAAAAGTAGAAGTGGTGGCGGTGGCCGATCTAGGGTCAAGGCTGTGGCGGTGGAGCCCCAATAGCTGCCACAACATCATTCGCATAAATCTAGGATAGGAGTCATCATTCTTTGCATAGGGCAACTATCGATGACCTCCTGAACCCCTCTGCATGCCCTACTAGTATATCCATCTCTGCAGCACATCTAGACGATAGAAGGAGATCCCAAATATCAAATATGTCGGGAACTCTATCTTTGCATCAAAGAGTTGAGAAACCATAAGAATGTGTGAATAAGTCAAGATCCTCATGATACCCCATCCTCGAAAGCGCAATAGTGTCCTCCCTCATGATAGCCTCAAGCACTCTAGCGGTGAGTCAAGGAGTGAGATCCTTTGGGTGTCCTCCTCATGATAGCCTCTGCTCGACCCTTCCCGAATGAGATCTCTGTGAAGCAATGGTGAACCAAATCCCAGAATGGGGGCACCATACCGAACCATCTATAGGGGGGCATACCGCCATGTGGGAGGCTAGCCTGTCTATCCATAGAAAACCTCATGTAGCCGGACGGGCTGCTCCTGAAGCTTGAGAATCTACCTGACCCTAAAGCTCATCAGCCTGTAATCTCTGCCTCTGAATGCAAAGTGTATAAATCTGTGCTGTGGGTCAATCCAAAGTGTAGCATAGAACTCACGGACCCAAGATGGAACATATAAGTCGGTTCATCAAAGTAAGTCTGTCAGCCCTGGCAAATAAGATAGGTAAGGGCGAATATGCTCTCCAGCTGCTGCTATAATGGACTCAATGTTGCACACCCTCTGAGATCTGAATACAGCCCCACTGTTAAGATATGCATTATAAAAGTCTTCCTGCAGTGGTGTGTAGAAGCCCTCTGAAGCTCTGTCATCCCTCCTCAGCGGGAACCACTGCTCAAAGTCCATAAATCTGAGCTGCTGCACCTGCTTAATCGTGGCGGCCCTCAAATCCAAGTGAGTCACTGGAAGCGGACCCTATGGTCTAGGAGGTGGACGAGAACCCCTCCTCTGTGTCTCCGGCCTCGGTGTCACCTGGGTGCGAGTACGACTAGAGTGGCATAACTGTGGTTGAGATGCCGGCTCTATCTCCTCAGTCTACTCTCCCTCCTGAGTCTACTCTGCTGGCTATGGCTACTGTTGTGACTCCCCCCTGAGGCTGACTCTCCTCCAAGACAACTCGCCGTCCCTCACGCATGACAGTCCCAGCTGGACCACCATGACGGCGCTCAACCTCCTCAAGTGCAGCCCTCTATGCTGGTGACAGCTGATCTGCAATAACAACACCACTCCTAGCACCTCCTCTCTCTGCGCGCTCTGTGGCCTCTGCAACTACGGCTGCTCTTGCTGTATCTGCATCAGGGTACTTGCGCTTCTTTGTTGCTAGCTTCTTTGTCACCTTGCCTTTTGTATCTATAGGCAGGCGAGGCAGGGGGCCTCATATCCTCATCACCCGGACCACCTCCAACATTCTTGACATGAGCCATCTGATGAAGCTGAAAAGTACAACTGCACTGTCAAGAATCAACTACCGACTGTCTCTTCTGAGGCTTGGCCTTGATTCATACTCGCGAGCTTGGCCCCGAGTTGACTGACAACTGCCACTGAGACCTCAGAAACACCGACTCATTGCATGTTAGAATAGATTAGATTTATAAATAATAACAATAAACATCCAGAGATGCGAAACCTTAAGAAAGCAAGCATTAGGTACGGAATTGGAAACGAGGGCTTGCTACCTAACGAACCGGTGAACCGAAGAACAAGGAACGGATCACGGAGAACCCCCGGGTCGGCACTGTAAAGCTAGGGTTCCGGTGAAGCAATGCAACGTGGATCAGCGGTGCAATGTAGGCATTGGCAGCGTGGAGCAATGCGGCAGGCGAGGCACTGGCATGAGGTGATGGCGCAGGGAGGTGGCATGACGGTGCTGACGCATGCTATGGGTGACGCTAGGGCACACGGTCGTGGTGAGGGGCGTGGCGTGGTGTCTTGTGCCGAGGGAAGCGCGAGCATGGCGTGTGAAAGGCACGTGAAGGCATATGGTGGCACGGTGCAGCGGGTGGTGCAGCGTGGCGTGGCGGGGGCGGGAGCGGATCTGCACCGGCTAGGATCTGGCGGCTCGGGATGGCAAAGTCGGCGCGGATGCGGGGCTAGGTCAAGGCGGCGCTGCGGTTATATGTGGTGGCCCACCTTGATAGATAAGGAAACGGAGAAGAAGTCCTGAACCCACACATTTTCTACTAACTGGACGCTCCGGTGGCAACGACCGGATGCTGCCACCTAGAGTCCGGTCAATTCCAGAGAGGTCCAAAACCCCTGGAATCACGACCGGACGCGTCCGGTGAATCCTGACCGGACACAGCCAGAGTTCGGTCCTCACTGCCTTGATCGCCTTTGCTTGATTGGACGCTGAACCACCATCTGATCGGATCGCTGAACAGCAGAGTCCGGTCACTCCTTTGCAGTAGGTTCACCTCCTGTGAACTGATCCGGACGCTGGACTTTAGAGTCTGGTGCAGCATCCGGTCACTCTTTTTCCAGCAAATCTTCAAAGTCCTTCGTGCTGCCTATTCCCAATCAAGTCCCAACTCCAATAAGATCCAAATAAACACCAATTGGAACTGATCTGAGTGACCTCTCTCAAAACCCTCAAAATTTTCAAAATATTTTGCCTTAGGCTATAATTCTTTTTAAGAAAATAGGCAATAAGAGGGCAATTAAAGATAAATGAAAAAGCAACATTCATGCATATGCAATGCAATACTTGAAAGTAAATCTAGTTGCTTGTCAAGTTTGATCCAAGGTTAAGCTTCTTTACTCGCTTTACGGTGGTTATCTTAACCATGTTAGACAAGCCCTAAGTGTATTACCATAAAGTAAACATGTTGTATATTACAATGCAATGCAAGGGACAACACAAGCTCATTTTCTAGTGAAGTTGCTAAAATCAAGAACATTGAGCTCATTCCGCAATCGACAAAAAGTCGCCTCATCTAGCGGTTTAGTAAAGATATCCGCCAATTGATCCTCAATCCTTACACCTTCTAGTGAAATATCATTCTTAGCAACATGATCTCTAAGAAAGTGATGGCGGATATCAATGTGCTTGGTGTGAGAGTGTTGAACCAGATTATTAGCAAGTTTTACCGCACTTTCATTATCACACAAAAGAGGTACTTTTTCTAGAACTACACCATAGTCTAGCAAAGTTTGTTTCATATAAAGTATTTGTGCACAACAAGCACCCGCAACAATGTATTCCTCTTTAGCGGTGGACAGGGCCATACTATTTTGTTTCTTGGAGGACCAAGACACAAGTGATCTACCAAGCAAATGGCACCCTCCGGATGTGTTTTTTCTATCAACTTTGCAACCGGCATAATCCGAATCGGAATAGCCAACTAATTCAAATATAGCTCCTTTGGGATACCAAAGGCCAATGTTTGGTGTGTGCTTAAGATACCTAAGGATTCTTTTAATGTCAATCAAATGAGTTTTCTTAGGATTAGCTTGAAATCTAGCACACATACACACACTAAACATGATGTCGGGTCAAGATGCGGTTAAATATAATAAGCTGCCAATCATAGAGCGGTAGAGAGTTTCATCAACCATGTTACCTCCTCTCATCTAGGTCGAGATGTCCATTAGTTGGCATTGGTGTCTTGATTGGCTTACATCATCAATTTTGAATCCCTTGAGAAGATCATTAGTATATTTCTCTTGAGAGATGAAAATCCCTTCTCTCATTTGCTTGATTTGAAAACCAAGAAAGAATGTAAGCTCTCCAATCATTGACATCTTGAACTCCTTCGACATTAATTAACCAAACTCTTTATAAGAATCTTCATTTGATGATCCAAAGATGATATCATCAACATACACTTGACAAATGAAGATATGCCCATCAAGCTTCTTGGTGAATAGTGTGGTGTCGACCTTCCCAATGGTAAAGCCCTTCTCAATGAGGAAGTCTCAAAGACGCTCATACCAAGCTCTTGGGGCTTGCTTAAGCCCATATAATACCTTGGACAATCTATAAATATGATTAGGATATCTAGGGTCTTCAAACCCAAAAGGTTGATCAACATAGACTAGTTCATTAATAAAGCCATTTAAAAATGCACTTTTCACATCCATTTGATATAGTTTCATTTCATGATGTGATGCATATGCAAGGAGGATACGGATGGCTTCTAGTCTTGCAATCGATGCAAAGGTCTCTCCAAAGTCCAAACCTTCAACTTGAGAGAACCCCTTTGCTACTAGTCTTGCCTTGTTCCTCACAACAACACCTTGATCATCTTGCTTGTTGCGGAACACCCACTTTGTTCCAATGACTCTGCACCTTTTGGTCGCTCTTCAAGAGTCCAAACTTCACTGCGGGTGAAGTTGTTCAACTCTTCATGCATGGCGTTTATCCAATCCAGATCTTGAAGAGCTTCTTCTACCTTAGTAGGCTCAAAGCAAGAGACAAAAGAGCGATGTTCAATAAATGAAGTAAGTTTTTGAGATCGAGTCATTACACTCTTTGATGGACTCCCTATGATGAGATCTTGTGGATGAGCTTGTAGTAGAGGCAAGTTTCTTCTATCAACCACTTGAGGGGGAGGTTGTAGAGCATCAACATCTTGTGCTTGTGTCACCATTTGCTCATGGGAGACATGAGTATCTTTATTTTCTACTCTCCCATCTTTTTCACTATCTCATGGCACATTTGATGAAGAAGGGGGATTGATCACTTGTACATCATCTTCATCATCTTGAGGCTTGATGTCTCCAACCGGAATGTTCCTCATAGCCTCCCTCAATGGTTCATCACCTACATCATCAAGATTCTCATGTGCTCCTTGGGAGCCGTTAGATTCATCAAATTCTACATCATATGTTTCTTCAACCAAGCCGGTGGCATGATTAAATACTCTATATGCTTTGGACTTTGATGAGTAATCAATAAGAAAACCAATATCACAACGTCTTTGGAACTTCCCTAGGTGTTGCCGCTTCTTGTAGATATAGCATTTGCAACTAAACACCCTAAAGAAGGAGACGTCCGGCTTCTTCCCATTAAGCAACTCATAAGGTGTCTTGTCAAGTAACTTTTGAAGGAATAGGCGGTTGGATGCATAACATGTGGTGTTGATAGCTTCCGCCCATAGAGCTTCGGGTGTGTTGTACTCATCTAGCATTGTTCTTGCAAGAGTGATCAATGTCTAGTTCTTTCTCTCAACTACACCATTTTGTTGAGGAGTATATATTGCGGAGACCTCATGCTTGATCCCAACTTCATCACAATAGGCTTCTATGTTTGTATTGTCAAATTCTTTACCGTTGTTACTTCTAATTTTCTTGAGCTTCACTTCAAACTCATTTTGTGCTCTCTTGGCAAACTTCTTGAAGCATGATGCAACTTCGGATTTGTCATGAAGGAAGAATACCCATGTGTATCTTGAATAGTCATCAACAATCACAAGACAATAAAGATTTCCTCCCAAACTCTTGTATATTGTTGGTCCAAATAAGTCCATGTGAAGGAGTTCTAGCACTCTTATGGTTGACATGAAAGCTTTTGTTGGATGAGTATTTGCAACTTGCTTGCCGGCTTGACATGCACTACAAAGCTTGTCCTTCTCAAACTTCACATCCTTCACCCCTCTCACCAAATCATTTTTCATTAGCTTCTTGAGTGAGCTCATCCCAATATGAGCAAGTCTTCTATGCCATAGACACCCAAGAGTTGTTTTGGTGAATAGACAAGTCTTCAAGTTATCATCTTCGGAGGTGAAGTCCACTAGATATAGGTTGTTGTATCTAAATCCTTTGAATATCACTTGATCATCATCCTTCTTAGATACAACAACTTCCTTCTCGGTAAACAAGCATTGGAAGCCAAGATCACACAATTGTCCAACGGATAGCAAGTTGAAGCTCAATGAAGCAACATATAGTACATTTGAGATTGAATGATCATTTGATATTGCCACTTTGCTCAATCCTTTGACTTTGCCCTTTGAGTTATCTCCAAATGTGATTCTTTCTTGTCCATCTACTTCTTCATCTAGTGAGGCGAACATACGAGGATCACCGGTCATATGTTGTGTGCAACCACTATCAATAACCTAATGACTTCCACCGGTCTTGTAGTTCACCTACACATAAGAGATCAAGCTTTAGGAACCCAAACTTGTTGAGGGCCTTTTACCTTCTCAACAAGTGACTTTGCTACCCAAATTTTCTTAGGCCTATTCTTGTTGGGAGGTCCTAAGAACATGACTTTCATCTTCCCACTAGAATCCTTTCTAAGCATGTAATGAGCATTGAAGGCAAAAGGTCTAGCATGCTTAGGCAAGGGTTGTGGTGGTGGAGTTTGGCACTCATGGGCAAAGTGACTTTCTTGTCCACACTCAAAGCATCTATTTGGCTTCGGCTTTGATTTGTGTTGTTGTTGTTGAGCTTGAGCCTTCTTCTCTTGATTTGCTAAATATTCAATTCCACTTCTATCCATCTTTATGATGGTATTCATTAGTAGCTCACTTTGAAGATGCTTGCCTCTAGTGAACTTGTTCAATCCAATCTTGAGATGCTCTTTCTCCAACTTGAGTTTCTTGTTCTCTTTCTTGAGTGCATCATTGTTTTTCTCTTCCTTGAGGTTCTTGTTTTCTTCTTTGAGCTTCTCATTCTCAAAAATCAAATCACCATCATGATCAAGAGTTTTTAGCACAATAGTGTTGTGGGTTTTGATCTCTTCAAGATCTTTCTTGAGCTTTTCATTGTCATTCTTGAGCCTAACAAACTCATCATAATTATCGGTCTCAACCACTTGCTTGCCCTTGCTACTAGAACTTTGCTCAATGCTCTCAATAATCAAGTCATCACATGATGTAGCTATATCAATCTTAACAACATCGTTAGTAGCATCATGTGGCTCATTGGATAAAAATTCTTAAGCAATCACAAGATTATCATGATTAATCTTAAGAGTGGTATATTCCTCTTTTAGCATGTTGTGGCTAGTGATGAGCTCATTATGTATCCTCTCAAGTTTATCATGTTTATCTTTAAGCTCTTTCTTAGAAGATTTGAGCTCCTTGAGTTTGGATGACATAGCATCATTTACTTCTCTATGCTCCACACTAGCCTTTTCCGCTATATCACATTTAGCTAAAATAGAATCATTCTTAGCTTCTAGCTTTTCATTCTTAACTCTAGTATTTCTAATGATCTTAGTGTATTGATTTAGCAATTTAACAAGATTATCATAAGAAGGTGATTCATACTCATCATCATCACTATCACTATCACTATCACTATCACTATCATCATTATTAGCATGATCATCACCACTACTATCATCATCATTTGATACCTTGCATTCACCCTTGGCCATAAGGCATAGGTGTGTAGAGGATGATGGCGGTGGTGTCGGTGAAGATGATGAAGAGTCAATAACAATGGCGGCCACCTTCTCATTGTCACTATCATCATCGGATGAGCCACTAGATGAATCAATGTCCGTGAGCCAATCACCGATGATGTATGCCTTTCCACTTTTCTTCTTTTTGTGGAAGTCCTTCTTGCCATCTCTCTTCTTGTATGGCTTGTTTTTCTTCTTCTCATCTTCTTCTTCATTGCTTGAGTCATCTTTCTTGCCCCTGTACTTGTTCTTGAACTTATCTTTCTTGGGCTTGGTGTATTGGTGTGCTAGATGATCAAGTTCTCCACAATTGTAG
The DNA here is from genome assembly GCA_904845875.1 of Miscanthus lutarioriparius. NCBI lineage: Eukaryota > Viridiplantae > Streptophyta > Magnoliopsida > Poales > Poaceae > Miscanthus > Miscanthus lutarioriparius. Next base: position 29,214,046 of record CAJGYO010000014.1, on the reverse strand, counting down.
CAATCCATCTCGGAGATTGGCTTTCTTCTTGTGCTAGTGAAGAACTTTTTTCTTGCCATCAAATTTGACGCCATTCTTGTTAAGCTTCTTTAGCATCTTGGCGATTCTTCTCACCATGAGAGCAAGACTTGCATCATCAATTTCATCATCACTTGAGCTCTCATACTCAAGTCTTGCTTTGCCCTTCTCTTGGCTAGCCTTGAATGCCAAGTCTTTGTCTTTGTTCTTAGTAGAGGATGAGCCATCTTGAGGTGTGATGTGCATGTATATCTCATGAGCATTGATCTTTCCCAAGATTTATGTTGGTGTAGCGGTGGAAAGATCTCCTTGATGAAGCACGGTCACGATATGCCCATATTTGTCAATGTGGAGGACACTCAAGATCTTCCTTACAACATCGGATGGTTGCATTTGTGTAAGTCCAAGCCCATGGACTTCCTCTACAAGAATATTCAAGCATGAGTATATTTCATTAGCACTTTCTTTGGGAAGCATCTCAAATGAATTTAGCTTTTTCATAACAAGATCATATCGTTCTTCACGCTCGCTCTTAGTTCCCTCATGGAGCGCATAAATGTCCGACCATAGTGCATGAGCGTCCTTGTGGTTCCTCACCTGGTTAAACACATCTTTGCAAAGGCCTCTAAAGATGGTGTTTTGAGCCTTTGCATTCTATTTCTCATAATTCACCTCATCGCCTTGTAGGTGTGTAGCATCCCGAGGTTTTGGGAAGCCTTGTGAGGCGGCTCTAAGTATTCCAACATTTAGAGCTTCTAGATACGCCTCCATGCGGATTTTCCAATAAGGAAAATCATCCTCCTCAAAGATAGGAGGAGGTCCATCCCCGTGAGACATCTTTCTCTAGGGGTTAAGCCTAAATACGTGAGCACAAGGCTTTGATACCAATTGAAAGGATCAAGATGCCCAAGAAGGGGGTGAATTGGGCTAATTCTAAATTTCTTTCCAATAATTAAACCCTACGGTTAGCCCAATTAACCGTTTGTGCCTAGAATGTGTTTCTATTGGTCTACCGCATAAAAGTTTAGCAACCTATGTTCTAATCCTACTCTAGCATGGCATTTCTATGAATGTAAATGACAAGAATTGAATTGCTCAAAGTAAAGGGAGAAGGAGGAACACGGCGATGTTTTTCTGAGGTATTGAAGAGTCGCCACTCCCCACTAGTCCTCGTTGGAGCACCCGCGCAAGGGTGTAGCTCCCCCTTGATCAGCGCAAGGATCAAGTGCTCTCTACGGGTTGATTCTGACACTCCATCGTGGTGAATCACCCACAACCGCTCACAACTTGAGTTGGGTCATCCACAAGCTCCGCCGGATGATCACCAAACTCCCAACCACCACCATGCCATCTAGGTGATGGCGATCACCAAGAGTAACAAGCACAACTCTCACTTGACCACAACAAGCCTAATGAGAAGGGTGGATGCACACTTTGCTACTCTTGCTTTCACTAATGAGGGCTCTCTTTGGGATTCTCAAATCTCAATCACCTCACTAGGACATTGCTCTTCTTGGCACTCTCAAAGGTGTTTCTCAGCTGTTGGAATGAGCAAAAGTATCCCCTCACATGAATGGAGGAAGTATTTATAACCCCGGTTGAAAAATGAACCGTTATGTGCCTCTGCGGGGTGATCGGACGCTCCGGTCAAATTGACTGGACGCTCCGGTCAGTTCTCCCCAAAATCTAGTGTTTAAGTTGTGACCGGACGCTAGACAGCGATCGGTCATGATTTTCCCTCTCTGGAACCTTACTGATGTTGACCGGACTCTAGACCCCCACTGTCTGGTCACTTTGCTACTCAGCATCCGGTCAGTAGCCGGAACCTGACCAGCGTCCGGTCAGCACTGACCGGATGTGTCCGATCAGGATTCTCCCTCTCTAGGACCTTACTGGAGTCGACCGGATGTTGGGACCCAGCGTCGGTCACTCACCTCTCAGCGTCTGGTCACTTCCAGATGACTTCACCTTGATCAAATGAACTGACCAGACTCTGCGCCAGCGTCCGGTCACACTGGAGCCAGCGTCTGGTCAGCATTTGACCCTCCATTCACTTCCAACTCGCAATCATATGTGAATGAAGTTTGCTCCAATTGATCTAAGGGCTTTTTAGGAGCTACCTAGTGCTAGATTTAACAAGTGTGCACCACACCTAACTCACTAGACTCACCTAGGTCAAGCTACCCATCCATACCCCCCCTTAATAGTACGGTCAAAGGAAAAACAAAGTCCTAAACTACTCTAAGTGTCTCTTCAACACCAAACGACACTTAGAACTAGTCTATCCTTAACCTTGTCGTCCATCCTTTGAAAACCAAAATGATTTCCATCGTAGGGGCATGACCACCATGATTGCCCAATCAATTGCCATAACCATGACCTAACTTAATTGCCTCTACAAAACACACGTTAGTCACAGTAATCACGTATTGTCATTAATCACCGAAACCCAACTAGGGGCCTAGATGCTTTCAGTGCTCATCATGCTTTTCTTAGGATGGGTGTTTCCAACTTGTTTTCTGGCTTGACAAGAGCTACAAAGCTTATCTTTCTCAAACACTACATCTTTCAAGCCTTTAACCAAGTCATGCTTGACCAGTCTATTCAATTGTTTCATTCCAACATGACCAAGCCTTCTATGCCATAACCAACCCATGCTAGACTTAGTGAACAAACATTTAGATAATTGAGCTTCACTAGCATTGAAATCAACCAAGTATAGATTCTCATATCTAGAGCCCTTGAAGATCAAGTTAAAGCCATCTACACTTATGATCTCTACATCATCTACTCCAAATATGCATTTGAATCCAAGATCACATAATTGAGCCACGGATAGCAAATTAAAGTTCAAGCTCTCTACTAGCAACACATTGGATATGCTCATGTCATTTGATATTGCAATCTTACCAAGCCCTTTGACCTTGCCTTTGCCATTGTCACCAAATATGATACTATCATAACAATCATTGCCATTGGTATTGATTGAGTTAAACATTCTTGCATCACCGGTCATGTGTTGAGTGCACCCACTATCAAGAACCCAATGCCTTCCTCCGGCTTTGTAATTGACCTACAAAAGAAGATAAATTCTTTTTAGGTACCCAAACTTGCTTAGGTCCTTGAAGGTTAGTGACCAAGCTCTTTGGCACCCAAATGGCTTTCTTCTTTGAACCCATCCATAGTGTACTAAATGAACTTAGCTTCTACACTATTTGTACCCTTAGTAACCACATAGAAAGAATTAATCTTAATTGAGGATACATTAGCATTTTTACTCTTGTTCTTGCACTTATGCTCTTTATGACCAACTTGCTTGCAACTAGTGTAAAACCGACCATTGTTCTTCACAAAACTAGTCTTATGAGGAGCAAATACCGTCTTGCCTTTCTTGGGGGTATAGAATAATCCCTCTTTATAGAGAGAAGCTCTTTGGCTACCCAAGCACATAAGCGAATGGTCCTCACCACCATAGGCCTTAGCCAAGGTGTGAGTGACCTCATTGACCTCTTTCTTGAGGGTCTCATTCTCAACTATTAGTGAGGCATCATATGTGAAACCATCACTACTAGATGCGGTGGAAGTGGAAGTGCTACAAGAAGGGTTAGTGGGAGCAACAATGATAGGCTTATAGAATGATTCATCAATTAAGTTACAAGTTAAGCCTACATTACATATCTCAACATGCTTCTTCTTATTTTGCTCATCAAGTAAAGAGAAATGAACTTTTTCAAGCTTCTTGTGAGCCTTGCCAAGCTTCTCATGGGCTTCCTCTAGCCTCTCATGAGATGCATTGAGCTCATCAAAGGCTTGCTTAAGGCTTTTAGTTCCTTACACAAGCTTTTGCATTCCATTCTCTTAATGTCAAAGTGTTTTTTAGCATCATCTAGCATGTCAAGTAGTTCATCCTTAGTTGGTTCATCATCATCACTATCACTTTCATTTTCATTTTCATTATCATGTTCCTCATCACTTTCATCATCACAAATTTATACCTTAGTGGCCTTAGCCATGAAGCATGATGGAGTGTCGAAGAGAGAAGGCTTCTCATTGATAGCAATGCTTGCAAGTGCCTTCTTCTTGGTGGTCTTGTCATCATCACTATCATCATCATCACTTGAGGAAGCATCACTATCCCAAGTGACCACATATGAACCACCTTTCTTCTTCTTGAAGGTCATCTTGTCCTTCTTCTTTTCTTTTCATTCTTGTCCTTCTTCTTGTTCTTCTTGTCATCATCATTGTCACTATTGTATCGGCATTGAGCAACAAGATGATCTTTGCTTCCACAATTGAAGCACCTTCTTGACTCTTCCTTGTTCTTGGATGAAGACTTCTTTCTTCTAGCACGGTAGCCCTTCTTCATCATGAACTTACCAAATCTCTTAACAAAGAGAGCAATCTTCTCATCATCCATCTCATCAAAGCCCAAGTCATCATCTTCACTTGATGATTCTTGCTTTGCCTTGCCCTTGGATGATGTGGTCTTGAATGCCACACTCTTCTTCTTCTCATCTTGCTTCTCCTTCTTTTCTTCCTTCCCACCATCATCTTTATTTGTATCATCGGTCATTATATCTCCCAACACTTGGTTTGGTGTCATGGTGTCCAAACCACTCCTCACTAGAATAGTGACCAATGTGCCAAATCTTGAGGGTGAGCATCTCAAGAACATATGGGAGAAGTCCTTGTCATTCACCTCTTCTCCAAGTGCTTTGATATCATTGACAAGCACTTGAAGCCTATGGAACATCTCCGGCACACTCTCATCCTCCTTCATCTTGAAGCTTGCAAACTTCTCCTTGAGAATGTATGCCTTTGCACCCTTCACGTCATGAGTGCCCTCAAATAATTCCTCCAACTTCTTCCATGCCTCATGAGCTCTCTCAATGTTCTTGATTTGCTCAAATATTCTCTCATCCAAAGCATCATGGATGGCACTAAGAGCAATGCCATTATTTTGGAGTAGCATCTCTTCGGCGGTGGTGGGAGCCTCTTCATCATTAATCTCAATCTTGGTCTCCACCACCTTCCAAACCTTCCTATTGATTGACTTGATATATATTGTCATCTTAGCCTTCCAATAGGGATAGTTGGAGCCATCAAATTGGGGTGGCTTCCTGGTGTTGTTGATTTGAGCCATTTTGACATCGAAGGTTGTTAAGCCTCAAATCACGATGACCACGACTCCGATACCACTTGAAAGGTCCTAATGGATAGAGGGGGGTGAATAGCCCACTACAAATTTCTACAACAACACTAAGACAAATGATTAGTCAATAAGATGGCGAAGCAAATTTTGCGCTAGCACTATACTTGGGGTTGCAAGCCACCTACCTAATTCTATTTTCTATGATCTCTAGTATATCACAACAAAGCTATGTCACTAATATACACCTAGGTGATCAACATAGTGAGAGTAATACAATTAAATGATACACTATCTAGTCTTAACTACCACTAGCTCTATCCAAGTGAATGTATAATGAAATACAAGAGAGTGGTAGAGAAGTATATCGCCGTGGCAAGTGATCAATGAGTGAATACCAAGGAGACAAGCAAGACACAATGATTTTTCCTCTGAGGTTCACTTGCTTGCTGGCAAGCTAGTCCCCATTGTGGTGATTCACTCACTTAGAGGTTCACGCGCTAATTGGCATCACACGCCAAACCCTCAATAGGGTGTCGCATAACCAACACAAGATAAGGATCACATAAGCCACAAGCAATTTACTAGAGTATCTTTTGGCTCTCCGCGGGGGAAAGGTCAAGAACCCCTCATAATCACCATGATCAGAGCTAGAGACAATCACCAACCTCCGCTCAATGATCCTCGCTGCTCCAAGCCATCTAGGTGGCAGCAACCACCAAGAGTAACAAGCTAAACCCACAGCGAAACACGAATACCAAGTGACTCTAGATGCAAACACTCATGCAATGCACTTAGATTCACTCCCAATCTTACAAAGATGATGAATCAATGATGGAGATGAATAGGAGGGCTTTGGCTAAGCTCACAAGGTTGCTATGTCAATGCAAATGGCCAAGAGAGTGAGCTAGAGCCAGCCAAACGATATTTATAGACACCCCGAAACAATAGAGCCGTTGGCTTAATTATTGGGCTGACTGCGGGACGACCGGACACGCAGGTCGTGTGCTCCAGACATGTCCGGTGTGGTGACCAAACGTGTCCGGTCGCTGCGTCCAATCGCAGCCTGATCGCCACATGTCTCTTTCAAATTGTTTAGCCATTGGCGCTGAATGGCTATCTCTGCGCACAGTAATACTACATGATCAGAAGCACTGTTAGAAAACGACCGGACCCAGAAGATGCAGCGTTAGGTCAAGTCTAGAGAGCTCCTAGAGGCGCTCTGGGCCAACTGGACGCGTCCGATCACACCAGACCGGACGCTCCCAGCGTTCGATGAATTATTGCGCAGAAAACCCGAGACTTGCTGATTGGCGACCGGACGCGTCCGGTCGCTCTCTGCAATCCTACATCGGGCTATATCACTTTGACCTGACGCTGAACAGTAACTCGTCAGCGTCCGGCCACTCCACTGAGCTAGAGTCCGGTCACTTTCACTTAGTCGCTCACCTCGGGTCCAAATATCGGACGCGTCTGGTCCTGATTCTAGACGTGTCCGGTCACTTCTGTCTGACTACCCCAAGACTAGATAAAATACCGGACGCGTCCGGTCCTAATTTTGGACGTGTTCGGTCACTCTGTGACCAGCGTGATTAACTCATTTTCAACTCTATCTTCTTTACCCTTGCTCAAATGTGCCAACCACCAAGTGTATCACCTTGTGCACATGTGTTAGCATATTTTCACAAATGTTTTCAAGGGTGTTAGCACTCCACTAGATCCTAAATGCATATGCAATGAGTTAGAGCATCTAGTGGCACTTTGATAACCGCATTTCAATACGAGTTTCATCCCTCTTAATAGTATGGCTATCGATCCTAAATGTGATCACACTCACTAAGTGTCTCGATCACCAAAAGAAAAAAAAACTCCTATCAAGTTTCACCTTTGCCTTGAGCTTTTTGTTTTTCTCTTTCTTCTTTTCCAAGTTCAAGCATTTGATCATCACCATGCCATCACCATCATCATGATCTTCACCATTGCTTCATCACTTGGAGTAGTGCTAGCTATCTCATAATCACTTTGATAAACTAGGTTAGCACTTAGGGTTTCATTAATTCACCAAAACCAAACTAGAGCTTTCAGACATCCAAAGCATAGGAGCCATGAAGACTACAAGGATGACCAAGAAGAGCCACGACAATGACTGGAGGATGTTAAGAATTCATATGCCATTGAATGGATAGACAAGGCCAAAACCTTAAGGATAGAACCCAAACCTGATCCAAAGGATGAGCTTAAGTCAATTCCTTAATAAACATGACTAATCCAAGTTTGGAGAAGGCCTTAGACAAGATCAACCCGAGAGTCACCAATCCAAGGGAAATTTTAGACATCCATGAAGAAACAACCTTGGAGCCTGAAAAGGAAGATGATATCAATGAGCATGAAAGCTATTTCATGAACATCTGATCAAATCCATGCACGTATGAGAAATTTCCTGAACCAATTGGTCTCTCTACTACCACACATGAGATCTTCAACTCCCTCATACTTCTTGTTCATAAAGATTTTAAAAGGGTGGTTGTAGATGCGTTTGTTTATCATAAATATTACAGATCTCGTTGTGTGAATCTTGAGATAGGTACACAAAGGTTGGTGTTGAAGGGGAAACCACTTCACCAACTTAAAAGCACAATTCGAAGGTTTCCCAAGGACGAACTTTTGCCCTAAAACAAGCATTTTGGGAGATAACATGAGCTTTCACCTTTTGTTGTAACGCCTTTGTGAGATGAGCATAGAAATATAATTGTGAAAATATTCCTTCGAGTATTTTTGTCACTAACCATTCCAGGTTTGAAGCAAAAAGAACAAAGGATGACAACGCAAGGTATGTCCAACCAATCATCATGCAACATTGAATCACATTCACACATGTGAGTTCTATCATCCAAACTAGATCTTGTTGCAAAATTCAAGCTGGGGATAGACTTCTCTAAAAACATTTCCTGCCATGTTGCTAATTTATCTCGGTTGTCTCTACCTTTAAAACCATGCTTAGTTTGCTAAATAACAATCATGCTCTTTCATCTCTATTTGAATAAATCTCTATAATGCTTTCATGCTACCTTTGTTTGCTATAGTATGCTTAAGGTTTGAAGTATGTTCATACATCTCATAAAATAAGCATGGTGCTTAGTATAGGGGTGCTGATTTTACTTCCAAAGGCTTTTAAATTAAACATGGTGCTTAGGTTAAACGCCTTCCTAAATCAAATTAGACGTGGTGTCTAGGTTGGTTTTTGAGCCGATAGTATGCTTTAGTAGATGCTGGATATTCTATAAGACTAACCCTTGTAGGAAATTCTCAAATCCAATCTGGGTAAGTCAAGGGATGAATTCATATCAGAGATGAATTAAGCTGAGGAAGTGGATGAACAAATCGATAGGCTATGAGCAACATCAAAGACAACATAGCATTGAGTCTTCCTAAGACTCAAGCTAGGATGATGATGAGAAGTAGGATGCAACCCATCTCGTATTAGACAGAATATGCCTACTTTCATTATCTTCAAAAGGACCAGCTCGCACATCGGCAACAAGGACCAACAAAGTGACAAAGATCAAAGAGAAAAAAGATAGCATGACAAAAGAATGAGAAAGAAAGGGTGCAATCTAGGAGACAAAAAGCTCATGAATAGCTCAAGATGCGAGGCTAGCCAAAGAAGGAAAACTTCAAGCAAAAGGGAAGGACCATCATGAGTCATCTACCCTTTGTCATTGCGCTCCAATGACAAAGGTAACATCCTAAGGTAAATGATCATTATTCAAAAAGAATTTTCCTTGATTCTGGTAGGCACATAAACAAGAATCAAACATGTTCTAGTTACAACTTACTTGATCCAATCTGATTAACTCAACATGTTTAGTTCTTTAAACTTGTTTCTAGCACCACTTTCTTGATCTTATAGTCTTAACCAATGTTGACGGTTGTTAATGTCAATTATAAACAGTCAATATAACCTGCATATATACTTAATTCCATCACCAAACATAGGTTTAGGGGTTTAAACTAATAAATTCCATGAGTTTTGGTGAATCTATGTTTGCAGAAGGATTTAATTAGAAAATCGTCAAGGTGGACCTAAACGTCAGATTTAATCGTAATTATCCGCGACGAAAATAACTCTAGAAGGTTCCAGAAGACTCCAGGAGGCAAACCACCGAAGCGAAGGCCGAGGGGCTACCAGGTGGGGCCAGTCAGCCCCACCACTAGGTCGGCTTGCCTGTGGGCCCCTTGGTCAGTCTCTCATTCGAATGTCGGTTCTCCACCGCCTCCTAGATTGCATCTACACCGTCCTTTTAAGTCGGTTCATCCAATGGAGATCGAGGGAGTTGACGCGGATCGATGACGTGGCAATGTCTTGCCCCCTACTCCATCTCCCCTATATAAGGCGCCCCCTACCCCCCTCCCTGGAGCCATCCAAAAACCTTAATTCATATCCTCCTCATTAGGATCAGAGCCAACTGTCAAGATGTAGAAGTAGAATAGCTCTAGTTGAGAGTTAGGGAGAGTTGAGCCATGCTCAGGTTCTGGAGAAAATCTTCGGAGGTCGGGTATATCTTTGTATCTCATCTTTGCAAGACTTATGCTTTAATATAGTTATCTTCTCTATCTACTTTTATGTTTTTCATGTGTATGGTTAGTATAGTTATCATACCTTAGCATAGGATCTCCGCTCACATCGAGTGCTTTAGTTAGCATATATGACTAAAGTAGTAATCCATAGTATAGACATGGTGTCTAGACTATAGGTTACCTGAGATTGCGCTCAATCCTACGGTTAGTTGTGGTAGCCCCAGGGGTGATAGCTCTATCAGGCCTTTGTAATCTACCATGTTAGGATTGGTGTTGATAGAGCTTTAGGCAGCCTTCCCCCAACTATGCTTTCTCACCCCCTCAAGAGTTGGAAAGGTATTGTTGCTCCAAAGTGTTATTGTGTGTGATCACTATATCTACCCATGAATTAGTTATACCCTATAGAAACAAAGTAATAGAGAAGTATTTAGGAACCTTAAACTCACATGTTATCCTCTTAATTTAGCTAGACTGCTCACTTATTTTACCATAGGACTCTCCTATGTGTGTGTTATTATTCATAACTCTTATCAATATCAACACTTACCCCCACTTTAGTTTAGTCGGTATACTAGTTAGTAGATACATGATAGTGAACTATCGACTTCTTTAACTATTGTTTCCCTATGGATAAATACGATATTCTAGAATACTCTCGGGTGAAAGCTACAATGGTATCCGTGTGTTTGCGGATTTATCTGTGTGCATTTAAAATATACCAACAACCAAATAAGCTAAAAAGTGTACACCTTATCTCTGGAAGATGATAGTCATAATCATGTAAAGATTAATACCTTATGGATAATCCTTTCATAGGTTAAGAAACTCAACCCTTTTGGCCAAATATATTTAAATCCTACATTCATGCTCAATCTTCTGATCTTATCACCCATGTTATAAATGAACAAAGCACATAAACCTCAACTTCATATTGTTCAATGTGCCTAAGGATAGAGAAGAATAAATAAAGTTTTGGTTCTGTTGATGTTTTCTCACCAACAGAGCCCCTGCACTTGATCTCTACCTTGTCTTTATGAGCAGGACATATTTCAAGCAAAGTGTGGGAAGATAGTCGATTCCTTAGATTTCTACAAGTGAAAGTTTTGAACCTGTCAAACCAAAATCAAAACTCAAAACCAAGACAGGATTGGTGGAAAAAGGTGACATCGCCATTTGAGGCGCCACTTCAAGAATCCTCATTTTTAGAGCAAACCGAGAAACTTGATCAATGAACTTCGCAAGAAGTCTGGTTCAAAGAACTTACAACACTGAACCTTCACCGAAAGAGCTAGCTTGGGGGAGAAGTACTCCCGTGTATCCAGGTAAGTATTCTTTTCCCTTTTTTGTTTTAATTTTAGTTCTAAAAAATGATGAATGAAAAACAAAATAAAAATTTATCTTTCTATTAGTCATTTATAGTAATAATGTGTAATCTAGTAAAATTGAAAACAAAGTAAAATAAAAAAGGTGTGTCTAGTTTGCTTTAATTTGTTTTTAAGAGCTGGATAAAATAAAGAGGACTCAGAATAATCTTTTAAAAGGAAATGATGAATAGTTGCTCTGTTGTAATTCCTTTCAAGTACCTAGTTTTTAGCCTTGAATTCTCCCGAGTTTTGGATAAGATTATTTTGATATAAGGATTTACTCTGAACTGGAAACTCGTGGGTATCATATGCTTGATCTAAGTCTAGGTAATTGATGGATATGATATGAGAAGGTCTGAGCTATTGTTTATCCTGTTCCAAGTGACACTAAAGTTCTAGAGATTTACTTTTTGAAAAACATAAAAATGTTACATGATGAGTTCCTATATGACAAAGCCTGAATTCCTACCAGAGCCATACATGTTATTTAGGCTAAGAAAACTTCCACATATATACTGCTTGTAATTGCATTGAGTTTTGTCTAGCTTTGTTGACCCTTATGAGAGGTTTGCCATGGTCTTAAAATCAAGATCACGTACACACCACCCAAATATGCACTACTCCTACACTGGGGGTAGGCGCAAAAATATGCTTTCCATCTAGATCCACCAAAAAAATATTCTACTCCTACACTGGGAGTAAACACAAAAACATGCTTGATAGGTTTTTCATCCACCAAATAAATGCTCTAAGTTCTTGTTACTATCTCTTAAAAGTTTCTGTTGCAGAAAAGAGGCATGGGCTATGCAAAAGTTATTCATATAAAAAAAGAAAAAAAGTCGAGAAAGAAAAAATGGACAAGTGTCCAAGATATCTAAAACAATGGGTACTTAAATGCCTGTTTGAAAAAAAAGAGATGAATAAAATAGTCCTTGTTCTCTAGCAAATGTTTCCAAGTTTCAAAAGAGAGATAAGTTTTTAAGGAGCAAAATAGAATTAGGTTAGCCACTATATATATCCACTATATATCCACACACATGCATATCTTGATTTGATTGTATGACTCAGCTCTCTTTGAATCCGTTGTTTGACTTTACAATATATGCATTGCAAGTATGCTCTAGCTTTCTCCCTACCTATGAACTCCACATAAGCCTTAGTGGTAGGAAGAAAAAGGCACAACATCTTTATTGCCTTGATGAGGATCCACAAATATCACATATATTAAGAGACTTGAGAGTGTCATACAATGGAATCTCTGAGTTTTATTTTGAAAACTTATAAAAAAACTCTGGAACAATGGTGGAACAAAGAATTTGAGACATAGTGCTTGACTTGATCATTCTGTTTTTCAATTGCTCAAGACCCAAGTGAAGGCTAAGAAGCCCATGGTTGAAGGTAATATGGGTAAGTTTAAAAGTCAGAACAGTTTTTTTAATCTAGAGGAGAATTCTTAATTGAAGGTCTGTGTACTTTTGAGGCGTGAAAGCATTATAGCAACTCCTGATCCATTGCTAAGTTTGGCATTGCTCAGGGATGAGCAAAGGTTAAGCTTGGGAGAGTTTGTTGACGGTAGTTATCATCCATCATGAATCGTCAATGTAACTTGAATAAATGAGTAAAAATGATCACCAACATAGACTTAGGGGTTTAAACTGATAATTTCCATGAGTTATGGTGAATCTGTGTTTTCAGTAGGGTTTATCCATAAAACCGTCAAGATGAATCAAATCATCAAATTTAATCGGGATTATCCGTGACGTAAATAGCACCAGAAGGTTCCAGATGACACCAGAGAACTGCACACCAAAGATGACCATGAGAGACCTCCAGGTGGGACCGGTCGGTCCCACCTGCAGGCGGCCGGTCCCAGGGCCCACCTGTCAGCCTCCATCTTCGCACATCGGTTCTCCACCGCCTAAAGGATTGTATCTTCACCGTTCTTTCAAGTCGGTTTGATCCGAGGGTCCAGAATTGACGTTATCCCCTATATATACAGCCATGTACCCCTTTCAGAAGAGTCATCCTGAAACCCTAATTCATATCCTCCTCATCAGGATCAAAGCCAGCTATCAAGAGAAGATTAGTCCTCCATAAGATTTAGTTTTATAAATAATAGTGAGATAGAGTGTGAGGGAAGAGTGAAAGGATCAAGATGCCCAAGAGGGGGGGTGAATTGGGCTAATTCGAAATTCTCTTGCAATAAACAAATCCTACGGATAGCCCAATTAACCCCTTGTGCCTAGAAAAGTGTTTCTATCAAACTAAAGCACAACGAACTCACCACCTATGTTCCAACCTTACTCAAGCAAGCAATTCTATGGATGTAAAACAAGTATTGAATTGCTCAAAGTAAATAGGGAGAGAAAGGAACGCATGCGATGTTTTGCCGAGGTATCGAAGAGTCGCCACTCTCCACTAGTCCTCGTTGGAGCACCAGCGCAAGGATGTAGCTCCCCTTGATCCGCGCAAGGATCAAGTGCTCTCTATGGGTTGATTCTTCGACACTCCGTCGCATGGCGAATCACCCAAAGCAGCCACAACTTGAGTTGGGTCACCCACAAGCTCCGGCGGGTGAACACCAAACTCCCAATCACCACCAAGCCGTCTAGGTGATGGCGATCACCAAGAGTAACAAGCACGAACTCTCACTTGACCACATGAAGCCTAATGAGAAGATGGATGCACACTTTGCTACTCTTGATTTGCTAGTGAGGCTACTCTCTTGGATTCTCAAATCACAAACACCTCTCTAGGACCTTGCTCTTCTTGGCACTCACAAACGTGTTTCTCAATTTGTTGGAATGAGCAAAAGTACCTCCACTCACGAGTGGAGCTTCTATTTATAAGGCGACTGAAAAACTAACCGTTATGAGCTTCATGGGGACGACCGGACGCCCGATCGTGATGACCGGACGCTCCGGTCAGTTCAACCCGCGAACCAGCATTCAAGTGATGACCCGGACTGACGACGGTCCGGTCCGGTTAACATCGAACGGACGCGTCCGGTCGCTCTTGGATGCTTATCAGAAACGACCGGACGCTGGATACTCAGGGTCCGGTCATATTGACCGGACGCGTCCGGTCACTCTTTTCCAAGTCTGGACCCTTACTGGAGTCGACCGGACGCTAGCCCTCAGCGTCCGGTCACACGACCTTCCAGCGTCCGGTCTAACAGACTTAACCACCTCGGTCAAGCGAATCGACCGGACCTGCATGGCCAGCGTTCGGTCGCAGACCGAGCTCGTCGTCCGGTCGGTGTTTGACCCTCCATTCACTTCTAACTTTCGAACATATGTGAATGAAGTTTGCTCCAAAGGATCTTAGGCATTCATAGGAGCTACCTAGAGCTAGTTTTAACAAGTGTGCACCACACCTAACTCACTAGACTCAACTAGGTCAAGCTACCCGTTCATACCCCCCTTTATAGTATGCGGCCAAAGGAAAAACAAAGTCCTAAACTACTCTAAATGTCTCTCCAACTCCAATCGACACTTAGAACTAGTTATCCTTAACCTTGTCGTCCATCCTTTGAAAACCAAACGATTTCCATCGTAGGGGCATGACAACCTCGATTGCCCAATCGATCTCCATTACCATGACCTAACTTAGTTGCCTCTGGCAAAACACACGTTAGTCATAGTAATCTTGTATTGACATTAATCACGAGAAATCCAACTAGGGGCCTAGATGCTTTCAATCTCCCCCTTTTTGGTGATTGATGACAATACCACCTCGAGTATGTTATGGAGTGAGGTTTTTTTTTTTTTTTTTTTTTTTTTTGACGGGCTTGGTTCATATAAGCTTTTGTCAATAAGAACAAAAGAGTTAGTCAAGCTTATATGACCCAAGCCAACACAATGTACTCAAAGGATATGAATTAAGCATGAGTACAATTAACAAAGCTCATTTGCTTCGAAGTATAAACGCGGAAGCAAAAGCAAATGAGCATAACACAAGTGATATGACATATAGAAAATGCAAAGTAGAAGTCACACATGTCAAATATCACAGTCACGTAGATAGCACTATCACATATATATAATAGTATGCATGAAAGTAAACACACGAATGCATAAGTAATAGTGTATCACACAAATAAAACTCCAAATGTATATAAAAAGCTAATACTAGATAACTAGCTCCCCCTAAAGCTCGCTCCCCCTGAGTCTACATACTCAAAACCCTCTCCCCCTTTGGCGTCAAACACCAAAACCTAAGGGTCGGTCGGCGGGGCTGCAGCGGACGAGTGGTGGCCGAGGTACGTGGAGCAAGATGGGCCAGGCGCCATCATCATCGCACCTGAGCTCGAACCGACCGACCCTCCAGGCGGGAAGTGTCAAGCTGAAGCGGGTCTGGGTGCAGTGCTGGGCTGGTCTTGCTGTGATCTTTGCAAGTATGTCCGTCGTAGGATCTGACGAGGCTGACATGACGAGGGAGCTTCGAGTAGTCATGATAGCCGGAGCTCTTTGTGAGACGGACCGGCAGTATGCATGTGAGACGGAGTAGGCATGCCGGTCAACTCGCTGAATGATGCTCCAAGACTCCTGGAGACTGACGACTCAGGCACGAATAGGGAGGAAGACTGCTCTGGTGAGAAACCCGTGTGATAAGGAGTGAACTGCGGGGCTACACCAGGTGAAGCTAACCACTGGGACACCTGTATAGGAGGAGAAGTGAATCAGGCTGGAGGTCGCCCTCGACTCTGAAGCCCGATGGGCTGTCTCGCTTGGAGTCGTCGAAGTGGTAGGAGTTTGTGCAACTGGGGGCGAAGGCGTGGCGATGGGACCCCAATATTTGTCACTACATCTTGCATGAATCCCATGAGCCGCTGCTTTGCATAAGTGCTTCTTTGGTCTTTGAAGGAGCTGCTGGCTGACGCTGGAACTCGTCTGACGAGCTCAAATCTGTCTTGGTTGGCATTTGTCTCTGTGCTCGTCGTGTTCGATCTGCTGCATCCGCTCAAGAATAGCTATGAGAGCGGGGTCTGTCTGTGGAGCCGGTGGAGCAGAACTAGAGCTACCGGCCTCTGCATCGTGTCTGCGTGGAGGCATCTGAGGTATAGGCTGGTAGTCGTCGTCAGAGCTGTCACTGTACTCACTCACTCCCTGCTGTGCCTCTAGCTCCTCCTCCTCTGTGGTTGCAATCCCTCTGATGATCTCATCCTGCTGAGCTGCGGACTCTGGCACGTCGGGACGGACGGCTAAATTTGACCAGGTGCCCGAGGAGTGGTATGTCGATCCATTGTGAGAGGTTGTAAGCTGGGAACTCTGTAGTGGCACCTGTATACTCATCCATCATGCAGGGGCTTATCCATCACAACTCTGGATGAGGAAGGTGATCCGGTGAGCATAGGGAAGCTGCCTGCGACCCTTGAATCCCTCACTATAGTATCCTCCATCTCTCGATGAAGGAGGTCCCGGATGTCAAACATCATCATCATGCATGATGGCATTGAGAAGCCAGAGTCAAGCGAGTTAGGGCCCTCTCTCAGATCCCAACACTGGGGAGCAAGGTGTCCTCCGATGATGGCCTCTAGAATCCTCATTTGAGGAGTCAAGTCTTTGGGGTTCCCCGCCGACCCCTCACCAAGCGGCTCCTTGAAGCAATGCCGCACTAAGTCTGTAGGGGCACCAACCCTCCATGAGGACGCTGGGAGGTCCCTCACGACCATAGCAAACCTCATGCATCTTTACAGTTTGCCCTGTAGTCTCGAGATCTCCCCGGCTCGCCCTTTGGTCACTCTGTGGTCTTTGCCGTTGAAAGCAAAGTGAATGTATCTCGTGATGAGGATCAATGTAGAGCGAGGCATAAAAACCGACGGACCCAAGATGGTACATATATCCCCGTCCGTCCAATCAGATCTGACAGCCCTGGCAAATATGACAAGTGTTGCCGAATGCTCTCTCCGGCTGTTGCCACAATGGACTCTATCTGGCAGACCCTCTGTGATCTGAACACTGCCCCACTGTTAAGATATGCATTGTAGAAATCCTCATGCAGTGGCGTGTAGAACCCCTCAGCTGCTCTCTCATCCCTCCTCGGAGGAAACCAAACCTCAAACTCGACAATCCATGATTCACCGAACCTTTGGTCAGAAGCGGCCCTCAAGTCGAGGTGAACCACTGGAGGCGGACCCTGTGGTCTGGGCGGAGGGCGTGAACCCCGCGCCGTAATCGGCCTCGGTGGAATCAGAAGATCGGTATGCGACTCGAAAGCGGCGTGGCCGAGGTGCCGGCTCGGTCTCCCGACTCTCCCGAGTCTCTGGGCTGGTGAGGCTCTCTTGGTGGGGGGGCTGCTGCTTTGTCTTGTGGACCCTCCTCAATGGCGACCCGTCGTCACCAGAAGCGTGGCGATCCCAATTTGGACTACCATGACGACGCTCAACCTCCTCAATCGCAGCTCTGACTGCGGGTGAAACTGGCTGATCTGCAATGACAACTCCGCTGCGGGTACCACCTCTCTCGGCACGGTCTGCGGCCTCTGCAACAGCTGCTGCTCTCGCTGTCTCGGCGTCGGGGTACTTGCGCTTCTTGGATGTCAGCTGCTTGGTTGACTTGCCTTTGGATCCGGCTGGCTGGCGAGGCGGGGGCCTCCGATCATCATCACCTGGGTCACCACCAACATTCTTGGTGCGAGCCATCTGAACTGACAAGATGGTGAACTGTCGCTGATGAAGATCAACTGTCAAACTGCCGCTTTCGAGGCTTGGCCTCGATCCTTACTCGCGAGCTTGGCTCCGAGTTGACTGCCAACTGCCAGACGAAACACAACGGAACCGACTCGCTGCACGATAGAATAGATGGATATACAAATAAATACCATATATCTAATAGATGCGAAATCCTAATAGAGAAAGCAATGGAGATGCGAATTTGAATCGAGTGGCTTTCTACCTGACGATCAGCAATCCGAGAATAGATAAGATGTTACGTGGGGGATCTCGGAACCGGCTAGGGTTAGGTCAAATGCCCTGAATGCAATTGGAAATCAGTGCATTTAGAATTTGATCTAGGTCACAGTTGGAGATCAAGATTGAAAACGTGAAAGTTCGTCTTACCAAACAATGGGAGGATAGGGCAATAGCGGCGAAGATTGGCAGCCTCGGCAACGATGAAGCAACGAGCTAGGGGCGCGAGGAGGCCGGGCGAGGCAATGAGAAAGGAGGCAAGGCGGGGCGGAGCTCGGCGGCGCTTTGGTCGCGACGGGCCGGTGGTGGCGCGGGACGGGCCGCGGGGCTCGGTGGTGGCGCGCTAGGCGGGCGCGAGGCTCGGCTGCCAGGCTCGGGAGGCTGCGGAAGGCGAGGGCACGACGGGCCTTGACGCAAGTGACCGCAGCAGTGGCTACTGGCGGGAGATGTGGCGGCTCGGGCTAGGGGTTGACTTGAGGCGCTGGTTAGGTCAAGGCGAAGGACGCGGGTTAAGAAATCCCCAAGAACGTGATGAAAAGGAAGCGGGAAAAGAGACTAGAAGTCACGCGAGATCCATTGACCGGACGCTCCGGCAGTAGCGACCGGACGCTACCACCAGCGTCCGGTCGATTCGAAGAGGTCCAAATCCTCTGGAATGATGGACGGACGCGTCCGGTGGTCCATGACCGGACGCAGGCACGGTCCGGTCAGAACAACTTGACCTTCCTCCATTGACCGGACGCTGAACCCTTTCTGACCGGACGCACAGACGCAGCGTCCGGTCACTCCTTCAACATCAGTTCACCTCCTGTGAACTGACCGGACGCTGGACAGCAGCGTCCGGTGCAGCGTCCGGTGCACCTTTTCCAGCAAATCTTCAACCTTCCTTCGCGCTGCCTGTTCCCAATCAAGTCCCAACTTGAATAAGATCCAAATAAACACCAATTGGGACTGATGTGAGTGACCTCTCTCAAACCCTCATATTTTTCAAAGTATTTTGCCTTAGGCTATAATTCTTTTTAAGAAAATAGGCAACAAGAGGGCAAATGGAACAAAACGACAAAACAACATTCATGCATGTGTAATGTTTGTAAGTAAATCTAGTTGCTTGTCAAGTTTGATCCAAGGTTAAGCTTCTTCACACGCTCTTCGGCGGTTATCTTAACCATGTTAGACAAGCCCTATTTGCATTGCCACAAATTAAACATGTTGTATATTACAATGAATGCAAGGGACAACACAAGCTCAATTTTTGGTGAAGTTACTAAAATCAAGTACATTGAGCTCGTTCCGCAATCTACAAAATGTAGCCTCATCTAGTGGTTTAGTGAAGATATCCGCTAATTGATCTTCGGATCTTACACCTTCTAGTGATATATCATTTTTAGCTACATGATCTCTTAGAAAGTGATGGCGGATATCTATATGCTTGGTGCGAGAGTGTTGAACCGGATTATTTGCAAGTTTTACCGCACTTTCATTGTCACACAAAAGAGGTACTTTCTCTAGAACTACTCCATAGTCTAGTAAAGTTTGTTTCATGTATAATATTTGTGCACAACAAGCACCCATGCAAATGTATTCCGCTTTCAACGGTGGTGGACAAGGCCACACTATTTTGTTTCTTGGAGGACCAAGACACAAGTGATCTACCAAGCAAATGGCACCCTCCGGATGTGCTCTTTCTATCAACTTTGCATCCGGCATAGTCCGAATCGGAATAGCCAATTAATTCAAATAAAGCTCCTTTGGGATACCAAAGGCCAATGCTTGGTGTGTGCTTAAGATACCTAAGGATTCTTTTTACGGCAATTAAATGTGTTTCCTTAGGACAAACTTGAAATCTAGCACACATACACACACTAAACATGATGTCGGGCCTAGATGCGGTTAAATATAACAAGCTACCAATCATAGAACGGTAGAGAGTTTGATCAACCGAGTTACCTCCCTCATCTAGGTCGAGATGTCCATTTGTAGGCATTGGGGTCTTGATTGGCTTACATTCATCCATCTTGAATCTCTTGAGAAGATCTTTTGTGTATTTCTCTTGAGAGATGAAGATGCCTTCTTTCATTTGCTTGACTTGAAAACCAAGAAAGAATGTAAGCTCACCAATCATTGACATCTCGAACTCCTTAGACATCAATTCACCAAATTCTTTGCATGAGTCTTCATTTGATGATCCAAAGATGATATCATCAACATATACTTGACAAATGAAGATATGCCCATCAAGCTTCTTGGTGAATAGTGTGGTGTCGACCTTCCCAATGGTGAAGCCCTTCTCAATAAGGAAATCCCGAAGGCGCTCATACCAAGCTCTTGGGGCTTGCTTAAGCCCATATAGTGCCTTGGACAACCTATAAATATGATTAGGATATCTAGGGTCTTCAAACCCGGGAGGTTGATCAACATAGACTAGTTCATTAATAAAGCCATTTAAGAATGCACTTTTTACATCCATTTGATATAGTTTCATTTCATTATGTGATGCATATGCAAGGAGGATACGGATGGCTTCTAATCTTGCAACCGGTGCAAAGGTTTCTCCAAAATCTAAACCTTCAACTTGAGAGAACCCCTTTGCAACTAGTCTTGCCTTGTTCCTCACAACAACACCTTGATCATCTTGCTTGTTGCGGAACACCCACTTTGTTCCAATGACTCTTGCATCTTTTGGTCGCTCTTCAAGATTCCAAACTTCATTGCGAGTGAAGTTGTTCAACTCTTCATGCATGGCATTGATCCAATCCGGGTCTTTAAGAGCATCTTCTACCTTGGTAGGCTCATAGCAAGAGACAAAAGAGTGATGAGCAACAAATGAAGTAAGTTTTTGAGATCTAGTCATCACCCCCTTTGTTGGACTCCCTATGATGAGATCTTGTGGATGATCTTGTAGGAGAGGTGTATTTCTTCTATTGACCACTTGAGGAGGAGGTTGTGGAGCATCAACATCTTGTGCTTGTACCACCATTTGCTCATGGGAGATATGAGTATCTTCATTTTCTACTCTCCCAACTTTTTCACCATCTTGTGGTACATTTGATGAAGAGGGTTGATTAATGACTTGTACATCATCTTCATCATCTTTTGGCTTGATGTCTCCCACGGAATATTCTTCATAGCCTCCCTCAATGGTTCATCACCTACATCATCAAGATTCTCATGTGCTCCTTGGGAGCCGTTAGATTCATCAAATTCCACATCATATGTTTCTTCAACCAAGCCGGTGGCATGATTAAATACTCTATATGCTTTGGACTTCAATGAGTAACCAACAAGAAAACCTATATCACAACGCCTTTGAAACTTCCCTAGGTGTTGCCGCTTCTTGTAGATGTAGCACTTGCAACCAAACACCCTAAAGAAGGAGACGTCCGGCTTCTTCCCATTGAGCAACTCATATGGTGTCTTGACAAGGAACTTTTGAAGAAATAGGCGGTTGGATGCATAACATGCGGTGTTGATTGCTTCCGCCCATAGAGCTTTGGAGTGTTGTACTCATCTAGCATTGTTCTTGCAAGAGTGATCAAAGTCCGGTTCTTCCTCTCAACTACACCATTTTGTTGAGGAGTATAGGTTATGGAGACTTCATGTTTGATTCCAACTTCATCACAATAAGCTTCTATGTTTGTGTTGTCAAACTCTTTGCCATTGTCACTTCTTATCCTCTTGAGCTTCACTTCAAATTCATTTTGAGCTCTCTTGGCAAACTTCTTGAAACAAGATGCAACTTGGATTTGTCATGAAGGAAGAACACCCATGTATATCTTGAATAGTCATCCACAATCACAAGACAATAGAGATTTCCTCCCAAACTCTTGTATGTTGTTGGTCCAAATAAATCCATGTGTAGGAGTTCTAGCACTCTTGTGGTTGACATGAAAGCTTTGGTTGGATGAGTGTTTGCAACTTGCTTTGCCGGCTTGACATGCACTACAAAGCTTGTCCTTCTCAAACTTCACATCCTTCAACCCTCTCACCAAATCATTCTTCATAAGCTTCTTGAGTGAGCTCATCCCAACATGAGCAAGTCTTCTATGCCATAGCCACCCAAGTGTTGTTTTGGTGAATAGGCAAGTCTTCAAGTTTGCATCTTCGGAGGTGAAGTCAACTAGATATAAGTTGTTGTATCTAAATCCATTGAATATCACTTGATTGTCATCTACCTTAGATACAACCACCTCCTTCTCGGTGAACAAGCATTGGAAGCCAAGATCACACAATTGTCCAACGGATAGCAAGTTGAAACTCAATGAAGCAACATAGAGCACATTGGAGATGGAATGATCATTTGATATTGCCACTTTGCCCAATCCTTTGACCTTGCCCTTTGAATTATCTCCAAATGTTATTTTCTCTTGTCCATCTACCTCTTCATCTAGTGAGGTGAACATACGTGGATCACCGGTCATATGTTGAGTGCAACCACTATCAATAACCCAATGACTTCCACCGGTCTTGTAGTTCACCTACACACAAGAGATTCAAGCTTTAGGAATCCAAGCTTGTTGAGGGCCCTTCACCTTCTCAACAAGTGACTTAGCCACCCAAATTTTCTTAGGTCTACTCTTGTTGGGGGACCTAAGAACATGACTTTCATCTTTCCACTTGAATCTTTTCTAAGCATGTAGTGAGCATTGAAAGCAAAGGGTCTAGCATGCTTGGGCAAGGGTTGTGGTGGTGGAGTTTGACACTCATGAGCAAAGTGGCCTTCTTGTCCACACTCAAAACATCTCTTTGGCTTTGGCTTTGGCTTTGGCTTTGATTGTTGGTGTTGAGCTTGAGCCTTTTTTCTTCTCTACACTTGCCATATATCCAATGCCACTTCTATCCATCTTCATGACGGTATTCATGAGTAGCTCACTTTGGAGATGCTTGCCTCTAGCAAACTTGCTCAATCCCACTTTGAGATGCTCTTTCTCCATCTTGAGCTTCTTGTTCTCTTCCTTGAGAATATCATTGTTCTTCTCCTCCTTGAGTTTCTTGATTTCTTCTTTTAGCTTCTCATTCTCAAGGATCACCTCTTTGTCATGATCAAGAGTTTCTAGCACAATGGTGTTGTGACTTTTCATTTCTTCAAGATCTTTCATGAGCTTCTCATTGTCACTCTTGAGCTTGACAAACTCATCATAGTTATTGCACTCAACCACTTGCTTGCCCTTGCTACTAGATCCATGCTCAATGCTCTCATCAATTAAATCATCACATGAGGTAGCTATATCAATCTTAACAACATGGTTAGTAGCATCATGTGGCTCATTTGGTAAGAATTCTTGTGCAATAATAAGAGTATCATAATTGATCTTTAGAGTTGTATATTCATCTTTTAGCTTATTGTGACTAGTGATAAGCTCATTGTGCACCCACTCAAGTTTATCATTTTTATCTTTAAGCTCTTTCTTAGAAGATTTGAGCTCCTTGAGTTTGGATGATATAGAATCATTTGTTTCTTTGAGCTCATCATTAGCCTTTTCTAATGTATCACACTTAGCTAAGAGTGAATCATTTTTAGCATCAAGTTTTTCATTTGTAGCCCTACTTTTCTAATGATCTTAGTATATTTTCTTAGTATTTTGACAAGATCATCATATGTAGGTGAGTCATCATCATCGCTATCACTATCATCATCACTAGCATGTTCATCATCACTACTATCATCACTCTTAGTTACCTTGCGTTCACCTTTGGCCATAAGGCATAGGTGTGTAGAGGATGATGGCGATGGTGGCGGTGAAGATGCAATATCAATAGCAATGGCGGCCACTTTTTCATCGTCACTATCATCATCGGATGATCCACTTGATGAATCAATGTCCGTGAGCCAATCACCGACAATGTAGGCCTTGCCACTCTTCTTCTTCTTGTAGAAGTCCCTCTTTTTGCCATCTCTCTTCTTGTATGGCTTGTTCTTCTTCTTTTCATCTTCATCACTTGAATCATCTTTCTTGCCCTTGTTCTTGAACTTGTCTTTCTTGGGCTTTGTGCATTGATGAGCTAGATGGCCAAGCTCGCCACAATTGTAGCAATCCATCTCGGAGATTGGCTTTCTTCTTGAGCTTGTGAAGAACTTCTTCTTCTTGCCATCAAACTTGATGCCACTCTTATTTAGCCTTTTTAGCATCTTGGTGGTCTTCTTCACCATGAGGGCAAGGCTTTCTTCATCATCTTCATCACTTGAGCTCTCATACTCAAGTTTTGCTTTGCCCTTGTCTTGGCTAGCTTTGAATGCTAAGTCCTTCTCTTTCTTCTTCTTGTAGAGGATGAGCCATCTTGTGGTGTGATGTGCATGTACATCTCATGAGCATTGATCTTTCCCAAGATTTGTGTCGGTGTAGCGGAAAGATCACCTTGATGTAGCACGGTCACAATGTGCCCATATTTGTCAATGGGGAGGACACTCAAGATTCTTTCTCACAGCGTCGGATGGTGACATTTGAGTAAGTCCAAGCCCATTGACTTCCTCTACAAGAACATTTAATCGAGAATACATCTCATTAGCACTTTCTTTGGGAAACATCTCAAAAGAATTTAGCTTTTTAATCACAAGATGATAGCGTTCCTCACGCTCACTCTTGGTTCCTCATGGAGCGCACAAACGTCCGACCATAGAGCATGGGCGTCTTTGTGGTTCCTTACACGATTGAACACCTCTTTGCAAAGGCCTCTAAAAATGGTGTTATGAGCCTTTGCATTCCATTTTTCATAATTTACTTCATCGCCTTGAAGTTGTGCGGCATTCCTAGGTGCGGGGAACCCTTGAGAGGCGGCTCTAAGAATTCCAACATCTAGAGCTTCTAAGTATGCCTCCATGCGGATTTTCCAATATGGAAAATCATCTCCCTCAAAGATAGGAGGAGGTCCATCCCGTGAGACATCTTGCTCTAAGCGATTAAGCTTAAAAACGTGAGCACGAGGCTCTCGATACCAATTGAAAGGATCAAGATGCCCAGAGAGGGGGGTGAATTGGGCTAATTCGAAATTCTCTTGCAATAAACAAATCCTACGGATAGCCCAATTAACCCCTTGTGCCTAGAAAAGTGTTTCTATCAAACTAAAGCACAACGAACTCACCACCTATGTTCCAACCTTACTCAAGCAAGCAATTCTATGGATGTAAAACAAGTATTGAATTGCTCAAAGTAAATAGGAGAGAAAGGAAGCGGCGATGTTTTGCCGAGGTATCAAGAGTCGCCACTCTCCACTAGTCCTCGTTGGAGCACCCGGCGCAAGGATGTAGCTCCCCCTTGATCCGCGCAAGGATCAAGTGCTCTCTATGGGTTGATTCTTGACACTCCGTCGCGTGCGAATCACCCAAAGCCGCTCACAACTTGAGTTGGGTCACCCACAAGCTCCGCCGGGTGAACACCAAACTCCCAATCACCACCAAGCCGTCTAGGTGATGGCGATCACCAAGAGTAACAAGCACGAACTCTCACTTGACCACATGAAGCCTAATGAGAAGATGGATGCACACTTTGCTACTCTTGATTTGCTAGTGAGGCTACTCTCTTGGATTCTCAAATCACAAACACCTCTCTAGGACCTTGCTCTTCTTGGCACTCACAAACGTGTTTCTCGGTTGTTGGAATGAGCAAAAGTACCTCCACTCACGAGTGGAGCTTCTATTTATAAGGCACTGAAAAACTAACCGTTATGAGCTTCTCGGGACGGACCGGACGCTCCGATCGTGATGACCGGACGCCCGGTCAGTTCAACCCGCGAACCAGCATTCAAGTGATGACCGGACGACGGCGAGGTCCGGTTAGCATCAACCGAGACGCGTCCGGTCGCTCTTGATGCTTATCAGAACGACCGGACGCTGGATACTCGTGGGTCGGTCATATTGACCGGACGCGTCCGGTCTCTTTTTCAAGTCCGGACCCTTATCGGAGTCGACCGGACGCTAGCCCTCGTCGTCCGGTCACACGACCTTCCGGCGTCGTCGGTCACAACAGACTTAACCACCTCATCAAACGAATCGGACCGGACCTGGCGGCCGTCGTTCATCGCCGAGCCGAGCTGCCGTCCGTCGGTGTTGTTTGACCCTCCATTCACTTCTAACTTTCGAACATATGTGAATGAAGTTTGCTCCAAAGGATCTTAGGCATTCATAGGAGCTACCTAGAGCTAGTTTTAACAAGTGTGCACCACACCTAACTCACTAGACTCAACTAGGTCAAGCTACCCGTTCATACCCCCCTTTATAGTACGGCCAAAGGAAAAAACAAAGTCCTAAACTACTCTAAATGTCTCTCCAACTCCAATCGACACTTAGAACTAGTTATCCTTAACCTTGTCGTCCATCCTTTGAAAACCGAAACGATTTCCATCGTAGGGGCATGACAACCTCGATTGCCCAATCGATCTCCATTACCATGACCTAACTTAGTTGCCTCTGCAAAACACACGTTAGTCATAGTAATCTTGTATTGACATTAATCACCGAAATCCAACTAGGGGCCTAGATGCTTTCAAAGAGTTTGGAGGAAGTGCCGGCCTGTCGGTGCTCTCTCTACGGCTTGTACCTTGGTGGATCCAAATTCTATTTGAGCTTGCTTCTGAGACTTCTTTGGTAATCAACTTCTGATTCAAGTAAGCATCTTGTTTATACTGTTCATCAGGATCACGACTCTTTTGAGTGCTTTATTCTCTTTCTAGGGAGAGTAAAATATTAATCGTAAGTGTAAGCGTGGTGTTTAGACTTGGGTTGATCGTGGATGCACCCTGCATTCCGGATCGGTGATAGCTCGCGAGGGTGACTCTTATAGCCTCGTTGAATCCTCTGTAGTCCACCTTCCGTTTGTAGGCCAAGTAGAACCCGGTTACGAAGGAAAAGCATCCTCTGTTGGTGTCTTTTCCTTAGTAATGTCCTCAGTTGAATAATAAAAGATATAGCTTACCGAAGTAAGAACTAGAGAACCTTAATTATCCTCTCTACGCTCCTATTTATCCTTAACCTTGTTTCTACTCTTAGTTAAGTTAGACCGTAGTTAGTCTCACATGTTTTCCTATGGATATGATACTTGGAATACTTTCGGGTGAAAGCTACATCGGTATCCGTGCATTTGCGGATTTATCTGTGTGTGTTAATAAATACCAACATATGACAAGGTCATCGGCGTAGAGGGAGGCACGGTGCGTGATTGCATGGCCAGGCAACGACGTTAATGCCGCACGACGATCCGCTTCACGGATAAGCGAGTTGACATCCTCCATGACAATCACAAACAGCATCGGCGACCGCAACAGAATCATCAGCGCATCATTTAGAAGATGGAAGCTCCTGCCGTCCAGCGACCGCAAAGCATTGAACGTGTTAATGACGTCGTGCTTTATAATCCCCCATGCCAATTTGTAGAAGAGACCAGTAAAACCATCCGGCCCCGGAGCGCGGTCAGGGGGAGGTCTTTGATGGTCGCCCAAATCTCCTCCGACGAGAAGCATGTATCAATTCCAGTAAGATCAAGCTGAGGGAGGAGTTCATCAAGGTGCAGGGAGTGCAACCGTTGAAAGGGGGCGCCCAAGATGCCCTTGTAGTAGTTGTAGATGAGGTCTTCCTTGGCTTCCTCGGCGGAGAACCACATCCCATCAATATGAAACTGATTTGGTAAAAAACTATATTTGTTCAAAAAAGACTGACTATTTGGGGGTGGGAGTGACTGATAGATATGGCCGCCATACTATAGAGTTCAAAACTAAAGTGGCAAATATATTTAGAAAGGATAATATAATGAGTGCAGAAAAAATTCACCTGACTAGTCCGGTTAGAGCTTGATTTTCTATAATCATTTTTCCCAGAAAAAATGGTCATTCATGAGTACTGGGAACAACACTAAATAACGCACAAGTTACATTTTGATTTGAGGGGATAAAGTACACTGTATATGTGAATCTTTGGCTTTCCATTCTAATCTTATAAGTAACACAAACCAAGAAGCTGCATGCACGTGCACTGTTAACAGTTCGTTGAGACTGGTCACTGGTGAAATACACATGCGATCCACTAAACTACTTTGGTAGAGTCACGATCTGGCCATCTGGGGAGACATTGGCTAGCTAGATGTTGTGTTTTTCGAGCTGCTACCTGCAGGGTAGAACCCAGCATCATCTCTTACGACAATGCGGTATATTCGATCGGATATAGATAAGTGAAAGATGAGTAACATCTAAAATAACCAGTAATAAGTGGGTTCTTACTCCGACAGCGATACTTCTTGGTTTTGTGGCAATTGGCATGAAAAATAACCAGTAATTTATGTTTATCGTAAATCAATATCTGTAAACATGTAAGAAAAACCCTGTTGAAGGATCTGACCCTAAAAGGAGCGAGTATATAAGTTAATAACAAAATTCCTTTTTAGGGTTTTGTAATGCTCTATTCTGGTGCTGACCAATCAATTAGCTAAGGCAATTAAAGCCCAGTTTGGATCCATCCAACTAGAGTTTAGCTAGTTAAAATTCTCCTAGTTAAACTTTAGCTGGGGTGTTTGAATCCTCCAGCTAATAAATTCATCTAACTGGGTTGAAATAGCTAAATTCAGCTAAACTTTAGTTGATCTTTTAGCTCGGCCGTTTGGATCACTAGTAGGTAAATTTAGCCTGCTAAAATTTATTTGGTGGATCTAAACAGACCCTTAAGCAGGATTGGAGGGAGGAATACTTCCCAGACAAGCCCATGAAACAAATGTATTTATGGAATATACCTAAGAATATTTTTTTAACAAGGATCATGTGGACGGCTGTATGCACATGCATGCGTGGAGATGCCCACCGACCATGCAGACGTATTAATTATTATTAATTAATGTGTATAACTTCCATTCACTAGCTAGCTAGCTGACTAGAAGGCCACTAGCCCACTATAATCTATATTAGGCCATGCTATTTTGATTTTGTTGCTTATCGAACTTTTTATGAAACCTCTTAATCATCTGGTATAAATAAAAATAAAAATATTTAGTCTCATTGTCGATCTTTAATCCTCCAGCAATCCAACACGCTGATTTATATTAACAACTCATTAATTATTTCATTACCACGTCAGTTTCCAGAATTAGACTCCTTTGATTTAATTAAGCTAACACCTTGATTAAAGGTACACATGAAAAAAGGAATAGTGGCGCGGCTATGAGAGGTCTTAGGGTGTGATCTTCCTTCTTTCTCAAGAAATTCCACACTAGCTACTATAAAGGCCTCTCAACCTAGAAACTAAATGATTTCTATGACTATTAATTAGTATGCCAACTAAGCAAAATGTTGATGCCGTATTGTAGTAGTTAATAAAAAGACAGGATAAAATGGTTTCATATATAGGAAACTATATCTACACAAGAACCAATTACAAATAGATGAGATTGGTAAATGATGTAAGAGAGAAAGCATTGGACACAATTTTATTTTAAAGAAACTGCCTATCATAATCTGCTTTCTATGGACTTGGTAAGTATGAAAAGCATCTTAGGCCCCGTTTGGATCGGAGGAAAGTCACAGGAATTTTGGAGGAAGCAATTCCGGAGGAAAGGAAACGAGAGATGCCGTTTGGAACAAATGAAGCTTCCCTACCGTTTCAGAGGAAAGGAAACTGCTTGCACACAAAACGCAGGAACGAGAAAATCCACTCCGACCCAAGGGAACAGAGGGAACGCTGCTTCTGATGTTTCATTCCTATGGTTTTCATTTCCTGCAATCCAAACAGTCCAAATGTTTCATTCCTATGGTTTTCAATCCTGTAGTTTTTCACTTTTTACTTTTCTTTATTCCTGTGTTTCCTACCATTCCTCTGTTTTACATTCCTTTGTTCCAAACGGGGCCTTATAGTTTCTGGGTTTGGACTGTCTATAAAAATATTTCACTGCATGAGAAGTTGGAAGCCTGTTCTACACAAAAGTGCACATAAAACTTGCATTCTCATAGGCAATCATGGAGGCATCACATTCAAGTGAGGACGTGAGGTGGACCACACGATGTTAGGCCCAAACATATATAAGACCCTGGACAATAATAATTGAGGAGGCCATGTTTGTCTTCTTTTTCCTAGCTAGTCCATTTCATTTTCCTCTCCAAGAAGAATGAATAATAAAAGGAGAAAATTCCAGCTCACGTATCTGTTTGTGGTCTAGTACAGTTTGGACTCATCCGCCCATGCACATTATTTTCCAGACGGTCATGAATTCAACGGAGATTCTACCTTTTCTTAAGCTCATTTTGATATGATATGAATAAATATAAATATTTTGTTTGGGATAGGGCGAGTGTGATGTTTTATTTCTTCTTAGAGTACTCTTCTTCTTATATGAGCATTGGTAAAAAAAACTCTTCTAGGTTGGTTTTTGAGAGTGAGTAGAATAATGTGGCCTCTATCCATGGAGAAAGTCAACTGAAATAATTAGTAGGATATATAGTCGATATGTTTTCTTAATTATACTTACATGGTAACCAATACTACAGATATGATTTTTATTTTAAATTTCTGGTGTGACTACTGTTGCTGAAAAATATTGCTAACCACGGCTATCTCATGTGGTAGCACGTGTCATCACAGATAGTGAACCATGGTTTTTGAAAGTGATTTTGTTTCGTAAAAGAAGATCACTTTCTTGCGCACCAAATTAAACGCTACATATACCCATATAAAAGAAAATCTGTAATGGCTTTTAATTATGAGACAAGATTGGTTTTTACCGGCCAAAATTTGGGCACTAGTTTAATTGTGTTCCTATAAGTTGTTAGCTTGGAGCTCTCCATTGGATAGTAGGGTATGTGGGTACTGATAAACAGTGTGTCCAAGTACCTTGAAGATACAATGAACCTACATCGCCTTTATAAAAGCATTGGTAAAAAAAAGTAAAGTCGAATGCTGAAAGATCATTTAAAATGCTACTAGAAAAGACAATGCCTACGTTGCTGTAATTAAAAAACATACGTCAATTTTCTTGAATTTGTGCCCATCGTCGAGTCCATTTTCCTTAACTTTAGAGGTACATTCAAATTGTGTCAATAATATAATGTTCTCAGACTAAACGACTTTTTAAATTGTTTTTGAAAAAGAAAATGAGTTGGTTATTTTTATTTAGATCTCCACTAATTGCAAATATCTCACGCCTCCAAAATTCATAATTGCCATGATTCATTCGTAGAGGTAGCTTCGCCTGAAAGAGAAACGAAGATCAGCTGGCTGAAAAAATATCCTTTGCCTGACCCGGGGTCAGTTGGTTCCATTCCAACTGCACTCTCGGAAAAGCGCAAAGATTCCTCGCAGGGGCATTGCCGGAACACATACACGAGCTCTGCGCACATTAGCCTACTACAGTCGGCACATGTGGTCCGTGTAAGCCGAAATAGTATTAAAACTGATCTCTTGTGTTGTGAAGATTAACAATTCGAGGAGGAACTGATTCTTGTGTTGCCTCTACGGTTTTACAT
This sequence comes from Miscanthus lutarioriparius, assembly GCA_904845875.1. Lineage (NCBI taxonomy): Eukaryota > Viridiplantae > Streptophyta > Magnoliopsida > Poales > Poaceae > Miscanthus > Miscanthus lutarioriparius. Next base: position 29,182,599 of record CAJGYO010000014.1, on the reverse strand, counting down.
TACATTAAAGATGGGTGAGAGGTGCAGAATGGCTCGTACTAAAGTTTGGGATTCAGTCTGCTGAGATCTGCCCCTATTCTCTCTCCTTCTTTTTTGTATTCTTGGAAGATGATGGAAAAAATATTAAAAGAAATGCAACCTAACATAAATTTTCATTGAACCAATAACTAGAAATAGCAAGAGAAGCTACCGCAAGATTTGCTGAATAAAAAAAAATTCTGACTTAGCTAAATGTTTACTATGCGTGCACTTAGAGGATGGTATTGTCAAACGCAGTCATAGAATAAAGCTCAGAACTAAAATAAGTATTATCAATTAAAAAATATTGCTATCCCACAGAGATACCTGTTTTAAAGTACCAAAATAAATGCCTTTTACATCATTTTTCACTTTTCAATAGGTTTGATTGAGCCAAACTACACCATAGACGTATCAATCATAACTGATAACTCTAACACAAGTCCAATGCCTAAACTTATAAAAAAAAACTAAACCTCTCGTGAGAGTACATAACACGTCACACCACAATAACACATAAGATACTCTGTTACGGTTCCGATCAATCAGCCACGCCATCTAAGCCGCCAAACCCTGTAACCGGGCCTAACAACACTCAAAATATAAGATATATTCATCTTTTAGATAGCGTTATAAACAAAAAATTCAATATTTATTCGGCATCTTCTCTAACAACAAGACCTAAAAAGAAAATTTTTCTGCAAATAGGTTTTCAAGAGAGAGGATATCCATATTTAGGTTGTGCTCTATTAGGCAATCTAAAATAGGTCATTCGTATAGATATTGTGTTGAAGATCTATTTTAGATCTCTTGCTATGTCTATAGGTTTCGTGAGACAGTCTAACCTGTCACGCGTGGGCACGCGGTACCCTGTGGTGCACCTAGCAATTCGGCCGCATGATGGACGAACAGAAACAACCCACGAGTGCCACTGACAGCCACCCAAGACCAGACTAGTAAAGATTCCCTTCAACTTTCTCCCATCACCGTTTCATCAGGGAGCCAGTCTGAAGCCCTGTTTAGATTGAGGATTAGGAATCAATATTTCACACTGTATCATTTTTGTTTATATTTAATAATTATTGTTTAATCATAGTCTAACTAAGCTTAAAAAATTTGTCTCGTAATTTACAATCAAATTATATAATTAATTATTTTTTTATCTATATTTAATACTCCATACATATATCTAAAGATTTGATGTGATGGAGAGAGTAAAAAAACTTGTAATCTAAACAAGGTCTGAAACCCCATGGACGAGGAGAATTTACAAAAACGCCCCCGTGTGGGAGTTTACCGAAATGCCCTCGCCCCCGGCATTAAATAAGCCTCCCCGGCTCACCTGATCCCCTCCCCCTTCCCTCTCTTCCGCCTCTCCGAATTGAGTGGCTCACCTTCTTCCCCAGCCAGCACGAGCTTGATAGCTGCAATCCTCTCTCGAGATTTCAGCTCGGTTCTCCACCGGAGGTCGAGCAGACCAGCCTCCTCCTCCGACCGAAGCTCTCTCTGCCCAGTTCGCCAGTCCAGGAACTGCTGCTGTTCTTGGCAGATCTTGGCCGGAGATCCATACAAACTTGCGTGTTGGGGGTTCTCCGGGGTTCCTTGCGCTGGAGGGAGGTTTCGTTCTCGCCGGCCATGGTTTGGCTGGGAAGCACCAGCGGCACCTTGATGCCAAATCTCTGAGCTTTATGAAGATCGCCACTCACCTGCGCCGCTCCTGCTTCCTCCACTCCTTCTCGATTGTCTTCCTCTACTGGTTTTATGTGATCTCATAACTTGCCCTCCCACCGGATCCGCCATTCTCTTCCCCGTTCTGCTCTCTCCGTCCGTCCCCTCTCCCTTCTCCCTTCTTTCTTTCTTGCTTTCCCGAATAATAGCACTAGCAGCAGCGGCAGCGGTAGAGAATCTTTTGGAGGTAAGCTAGACCGACCGGTCGATCGAAAGATGTCGTCGTCGCTGTCTCCGGCGGGGACGGGGAGGACGTCCGGGTCGGACGGCGACTCGGCGGCGGCGGACACGCACCGGCGCGAGAAGCGGCGGCTGTCGAACCGCGAGTCGGCGCGGCGGTCGCGGCTGCGGAAGCAGCAGCACCTGGACGAGCTGGCGCAGGAGGTGGCGCGCCTGCAGGCCGAGAACGCGCGCGTGGCCGCGCGCGCCGCCGACATCGCGTCCCAGTACGCCCGCGTCGAGCAGGAGAACACCGTGCTCCGGGCACGCGCCGCCGAGCTCGGCGACCGCCTCCGCTCCGTCAACGAGGTGCTCCGCGTCGTCGAGGAGTTCAGCGGCGTCGCCATGGACATCCAGGAGGAGATGCCCGCCGACGACCCGCTGCTCCGCCCCTGGCAGCTGCCCTACCCGGCCGCCGCCATGCCCATCGGCGCCCCGCACATGCTCCACTACTGATGATTGCTTTGCTTCCACCAACCGTGGCAGCTGGGGCTGGGCAGGCTCTGGCTGGCAACAAGACAAGAAGAATTGGCTGCGTCTCAACACATGATCACATTCACATCTACTACCTGGCTTTTGAGAATTACATAGCCTCTACTATCTGCTGCTGTGTTAAATCTACTACCTCCTGGTTTCTTCAATAATTGTTGCTGTTCTGTCTGTCTGTCTGTCAGTGTGTATGTATGAGATGATGCTCATCTTATGTTATGTAAGGCTTAATTGTGTGTCTTGTTGTACTTTCTGTCTTGTAATGTTATAAGAATAATGAGAGCTAAGTGTTCATTCAGATCTGATGGTGTTTCATTTTTTGTGTATGGTTAGCTTATTCAGCTAGCAAGTAACTCCACAGAAATACTCTCTCATGGAGTTCACATGGAAATTTTTCAAGCTTATTGAGGTGCCAACTTCACTTCACTTATTATGGGTTACTTATGAAAGAGTAACAAAAGTAAAAGATTTCATAAGTCACAAAAGTTGAGTTCATATCAGACCTCAAAGCAAGGAGAAAGGCACCAAAACAACTTGAGTGCAAAGTAACACATCTAAAGCGATCAAATCAAAGGGCATATCTTCTGTTGCAAAGATCTTCGGGGATCCTGTCTGCTGACAGCTCCCTCTCCTATGTTGCTCGCCGATCTTTCCTTGGCATCAGAGCAGTAAAAGAACAATTCTTTCAGCGGAAAAATACAAAATACATATGACAAGATGCATTATTGCATCGGCATGCATCCTCTTCATTTCCTTGCGAGAGAAAATTATTGTTCGTTGGCTGAAAAAATACGGCTTATAAGTCAAGCGAACAGGCATTAGTTTGTCATTTGCTTGTGTTTTCTATAAACTTAAAGTTATAATAAAAGCTTAACTTGGAACAACCGAAAATCTAACCCAACCTCATTTTGGAACTGATGAAGTGTACATGTCTAGAAAAGAGTAATAAGAGCATCTCCAAGAGTTCCTAAATAACAATTGTCAAATCAACGAGTTTTCTAATTCACTATATTTGTTGGATTTCTCCAACCATTTCCAATATCTCATCTCTAAAAACTAGAAGGTATTTTTGCATAAAAAATTCTAGATTATTTTCAAATCACTTCGGTCACTAATTAATAGCTCTTATACACACATTGGGAAGTCTGTTCCTTCTCCATTTCTTTCTCATGCCCTTCCATCTTCTGGATCGACAATAGGATAAGCACACATATATTTTCATGCTATTGGATCGATTTTACCTAGTGCAGAAAGATAGGGACTTGAGATAAAGAATCGCTGAAGAGAGGTTTTTTTTTAGTTTTGCCAAAAAAAAAACAAGATTGTGAGTTTTGCAAAGGTCTCAGAATGCTCTAAGCAATCGTTTAACATCCATGACGAAAGCGGAAACGACAGTGAAAGGCGCAAGAAAACCTTAAAAACTTATCTTGACCGAACTAATGACGTTATCAAATAAAAGAGCACCTGCTGACCGTGCAACATGTCAATATTATTAGTGCATCACCCACTCAAAGTTACGTCAAAACACAAGTTTGGGAATGGCCTGCTAGGTAACTGTGAACCAGTCACATAAAGTCGAGCACAGTTACACGCACAGATCACATAAACATATGTAAAAGTAGATCAATGTTTGGTATGACATGGACATGCTCAAATAGTCATGACAAGGAAAGGAAATTCAACAAAATCTGGTGTTCTCAAATGGTTACTCTTATTTTCAAGACAAATCTCCACAGCATTCACTTTGTCATGCTCTCCAGAGAGTTTTGAAAACTGGCAGAAAAAAATACTTCAGCTTTGACAAGTGGAAACTACTCCTCGACGACGACACTGATCTGGCCCTTGTCAAGCATGTCGTAGAAGGATCTAGTCTTCCTCTGCTCGTTCCAGTGGTGCATCTTCCACATACCTCCCGCGATCAGACCCAGGGTCAGTCCAATGAAGATCTCCTTCACCACGCTCGGGCCCTTGAGGGTGGCATGTGCAACCCTGCCACCTGCCATTTGCTTGCTTGTTGAGGTCAGACGTCAAGTGCCTGAAGTGAAAGCAATGGAGATTCTGTGAGCTGATACGTGGGAGCAACAGGCAGACAGCATATCTTCACTAAGGTAGAAAGATACTCTTAATAAATGCAGACATGTGCATACAGCATCGCATTTTGGCCCTTTCAAATTCTATGATTAGTCACACCTACAAGGGGAGGCTAAGGTGATATTTATATAGCAAAATTGGACCCAAAATTATATAGTAATGAGGTATTATGAAGAATCGCACACAAATATGCAGAGACACCAGCTTCGCAAAGCCAACAAGGTATTCAGAAATAGTAGAGGGGTTTATTGTTGAACAGCAACCTCTCCCAGAAAATCATCATCAAAACTCAAAAGAATCAACTCCCTCTATTCTTACATTTGCATCCTAAATTTCCCTATTCACCACAAAATATTTCTTAACGATGAGGACAGAAATAGAAAATGACACCTGAAACACTTCCAGCATTGGTCTCAATCATTGCTTCTTCGACCAAAAAACAAATGTACACCAGGTACCCTTCACCTAACCTGGCACTCACTCCCAAAACATAGCCATCATAGTCAAACAAAGCCACAAAATGCTGCAATGCAAATTAGTTGGACGAATTTCCTTATCACCCAACAAAGAATAAAGGTAACAATATCAACATCCTAGCATCTGCAATAGCGAGAGCGGAAACTATCCACTACCTAACAAGCATACATCAAACCAGACAAACAATAATATCAGCATCGCACAAGGCTGCATCATTGACTTATCATCAACTAAACAACAAATGTATAAATAAGCTATAAGATTACCATGCGGATTTACAATTCGATGCAAAATCTTAGATGTTACAGACAACCCCAACAAAGACCAATGAGCATGCTCACAAAAACTCCAAACAGATACAACAGGTAGCTCACTTTGATCCAAGTAGTTGTCAGACATGCTCCAAAATAATCCCTCCATCCCAAGTCCAATGATTTCTAGTGTTTGGTTTGAGGACAATTTACAGGAGGGAAAAGACATGTATCCCTCAATCAAACAATTAAATCACCAGTAATGCAAATAAATCCTCCCTATTCAGGTAACCAATGCCATATATGACAGCGTTATAATCGTGCCTATTCAGGTGGATTACACCAAATTTCCTTATATTTGTGGACAAAATCCAATTAGCTGCAGTAAAAATAGACAGCAGATTGACTTATTTGTGAAATAGACAACAATAACAGACTGCTAACAAAAGGTAAAACCAAAAGCTTCAGAAAATATGAGGCACACTTGAGACTTCAGTTAGTTGGCACTAAGAGCAGATTATGCTTCAGGGTAGGAAAGGACTGGAAGATAGCTATGATACACATACATAATTTATAATACAAATAAATTCAATTAATCTACAGGTAGTACCGTAGAAGCTCATGTAAAGTGCCTAGGGTCTGGACAACAACACGACGCCAAGGAACTTTACCAAAGTGTTTACAGGCTAGCATCAGCAGGCAATTTCAATATTAATTCATTAATAACAACTCAAAAGAATACAATATCAGTATAACAAATGGAAGTGCATATGCATATATAGTGTAAGAAAAGTAATGCAACAATCTAATCCTAAGAGTACAATGAAGAGGCAATCTAAAGCAGCATCCGTACCACAGCACCTGGTGTGATATACTCGTGTGCACCAATACTTACTCCTAAATATCATGTATCCTACAAGCTACAGGGAAATGGAAAGCAACAGCAAGCTCATAAGACCTAATAACACGCGATAAAGTGAAAGAACCACCACACATTAGAGTAAGTCCTGGATTTAGGATAGAGGCTAAATTCCATCACACGCACTGGAAATTGTCTAAGAAGATCGAGACATGAAGATCCACAATGCAAAGCTTTTTAAATAGAGTTGAAGATGAACAGTCAGCTTGAACGTATGCTAGCTAGACAGACGCCTAGACCCGAAAATCCAATACGTAACAGCTCCCATCAGTCAATGTCACAAGAACATAGGCTTAAGAGAACGCATCATTTGGAGGTAGTATAACTGCAGCCTGATTCCCAACCCAACCTATGAAGGTAATACAACATAAGCATGCCCTTAAAACAATGTCTACTGGTTAATTTCCTATGCAAAGCAGAGAACCCTAGGTTGATTCAGGTTATGGATGAGCACAGAAATACTGAGAAGTGGAGTACACAAAACAACAGTCAACATACATTTTTCCTATTGTTGCATTTAGATTATGTGATGAGCTCATGTACATCATGAAACGAACACCTAGTACCTGAGAGGCTACACTCGTCAAAGGCTAATGCTAAGCAAGAAGATTGCACTCATAAGATAAACTTGTGATAGGTTAGATGCAGCCTGCTTCCAGGCTTAAAGAGCAGAACTGCATCCAAATGATGAATATGAACAAATGCAAACCCTTGTCACTATGAAAACATGGTAGACCAGAAATTGTCACAAAGATGTACGCTATGCCTCTGCGCCATCTAGAGGCAACCGCAAATGCAGCCGGATCCCCAAATCCAGTTTATTAACATCAGTAACAACTGCAATCCCCATGAAGTTGATTCCAAATACCCTATTTGCATACTAACCCATCCACGCTGAATCCGGATCTTTGAGCAAACAACAGAAACTGAATAGAGGAAATTATTACACACCAAAAGAAATAGCTTTGCATATACTCTAGACAGTATTTTCCCTGCAACAAGCACCATTTCTTTTTCAACCCCAGCATCCCTCCCGCATCGCAGGCAAGCATACAACGGTGCATAAGAATAATACACCAGAACTGTTCGCCGCGGACTGGATCGGTATTACCATTCCCATCACTCCGTGGCAGACGACCCTCCCTTCATCCAACCCAGGAACCAAAAGCAGAGATGGCCGCGGTATCCGCCGCCCCCGCCAATCTATCGACACGACGACCTAGCGCCCTCGCCTTACACGCCATCGACACCCCCACACGGAACCGGATCCGCAGCGCGAACCCAGCGCGCCGGCGCCGACGGGTAGCCAGATCCGGTCGGCCAAGGAAACCGAAAGGGTTAGCTTTCTCTTCGAAACGCGAGCAGGCGCGTAGCGGTGCGGGATCAGGCGCCGGGAAAGGAAGTAAGGATCCGCGGCACGGTGGACGGGAGGGAGGGAGGGAGGGAGGGAGCTCACCGCGCCGGAGATGGAGGGGACCTGCGCCGCCGCCGAGAGGAAAGACACCGAGGGTAATTCGATCCGTGTGGGGTGGCGTTTTTGCGGGGACGCCCTTTAAAGGCCGCCTATTCGCGAGCGAGTGGCCGGTGCTGGTCTGGGCGTCTGCCGCTGACTATGACCGGCTCCAGCACAGTTTACGTATTGTAGACCTAGTTTACGTCTTCGGTGTTCGTTTGGCCGTGTACCGTGTTTAATGCCTACGGGTACCGCTCTATCCTTGGTCCTAAAAAGAAATGTCCTATAGTAGTTTTAGTAAAGTTAAAGCATCGTAATTTCACCAAATTTATAGAAAGTATTAATTAATATTTATGCACCAAATGCATATACTATGAAACTATATTACATGACAAAATGAGGGCTTTCTCCAGATCGGTTAGAGCTAGTTAGTAGATGGGGCTAAAGAGTATCCCACGACTAGTTGGCTAACAACTATAATCGAAGACTTAGCTAATTCAACCTACAAATTAGCTCCATGTTTGGAATAACTATGTCTTGTAACAACTAGCTAACAATTGGCCATACATATCCAGACGAGTATTGACCAGTGCTATGTTGATTGATTTTATTTAATTTAATTAAACTTATAGTAACTTAACTTTGAATATACTCATAAAGTACCTTTTTTAGATGGAGAGAGAGTATAAGCATAATACGTACACATCTATGCACTGCTTCAATAGGTCCACTCCACCTACCAAGTGGACCAGGGTAAACTCAAGGCAAAGATAGATACTCCCTCCATTTATAAGACATTCTGAATTTTCTATATACGTAACTTTTATTACGTGTCTAGATAAATATTAGTCAGAACATCTTATAATTTGGAATAAAATGAGTAATTGATTTCTTTGATGAGGAGTGAGAACATATGCTGAGGAGGGAACTCCTATAGCTATAGAACGTTTTGGAAGACAACTTTGAACTGAAGTCGAGTACCAAATGTGTTTGCATTGAATTTATATGAGCCTTATGGACCAAAAGGCCATTGCTCCACAAAGGCTCATCAGCTCATGCTAGGCGGCAAGGCTATCCACCCAATGCCATGCCCCCATGATAAGCTGAAACGAACTCCTATAAAAGGCAACCGCAGCCGAAACAAGGGGTGTCTTTTCTTTTGCTGGACTAGTGTGACGTGTGCCGGTGCGGTTGTGACTAGAGTGCAAGAGGTCCCGGCGTCAGTGTATTCACGGTGAAGTTGAGCCCCGGAGTCCGAAGATCGGTGCGGGTGTGCGCAGAATGATAAATTTTTTTCTAGAACCGAGAAACTAAATAAATGGTCAAAGTTGTATTTCAGAATATCACTTCTCACGAGGTGTTGGTGAATGTAAATGGTCAAAGTTGTATTTCAGAAAACTTGTATTATTTCCAAATATCACTTCTCACGTGTTGGTGAATGTGTTCTTCAAGCACTGAAGCGCGTGATTCTTGGCTTTCTATGACATAGTAAAGCTGACAAAAAGAAAATTATCAAGAGCCAAGACATCCTAACATCAAATGAATTTATTTGGGCCTGAGTTGCCTGATCTGCAATAAAAGAACCCGGCCTTTCTATTTTCTAAGCATTCAAGCGCCCCACGATTCCTGTGATTTGTTCGGCAAAGATGATGATAAAAAAAAATTCAAGTCTACTACTTCGACAAAAATTGGTCGCAGACCTACATTTCAAGAATGCTGCATTATTCTTGTCGTAGACATTTCAAGCAAATGTTACTATCTCAAACTTGTTTCCTTTACTAATAGTAATACCTTTACTGATAGGAGCCTTTCTTTGGGCATGAGAAACCTTCTACCTTCGTAATCATCCTATGATCGTCTCAGCCTGCTTTACAAGGAGCCTCTGCTGTAGGATCCATGGTATAGTTAATACAATAGTGTTGCTCAGTTGCCACTGCGCCTCCAAAACTGTGCTTTTTCTACATCAGACATGATTGTTGGAGGCACATCAAGTAGCGTAAGCTGGAAAATCATGTAGCTCATCCTGATCGGGGATGATGGAAATCTGCGCTTCTTTTGGAAGCGAGTCATCCTCCCCACTGGATTCTGCTTTAGCAGACAACTCATTGCAGTGGATGGAGAGGGTTCGTTTTTCTTGCTGGAACAACCTGCAAGCAAAACAAAGGTAGTGAGCTTAGGTACTGCAAAGATAGAAATTACTACTAGGAGAGTGCTAGCACTTACGGGTTTTTGCAAAGCATCGGACTTTGAATTGTTACAACATATTTGCATGAAGAGATTTCCTTGATTGAACTAATCAGTACAGTAGGCTCCGAGCAGACAAATCTAACCTGTAGAACAAAGGCGGGGTGTGCACAGTCAAATGCACTGACATGGTGATTATGTGCTTTACTTCGTAGATTTATGTTGTTTCTTTCTCACCTCTGTCTCCCGGGGAATATCTGTGAGATCACATACAGTCCCATTTGTATACAAGTGAACATGATACCTGAAACAAAGCAGGAACAGAATATATTCATTCAAGACTGAGGAACATATATTATGTTGTTTCTCTTCCCACATTCAGGAGAGTTCAGTACACCACCTCTTAGATATATCTTTCACGTGATGGTCATCGTCAGCTAACTCAGAGGTGCTATTTTCGTGGTATGCAGCAGTTGCGTCATCATCGAATTCTCCTAGAACAAATTCTTGGATAACCTTCAACCAAAGAAACACAGTTTACACAGCAATGCTGTAGCTCTAGCAACTTTTGATCGCATATGTGGTCATGTCAATAAAACTGGAGCTACGGTTACTATTATTCAAAGTAAAGGCAAAGTATATTCTTTTCTCCACATTGTAACTAAGTACAGAACTTGCTTCTCCATTTGAAGCTAGCAATTCTTGCACTGGAACATCCCGAGATTTGTTTGAGGTGATGGATAGACAGAAATCACAGAATAACAAAAATGTTAACTCTTACCTTCTCGTCATCTACATGGACCTGTCTGATTTTCCCATGATAACAGAACTCATATGACCACCAACCTTCATGCTGTGCCAAGATAAATAATAATCAGTTTTTTTTAGGCATTGCTTACCAGGCTCACATGTAACATGACTGAAAATACACTGTGCATACCCATGCATAAAGAAAGAATTGTATGCTCACCCTGTAGAAACACTGATCCTTGAGAACCTCAAGTAACTCATCTGGCTCCTTGGGCCTAATTCTCCTTTCACTTTCTATTATAACATTAGTTGCATTTTGTGGGAGCATTGACTTCATGGTTTTAGTTTCTTCAACTGGTAGAAAGCACTTATAACGTTTCCCCTCATGATTAGCCATTGGTACCGATTCCAGACCATTCTCCTGTTGAATACACCACAATCATCTCTAGTTAGGATAAAAGGGATTATGTTTGAAATATGCCAAGCAATAATCTCCAGAGCAAAATTGTAAAATGGAAATTCAAATGCATTTTTTTCCTGAAAGCGTGAAATCTATATCTATATCTCTTATAAAGCTAAACCCCACTAACAAGTTTTGTCTCAACATGCAAGACATCCACATCATTTCCCACTACCTATCCACATCACCTCCCACTAATAACCATGTCATCCCACTAATTTTCAATCTCTTAATGCAAGTTGTTCACACCATCTCCACTAAGCACAATTTAATTTCAACATATAAGAAATATAGAGGCATCCATATATTACTATTTGTTTTAACATTCCATCGTCTTATAATTCGATCCAATTCTGTTGGTTTTTTATAGGATTCTTTCCTTGCCTTCTCTATAATTTTGGTAAGAATGGATGTAAGAATATATAGGTTTAATTCATACATGCAAGAATTTTTTATTTCTAAGAAAGTTCCGCAGCAACGCGCGGGGTATCCTTCTAGTTGACACGATTTAGCATAAATAAACATGGTACGTTCGCATTGCCTGATTTATAGTCGATTATCTTTCGCAGCCAATGACAACTGTTGTTGTGGGCGCTCCCCAGCGGCGTAGAGGCAGCGACGCCTGCGTCAGCGTCGCCCAAGAACGGGAGCGGAGAGATTGAACTCAATCTCCACCTAGCTTCTCATTAACCAACGTGTTTAGGCTTTATAGCTGTGAAGCCTAACAACCGGAGACTACGCCTAACAAACCGAGCTAACAAATGCCTAATCAAAGATCCTAAAGAATAGGCAGGCGCGCATTGAAGCGCGGTGACCACGCACATCCCGCTGGCGTCTCGCGCATGCTACTCCTTAGCCACTACTATGCTTCGTCTGTAGGTAATCATTGCCGTACATAACACTTCTCCCCTCGACAAACTCGTCGCCCTCGAAAGTTGAAAGCAAGGGTGCGCCGCATGGAACGTCTCGACGGGCTCCCATGGTGTGTCGGCCTCGGACATACCAAGCACTTGAAAGCGGCGAAATAGAACGGTTGCAGAACGCCCACTAGGACGCTCATCGTTGATGCGGGCACACCGCAAGGGGCTAGAGGTGGTAGCCACTGCGTCCATGCATGTGAAGTTGTGGTCTTGCCTTGCATACCTGTGGACCCACCGACCACGGGAGCTTGCCACCCGAAGACGGACGGAGGCGATGGAACAGAGAGGCCATACGCAGCACCCCGAGAGGCTCAGCTCACGGTGGTGCATGTCGAGTGCGACGAGACGAAGCACAGTCATGGGAAGACGCGCACACACCACCGCGAGGGGTTTGTCTTGACCGTGGTCGGTGCACCGATCGATGGAGGAGCTGGGCCCTCGGTGGACGACCTTGTGTGCGGCCGTGCAGCGCCCGCCTGCGGACTGGAAGGCGGGGTCAACAAGCGCAGCACGAAGACATTCGCCAGAGGATGAGGCGCCACGACGAGACAAGGGGCGCCCGACGGTCGGTGTTGAGGGCCTTGTGGATTTGGGGGGCCCGACTTGGCGCAATTTCGGCGGACCACGAAAAAGGGGACCTCGAGAAGCGACCGCTAATATTTCGTGGCTGCCATGGCGGAACAAACCATCCGCCATCCGTGTTGAGGCGGCTGGTCGGAATACCCTGGCACGAGTCGGATTTGTCGGGAAACGAGATGGAAGCTTGATCAATCAAGGAGGTCGCCATCGTGGAGGCCTCCGTCATTCCCCTCAATGTACAGAGCTGCGGATGAATACACGGACGAGCCGCTTGTCGACGCCGACGAAGAAATCAGCGGAGGCTCTGCGGTAGTCATGCCTCGGGGGGCGTCGTGGCCGGTCGTGTGGGTGAATTTGCAGGATCGTGGCCGCAGTGGGTGAGCTGCAGGATCGCGGGCCGACGTCGGTTGAACAGCAGGACCGACACAAAAGCGTCGCAGGCCATCCACGACGCACGGCGGCTCACCACCGGGCAAAGCGATGTGAATGTGTCGCGGAGGGTCCGAGAGGTTGGCGGTGTTGGATATCACGACGGATGTCCCGAAGAGGTTGATGAAGGAGGGTGTCGACGGTGCGCGCTCTGATCTCTTTGCGAGACCGCGCTGCCGCGCGACCAAAATGGGGCGATCAAGTCGTCTTTGGTGCGGCGTCGCGCCTGCAATTTGAACGCCGGGTGTGGCGAGCCCAAGCCCGCCATAGACAATGCCCTCCCGCAAAAAGGCTATCAGAGTCGTCGAAGTCCCATAGAATCGGCCCGTTGCGGAGGAAAGTGGCGGCGAGGACCATGTCAGAGTGATCGAGCGGAACGGAGTAACGATCGATGGAGAACAACTCCGCCCGAGGCGGATGGCGGCGTCGTCATGAAGCCTGGCGAGCCGGTCGGCCACCATTGGCCACAAAGTGATGGAGTGGAATGCGAGGCCACCCGAGCGATAACAGGATGGATCTTAACCGCATAGTCTCCTCCCGGCGGAAGCACCGGGGTGTTCACTAACTTTGAGCTCTCGGTCAATCTGGCGTCATCTGGATCGATGACCTCGAGATAAGAGGCGTTGGCACTTGTGGTCGTGGAAATTCGTCACGGCTATATACATGAGCCCGGCGGCGGCATTCCGCGAGCTCCGCAGAGGATGCACAACGGAACAGGCGCGGTGGTGGTGGCAATGCCGCGAGATCGCCCAGGTCATCCAGCCGGGAGGCGTGACGGTTGGTGGCGAAGAGAACGAACCGCCGGCTTGTTGGTGCAAACACCTTGTTTCGATGGTGGTCGCGACACTGGCCGTCGCTCTGTCGCGCGCCAAGCTCATAATACGAGGATCCTCAATCGGCGACGCGGACATGAAGAGAGATACTGGTGGGAAGGTGCGCTTCTTTGGTGTGGCGAAGTCTGGTAGCAGACGCCAATGAGCGGAACGACCTCTGGACCTCATCGACGGTTGACCAACGCCCAACTCGTTTCAAGGCACAACACCTTGAAGATGTCCCGGTGAAGGCGCCCACATCCCGGCATCTGGTCCATTGGGTGACCCCGTCGATGGAAGGAAGTTACCAGACCTGTCGCGGTCCATGGTCCGCTGCAGGTGGAAAAATTGGTCGCACCGGTTCAGCCAGCCTGAGGGATCTTCGACGCCGTCAAATGTGGGGAAGGAGAGCTTGAGGATCCCTAGGACCATTGGTGCTTGGCAAAAGCGCCGGTGGTGGGTCCGGTTCTCCTTGCGAGAGCGAGTATCTAGATAAATCCATCTAGCGCTAGATTTCATGAGATTGTCGAGACCACCGGGATTGTTGTGGCGGGAACATGTAAGAATGGAGATATATGGCGGCGATGATGGTTTAATGGGCGGCGTAAACGGAAGTAGGCTCGATGCATATCCGATACCGAGATGTTTTAGCGCGATCGGGTAGGGAATTCAGAGAGAAGGTTGGTGGCGAGAGGTGGTGCGGCGCAAATGACGCGCGTGTTTCTGGTATACTTAACGAGGCGGGAGAGATTGAACTCAATCTCCAAATAGCTTCTCATTAACCAACGTGTTTAGGCTTTATAGCCCAAGCCTAACAACCAGAGACTACGCCTAACAAATCGGCTAGCTAACAAAGCTGACTAATCAAAGATCCTAAAGAATAGGAACACCGAGACTACGCCTAACAAACCGAAAGCTAACAAACTGACTAATCAAAGATCCTAAATAGGAACGGCGCCCATTGCCATGAAATGCGCGTGTGACCACGCACATTGCATGCTACTCCTTAGCCACTGCTATGCTTCGTCCGTAGGTAATCGTTGCCGTACATAACAACTGTGGTAAAGTCAAGAATAATTTATATTTATATATATAAGCATTCGCAAATTGCCGGTAAACTTTAAGTAGTTTCAATTACAGTTCACTAGAACTTAATACCCATACAACCAGTCGAGCACACATAACCAGCAATGAAATTGAGTAAGAACAAAAGAAAGCTCTTGCTTTGTTACAAACAAGGATCGGAAGGACAAATCCGTTAGAAATCTTACTGGAAGGAATGGCGAATCAACAGGATGGAATTCGACGCGGTACCTTGGCTCACGTGAACTCCGCCCAAATGTCACACCTGACAATCAACACCCAGTTAAGCTCGCTTCCAGCGCATATCAGTGTTGAACAAAAAGGAAACCTAAGAGTGAGCAAGACTATCAAAGCAGTCCTCGATCCATATGCGCACTTAAAGGCAAAGACTTTTCAACCACAGTACTACAGGCCGGCAGGCCGCTAGATCTGTGCAAGAATTTATATAGTATATGGGTACTAGCCACTAGGTTACCACCAACATGAACCTACAGCCTTTAGATTTTCGATTCGACAAGAGAAGCCATCAAGAGACATCGACAAAGCGGTGGATTCATTGGCTTTTGGGGCCGACAATGCTGAGAGGGTGGTGGAATTCAATGGGGCCGGTGAGATCCAGCGCAGCCCCGCGGCGCTCACCTGAAGTGGTGAAGATCTGGTCATTTGCTACAGCGCCGGTGACCAGGATGAAGAACAGCACGGATACCCGGCTGGCAAAGCCCATCAGAGACGGCAGGTGGGTCTTCGCACCTCGCTTCGAGACCCCTTCCGTGGCGACTTCACGTAGTGTCAGTGTATTCAAGGTGAAGTTAAGCCCTGGAGTCCAAAGATCGGTGCGGGCATGCACAGAACCTAGAATGATCTACAAAGTGCAAAGTTATTGTGTTTACAGGTTAGCATCAGCAGGCAATTTCAATATTAAGTCATTAATAACACCTCAAAAGAATACAATGCCATAGCTGATAGTTCAGTATACAAATGGAAGTTCAGACGCATATATAGTGCAACAAAAGCAATGAGATAATCTAATCCTAAGAGAACAATGAAGGGGCAATCTAAAGCAGCATCTGTACCACAGCACCAGGTGTGATGTACTCATGTACACCAATGCTTAGTCCTAAATATAATGTATCCAAGAAGCTACATGGAAATGGACAGCAACAGCAAGCTGATAAAACCTTCTAATAACATGTGAGAAAGTGAAAGTCTCCACACATTGGAGTAAGTCCTGGATTTAGGATAGAGGCTAAATTCCATCACACGCACTGGAAATTGTCTAAGAAGATTAAGACATGAAGACCCACATTGCAAAGCTTTAAACATAGAGTTGAAGATGAACAGTCAACTTGAACGTATGGTAGCTAGACCAGAAAAACTAATACGTAATATCCCCATCAGTCGATGTCACAGTAACATTGGCTTAGAGTATGCATCATTTGGAGGTACCAAGTTAGTATCAAATGCAGCCAGATTCCCAACCCGACCTATGAAGGTAATAATAAAGGAGCGTGTTAATCCGCGACGGGTCGCGCTCTAGGGGAGTACGCGACCCCGTCCTGTTCTTCTTCCTTGCCGTCTGCTCCAACCTCGTCATCTTCCTAGGCCCTGCCCACCCACCCCCGCCTTCCTCGCCCACCGCCTCGGCCAGCGGCACCCTCGCCGCCTGCCGCCCTGTCCACCACCACCCCACCACCCCGCCTCCACTAAACTCAGTCGGAGGAGGTAGGCACGAGACCCTCGCCTCCGCCGCGAGCTCTTCCCAACCGGTTGTCTCCCACTCCAACCGCCGGCTCGGTGGCACCCCTGCCGCCTCGCTCGCCGCCCTCAACCCGCCACCACCACTGGCCCCCCTCCCCCTTCTAAGGCTGCCGGACATGGAGCCCCCTAAAACCCAAAACCCTAACTCCAGCGAGCTCGTCTCCGGCGACAGTGGCGGCGCTCATGGGCCGTGGGGGTGCACGCTCCACGTGACCCATCGCTTGATAGATTTTGTGAATAATAAAACAAAAAACATGCCCTTAAAACCATGTCTACTAGTTGCTTTCCTATGCAAAGAAGAAAATCTTGGTTCATTCAAGTCATGGATAAACATAGAAATACCGAGTAGTTTAGAACACATAACAACAGTCAATGTACATTTTTCCTATTGCTGCACTTAGATTATGTGATGTGCATGTACATCATGAAACGGACACCTAGTACCTGATAGGCTAAAGGAGCTGAACAACATCCAAATCACGAATATGAACAATGCAAAACCTTTGTCCACATGAAAACATGGTAGACCAGAAAATGTCACAAAGATGTAGGTTATGCCTTTGCGCCATCTAGAGGCAACGGCAAATGCAGCCGGATCCCCAATGCATCCAATTTTTAACATCAGTAACGACTGCAACCCCCAGGAACCAGAAGCAGAGACAGCAGCCGCATCCGGTACCCTCGCCAAGCTATCGACACGACGACCTAGCCCCCTCGCCTTACACGCCCTCGACACCCGCACCGAAACAGATCCGCCGCGCGAACTCTGCGCGCCGGGCGCCGAGGGGGAGCCAGATCCGGATGGCCAAGAAAACCGAAAGGGTTGCGTTTTTCTTCAAAACGCGAGCAGGCGCGTAGCGTTGTAGGATCAGGCACCGGGGAAAGGAAGTAAGGATCCGGGGTACGGTGGAAGGGGAGGGGAACTCACCGCGACGGAGATGGAGGCGGACCTGCGCCGCCGCCTATTCTCGAGCGTGTCGCCGGTGGGTGGTCTGTGGGCGTCTGGCGCTGGCTCTGACTGCTCCCGACCAGTTTACGTCTTCGATGTACAGTTTTACGTCTTCGGTGGTACCTTGCGTGTGTTGTAGGGATTCGGAGTCAAATATGGAAATTTAATTTTAAGTATTCAATATAATATATATATTAAAATGTCCAAATTCGTATAGGAATTATCCAAGACTCTTTAATGATGGACAGATATCAAAAAATATTCGTCGCATTTTCATCTCTAGTTGTAGGAGTTTTTTTTTTTTTTGAACCGGGGGAAGTTGTAGGAGTATATGTTTATGACTTCGCTCTCTTTGTCCTAAAAAGAAATACCTTATAATTTTAGTAAAATCAAACTATTATAAGTTTAACTGAATTTATAAATGTATTAGTATTTATACATCAAATAGGTATATTACATGGTAAATTAAATTTACTAATTTGATAATTTTTTCTATAAATTTAGTCTAACTTACAACCATTTAACTTTACTAAATCTATAAGATATTCTTTCTAGAGGAAGAGAGTTACACCTTTGTGCGCGGCTTCGGCGTTGCACAGGTAGACTCATGTCAACGATAGAAAATCGATTTCTTTGATGAGGAATGAAGACATATGCTGAGGAGGGAACTCCTATAGCTATCGAACGTTTTGAAGATAACCTACGGTTGGATTAGTTAACACTAGTTAATAGTTGAGGCTAAAAGTTAGATCAGATTACCTGAGATTGACTAATCAGTTGGCTAATAACTGCTCTCTCCGTTCTGAAATATAGTGCGGTATGACTTCTAAATTTTGTACTAAAATATAGTGCATTCTATGCGGTTCCCATGTTCATATTTGCCAAAGTTTATTGAAAAGGAAATTGTATTTTAAGAAAAAAAATTGTTTAATTAGGACAATCGATGGATACATGTGCCATTTGAGTATTCCCTTAAATTATCTTAAAATTTTAGAGTGCATTATATTATAAGACAGGAGTAGTCGTAGACTTGACTAACCATTAATCCAAGACATCTAAACAAGACCTTAAACCGAAGTCGAGTACCAATATGTTTGCATTGAATTTACGAGTCTTATGGATCAAAAGTCATTTGCTTCTCCACAGGGCTCACCAGCTCAAAATGTTAAGCTCAAACGAACTCCAATAAAAGGCACCCAAACCCATAGCGGAACACTGTGGGTCTTTCTTTTGCTCGATTAGTGTAACATGGTGCGAGTGCGATCGTGTTTAGTTCCAGCGATAAATTTTACATATTATAAATTATGTTGTTAAACCGGATTAGCATCAAAGGGCATTTGGTCTAGTGGTATGATTCTCGCTTAGGGTGCGAGAGGTCCCGAGTTCAATTCTCGGAATGCCCCATGTTTTTCATAGCTTTTTAAGCTTTTTTTTTAATTTAATTTCCCCATTACCTGCAATAGGTATTTCATGGTTACCCTTCCAACATTGAGCTCTATGAACGGATGAAAACGAGAATTGCCCCCATACTATTTTTTTAAATTTTTTTATTTCCCTTTCCAACCTTGAGCTCTATGAACGGATGAACAAACAACTTACAAAAACTTATTCTGCTGATTAACCGAGCTCTATGAACGGATGAACAAACAACTTACAAAAACTTATTCTGCTCTTTATTATATAATATATGAAAAAAGGCACGTCCAGTATCTACAACAAACCATCCTTTTTCTCAAACAACTAAAAACAGAACACGCATTGTGGGATAACAATAACATCCGTACCTCTAATCACAGGTTCAGTAAAAGATCTTCAAACATCTCTACCCACAATTCTACATGTAGATATCCATTTCTATACATTTGCAGGCAGACCCTTATAACCCTTATTGCATCCTTTAGAACTCAAGTGTACACATCATCATGGTGACTCATCATGCCTTATTTCCAGCCATAGATGCCAATGGCAACGACACAAACTCACACCATCATGTTTCCGGAGTCCTATCAAGCATTTCCTTGGACGGCCTTGTAGCATTTGAGGCTGCAGAGGGGGAGGTTCAGTTTGGAGTGCCTGTACTTGTAATCGTTCGTGCACGACGGCCCAGCGCATTTCTCCCGTAGAGGAGGGTAGCTGCTCGTTGCCACAAAGAGAGTAGTAGATGAGATGCCGTAAAGTCATGGCTTTAGCACAATTTTGGGGGACAAGCATGCAAAGGATTAAGGATGTGAGGATGACCTGTGAGGCTTGGAGTCGAAGATGCTGGGGAGGCCTACTGCATGTGGAAATGAAATAATGGTTCCGGTGGGCCCCATGACCCAGCGGACTGAGTTTGCAGCGATGTTTTGTGCTCTGGTAGCTCGCTCCTGTATTAAGAAAATGATTTGCTCAGCAAGGTGGTACTGCTAGTATTATAGAACACCAATGGGCACAACAGAGCAAAACCAAATGATGCATCGAACCTTCTCTTCTCGCTCCTTTTGCTTCCTCTCTTCTTTCTTCTTGTCAGAGTCCATGCCCAATATTTTCCTTATAGCTTCTACCTGCAGAGATCAAACATAGTTGATGACTCCTGGAAACCGAAACATGTCAAATATTGATTGAAAAGGTGAGAAAAGATTTCTCTCCTACCTCACTTTCTTTAGTGGCTTTTTCCACTTGCATCCTGCGTCGCTGAGCAGCTTCTGCCTTCTTTGCAAGCATTTCCTCTTCAGAAAGCTTGTCCTTCTTGCCTGGTGCAACAGAAATATGTTTCAAATGCATTTAGCAGAAGAACCAAGTTTGATGTTCTAATCAAATTGAACTGCACAAAACGACGGCAAAGGATAGTATGTACTTCTCGAAGGAGCTGGAGGTAGACCATCAGGGAACTCAACAGTACTGTTGCTGCTTCCATCCATCCATGATTGAAGGGCACGGCGACGTGTTGTGAGAGGTTCACTTCTGACATTGACAGGTGATTCAATCGCTGTTTTTTGTTCGGTGTCTTCGACGTCAGGCTCACTATCTGAGGTTGGTTCTTCTTCAGTATTATCATCATCAGCTGATTCTCTAGATCTTTTCTTGCCAGTTCGGGAAGTAACAAAACCATTATCAGCCTCATACACCTTGCTCCTATTTTTCCCTTTCTTTGAGGCACTCTTCTTAGAGCTATTTCCTTTGCTCTTAGGCTCACGAGTACCATCCCAATCTTCAGGAGTTCCAAGATTGCTTGTATCATAGTCCTCATCAAACTCATTGTCCACAGATTTCTTAGCAAGCCTCCTACTCTTCCGGACAGGATCTGAAGAAGGTTCTCTCTGAACTTTGCCTGCTTGCTCCTGCGCCATTGTTTCTTCAATTGACCTCTCTTTTCGGGCTTTCTTGTCTCGTGAAGAGGTTGACCTGTCAGAATCTTTTGCACCTTCAGTCTACAAGCAGTTCACCCTTTCGAGTCAGTTGCCAATTGTGTATAGCATCTTGAAGTAAACAAAATGAGATATTTGCAAAGGACACATATTCTTGCTATAAGCCTAGAATATTGAGGAAAATATCTGCAAGTCTGTCTTTGTGTTATCAAAATCAGCTAGTTTTCCATTTCATTATCTAAAAATAAAGGTAGTTTTCCATTTGATTTCAAAAGGTGGCTAGTCTTCTCCCAGAACTAAATTATGTGGCGATTTGGTGCAAATGAAAGTACAATACAAGATGAAAACACAATTCAAAGCACTCACCAGATGGCCATGCTTTTGCTGGTGCCTCGAATCTACAGGCCGTGGAGGCTTCGTAGGCGGCGTATCAGGGTTCGGTTTCGGTAAGACGTTACGAATCTTGAGCTTCACCTTCCCCAGCTTCTCACCGGCCGTCGACGAACCGCGGTTCCCCTCAGGGGCATGCGCACCATGGCTGCTGTTACCCTCGCTCTTCCTGGAGCCACCGGCCGCGGCCTCGGACCGGAGCCGGATGCTGCCCTTGGTCGCGCGCTCCGGCGACGGAGCTTTGAGGAGGAACTCACGCCCACGGTTGCCCCCATCGGGGCCGGTGGCGTTCTCGTCCGAAGTCAACAGCAGCCTCCTCGGCCCGCTCCTGGACGACGCCGACGGAGACGGAGGGGAGGCGTTGCCCCGCTGCTCCGCGGCAGGGCCGCCCTCCGGTCTCGGCCGCCTCGCCGCGCTGCTCCGCCGCCTCTTCATGTGTGCCGCGTCGAATCCGGAGCCCTCGCCCGCGCCTTCCATCTGACCGGAATCTGGACGCGAGGGGAAAGGGGGAGACACCGTGAGTTCGTTGGCCACCAAATTCGTCGGACGAAAATACTGCAGAGCGTGTTAACCCTCCGTACTAATAAAACGTAGTCGTTTTGACAGCGACGCGATGGCATAATTTTGACTACTTATTTTTATAAAAATATTTATTAAAAAATGATATATGTAATTTTTTGTAAAAGTATTTTTAAGATAATTTTATACATATGATTTTCACATTTTCAAATTCACCAACTTAAAAGTTATTCATGATTTATATTTCAATGTTTAATCCAAGCCTTGTTCAAAATGACTCCATTTTTTTTAAGTATAGAGGAAGTAGAATGTAGATTAGAAACCCGGATTTGGAAAAGAGCGAACCTGAGACGAGTAGGGTAAGGGAAGGATCCGAGACACTCCGACGAGGGCTACGTGACCTCTGTGGGATTTTTAACTTTTTGTCATCTTTACGGATGACACTCCTTCGTTTGCTAGCTTTGTGCGCGTCTCTGCACATTTGTCATCACAAACAGTAACCCTCCTATGTTTTTATCATTTTTGCTGAGGTGGCACGGCAGATGAGCACGCCAGCGTGACAGGGAGCCTAGGAGCTCTAACTTGGCATGCGAAATGACCATGCTGCACTTGCCTCGTTCTTCTGTCTCCAGCCGGCCCAGCCCCGAGTCAAACCCAGTCCACTCCCCCTTCTTCCCCACTGGAGCAGTCGCATCCATTCTCCCCCCTCTCACCCATTCTCTTCCCCGGTGACGGCGACGGCTGATCCTCATCCCCCCGTGCACCCCATGGCTCGGAGGATGGAGCCCTCTTCATCAAGGAGCATGGCGTCATGGGCTATCGAGGAGGAAGATGCCGGAAAGGAGACTGGGCTCCCGCTGATCGTGTGTCCCACATGCAAGAGAGAGGGTAATCGAGCTGATAGTGAGGACAATGGAGAATGGTAACCAGGGGCGCGTGTTCTTCAAGTGTCCCAGAAATGTGCCCAGGGTAAGAGTTTTCCTTGATCCATTTTAAATTTTTCTTGGTTTTGGTTTTGGGTTTAGGTTTGGTTGAAGAACCCTAACTGTTGGGCATTTTGTAGATGACCGATAGATATAGGTTCTATGAATTCCAGAAAGCGTACTTGAAGAAGCTGGTGGAGTTGAAGTTTATTGTCATAGATCTTGAAGCTGGCCTGGGTGCAGAAGAAGTAGAAAAAGTTTGGGGATTTGGTGAAGAAAAAGCACAGTCAAAGTGTGCTGGGAAGAACAGCATGGAAGCCAAGATGGATGCCCTGATTTCTTTGCTTAAGATGTTGATTTTAGTGTTATTTGTTGTATGCATTGTTGCCATAATGTATGTGTTCAAGTGAATGGTTGTTCTCAGTAATAGAAAAATGTATGCTGAACATGTTAATGCAATGAAAATGCTATCTTATTGTGTTGCCTATTGTATGTTGTATCAAATGGTTCTTTTGTCATGACAATAGCCAAAAAATTCCATGACAGCCAACAAGATGATGAAATTGATAGAAATTTACATACCAAGCTAATCCATTATTAGGTTCAGTAGTTGCCATACACAACTGGTCCATACATAACATGTCCATACTAGCAATGACAACCATAAATTACAGGTCTATACTGACACATGAGAGCCATACATAACAGGTCCATCACATACATAACATATCCATAACAGTCATACATAATTGGTCATAGGAGTTCCTGTCTCCAAAATACATACAAAAGAACAGCCATTCAAACAGTGGTTATGCCTTAGTTGCTAGCCTTCTTCACCTTAGTAGCTAGCTGTTTCTTTCTTGGGGTCATTTTTTTTGGCTGGTTGCACTACTGCAGCTTCATCTGCTGGTACTATCTCTAGTAGCACTAGTTCATCCAAGTCTAGCCTCCTACAGGTGAATAACTAGTTAGTTGCTCGTGCATCTCACAGTACATTTGTGGCTAGTTGATGTAAATGGAAGCAACAAACCTTTTGCTACCTGGTGCTTGATCCACCTGCACTGTTGATCCTTGCATAGTTTGGCCTACAACTCCTTCATGTGCTTGCTTAGCTATTGCCTCCCTTGCTGTTGCTGCTCTAGTCCTTGGTGTCCTTGGTGTTGTTGTAGGTTCCTTTGTTGCTACCTCTCTGTCGGTGTTTTTGGACCACCGACGAGTAAATTTGTATTTACGCGTCTAGCTCGGATGGTGTGCTTGGAGGACACAAGGGTTTATACTGGTGAAAGGTCCTTGTTTGGTTTTGGTAATTGAGTAACAACCTAGGTGGACTAATTGTGTTTATGTGAGATACACAGGTAATTAGTCCATAGGTACATGTGTGTGAGCAACATATGCCATGAAGGTGAAAATGGCTTAGAGATGTTGCAAAGCTCACACATGTGATGATGAAGGAGCTTAACACACATGAGACATGACATTGAGTCATGTGATCAAGGTGGAGAAGATCAAGACAAGACTTGGCTTGATGGACCAGTTGCAAGCGTGAAGGGCAAGTCGAAGACTTTGGAGTGATGGACCGGCGTGGCGGTGAAGCTTGAGCAAGACTTGGCGCGCCGATGGACGATGGCAGCGGTGAAGGGCAAGTGAAGTCAAGATCGATGAACCAATATGATCACGTGATGATATGAAGTGGATCATATCATTGTTGATCGTGTTTGTGCATGTGTTGCATCGACATTGGAGGAGATGGAATGGAATGCAAGGCAAAGGTATAACCTAGGGCATTTCATTTCACCGGTCATAGGTGTGTATAGAGAAGTATATGACGGGTTTAGGATAGATGGGCCGTACTATCAAGAGGGCAAACTTGTTTGCATATCGGTCATCTAGTGCCACTCGAGTGATCTAACTTTGCATCGTCGCTATGATCGAGTGGGCGTGGCAAGTTGAGTGGCTAACATCCTTTGGGAAATGATTGTGAAAAGCTAACACACATACACATGGTGGTGTACACTTGGTGGTGTTGGGACATTTACAAAGGAGGTGGTGTTTGCGAGGGTTGAGATGGGTTTGGGTCCGCAAGCTTTCGGTGGGATTAGCGCTTTCGGAAAAATGGAATGCCTATTTTCTATTGGTGGGATGTAAATTCTTGTGGTTGGCACATTGGAGCAAGGGTGAAGAAGTTAGAAGTGAAAACGAGTTGAATGAAGACGCCTGGCGTCGGTCAATGTTTTGGCTGGTCTGAAAGCACCGGACGTTGGCGTGGTGCGCGTTGGTCAGCCGACGACGGTGACGTTAGAGTGGAGTGTGACCGGACATCGGGCTGCGTCCGAGACGTCGGCGACGGACGCGTCCGATCAAAAAATACGCCTGGTAATTTTATGAAGCGACCGAGACCGGGGTCCAGCGTCCGTCGATTGAAGTCTTCTCTGCGTCCGGGTCAGTCAAGTGACCGTTGGAATCAAGACACATGGCCATCATCAGGCGGACGGACGAGAGGTCGGCGTCCGTCAACACGACCGAGAGCGTCCGGTTGGCCCGATTTTTGCCTTGATGAAGGGGTAGCGGCTAGTTTAGCCCTTGGGGCTATAAATAGAAGTGGCCTTCACCATGGTGTTGTTGAGCACCTAAGGGACTTAGTGTCCATGCTTGTGAGTGCTTGGGAGCCCTCTATCACACATATACTTGATAGTGATCATTCGATTGTGTGAGTGAGCGATTCTAGTGCGATTGCATCGTGAGGTTGCATCGAGTGACACTAGGTGGTCGTGTTGCAAACCGGTGGTACTTGTTACTCTTGGAGGTTGCCCTCCTAGACGGCTTGGTGGTGGTCTCCGTCAAAGCCCGCAAGAAGCTTGTCTTGGCGCTTCCGGAGAAGTGCTTGTGAGAGGGTACTTGTGCTCGCCCATGGAGTCACGAAGAGCAACTTTAGTAAAGCGTGTCATTGAGCTACCCTCACTCAGGGGTAGGTTCTTGCGGTGCCCGATGTGTGGGCTTAGCGGGTGATGCTAATTAGTCGCCCGAACCACCAAGTGAGTGGTCGACACAGCGGGACTAGCGTGTTGGCAAACACGTGAACCTCGGGAGAAAAATCATCGTGTCAACCTTGTTCTTCCCGTTGGTTTGCATCACCATTACACAAGCTTGCAATTACTTATATATATCTTAAGCTTGTGTAGTTGCTCTTGTAATTAGATAGCTTGTGTAGCTAGCTAATTACCTTCTTGCTTGTGTAGCATAGAAGTAGCTTCCTTGCGTGGCTAATTTGGTTTTAGTAACCTTGTTAGTCACATTGCTTAGTTTGTGTAGCTAAGTATTTGCGCTCTCTAATTAGGCATTGGTTGCCTTGTTATTGAGCATTGCTAGTGAGCTTAGTTAGCTTTGTGCTTTTGCTTACTAACATGTGTAGGAGCTCCCTTGTTACTTAAAGTACTAGTGGCATAGGTTTGTGTGACCTTGCTCCTAGAATTGTTTAGGAGAGCTCTAGCTAGCCCGGCACCTTAGTTGCTTTATTAGTATCTTTGCAAAGTGCTAGTGAACATATATAGAGGGGTGTAGTCTTGGCTAGACCGATTGTTTTAATTCTGCATTTATATCGGTTAGCCGACGCAATTAATTTTAGAAAAGACTATTCACCCCCCTCTAGTCTGTCATCTCGACCCTTCAACTGGTTCAGGCAGAACGTCCCTACGTTCAGTTTGCTGCTGCTCGTGTTACCGACACTTGGTTTGTATTAGGGGTTACAAACAAGCGAGAGAGGGAAAGGATCCTAAGTCTCTTGTGAAAGGAATGAACAGGTGTTGAGAGCTCGATCGCTGCTCAGCCATGTGCTCGTGTCGTGCTCTTGTGTTTTTATCTCGTGGCTTAGTCTTGTGACGATCTCGATCCCCTTTTCATGGGGTGCCATGCTTCCCCTTTTATAGGCCAAGGGAGAGTACGGGTTACAACAGAGGAAAAGGAGAAGAACCAGAGAGAGAACGCTTCCAGGATCATCGAGTCCTTCCTCTTCATGTGGGTCCCGCCAACCCTATAGACATCAACAGGGATGGCTCCACGTCGAGGCCCTATTCGTCACTGATGCCATGCGCAGGCGTCGTCTACCGGTCATGACGTTCCATTCTATCCTGGCGAACGTCGTGGTGAACTGACGCACTTGTCAGCGTTCGTACAAGGGTTAGGCAAAATAGCACCAGCACATCCGACGTTGTTCTTGACGTGAATCCTTAGGTATGGCCCATTATGGCCATGGGTTACATCAAGACGTGCTAGTCTCTTCCGTGATGCCAGAGTTTTGACCTAGGCCCATACGCTTGGACCTAGAGTGGTTGACGACGGTACGGGTCCCCGTCGAACGAGATGGAAACTGCGCCCTTGGGGTCGGGCGAGACAGAGCCCGTACCCAAGGGGTCAGGCAAGATGGAGTCCACGGCTTTGGGTGAGACCCCACGGCCTTAGGGTCGGGCGAGATGGAGCCCGCACCTAAGGGGTCGGGCGAGGCAGAAACCACGTCCTTGGGGTCGGGCGAGGCAGAGTCCGTGGCTTTGAGTGAGACCCCCGCTGCATTGGGGTCGAGCGAGACAGAGCCCGCACCCAAGGGGTCAGGCAAGGCGGAAACCACGTCCTTGGGGTCGGGCGAGACGGGCCCGCACCCAAGGGGTCGGCGAGAGGGGCCCCGTGGCCTTGGGTGAGACCCCCATGGCCTTGGGGTCGGGCGAGACAGAGCCCTCACCCACGGGGTCGGGTGAGGTGGAAATCATTTCCTTGGCGTCAGGCAAGACGGAGCCCGCACCCAAGGGCCGGGCGAGCCGGAGCCCGTGGCCTTAGATGAGACCCCCACGGCCTTGAGGTCAGACGAGACCTTTTAATACGTCTAGCTTCATCCGAGAAAGTCTGCGTGGGCGCTAACCTCCTAGCTTTGGGTATCCCTAATATCTATACCTGACACTCTCCTTCCTTAGTTGTTTCTTTGTCAGCAGTTTTCTTCTTCTTCCTTGTAGTCTTTGTTGTTGCTGCCTTAGTGGTGGGAGCTGATGTTTCCTCTCCCTCCTTTGTTGGTTCATCCTCGCTAGGTTTCTGCTTTTTCCTTCTAGACTTAGTGGTTGTCTTCTTGGTCCTCTTCCTATACATGGTGTGTTAGTAACTTAGATAGATTAGTGTAATAATAACTGATGAAATTGCAAAAGAAACATACCTTTTTTTGGTGCCAGTTAGTGGACACTCCAACTGGTGGCTCTGTGGCCAAGCTCACCACAACTCTTATATGTCACTTGCCTTGTTGTTTTCCCTGTCCTCTCCAAACAACTGAGAATTCTATTCTTCCTTTGTCTCTCAGGTCCTTTCTTTTTCTTGGCCACTGGTGGAAACACTTTGAAGCCCTTGACAACTGCAGGCCATTGTTGGTTGTCAGTTATGCTGGGTATCACACCTGCATAAGATGCATGTAACTTCTTCACTGAGTAGTACCCATTAACATACTTTTCCATGTCTAGCTGTCTTTCAGTGGTGATCACAGCAAGGGCATGTGGGCAGGGCTTGCCACTGACCTGCCACTCCCTACATGTACACTCCTGCAGATCTAGATAGACAACATGCCTTCTGGTCTCCTCACCCTTGTACATCACAATCACTTCAGCTTCTTGGGGTTCCCTTTAGTCACCTGGAGATGATCTAGTCCCTTGTTGGTAGCATTTAGCTGGTGAATGACGGCAGGAAGGATGGCACCAGTCAAAGCTAATGAGATCTTCCTTCTTTTCTCAAACAAGACCATTGTCTTGATCTTAATTGCATCTGCAAGGGAGTCCAGTGGCAGGTCTTTGAGTTATTTGATCCAAGCATTCCAGCACTCAGCAAGATTATTGTTTATGTAGTCACACTTAATGTCTGCTGAGAACTTGCTTCTAGCCTAGAGTAACTTGTGATGCTCATTTAGCCAAGGTAAGATGTCTGCTGAACCTGCAACAACCTTGGCCATGAGCCTCTCATACTTCTCCTCTATGTAAGCTCTAACTGCTGGCCGCATGTATTGACCCAACAATGAACCACTACCCTGCCCTTGAGAAAACCTTTTCTTCATGTTGTCCATCAAATGCCTAAAGCATTCCCTCTACTCTGCCCTTGGGAATACATGTTTAACTATAGCCTCTAGACCCTTGTAGGCATCTGTGCACACATCTAGTTTGTCTAATGGACCAAGTGCCTTGCCTAACTGCTCCATGAACCAAATCCAGTTCTCTTTGGTTTTAGAATCAAAGAAACCAAATGCTATTGGGAACATCCAATTGTGCCCATCTATAGCATTGGCTGCAGGCTTGTGTCCATTCCACTGCCCATTGAGAGCAGTGGAATCTATACTAATGTATGGCATGCATCCCTCTAGGAAGCCATCTATACTACCATTGAATGCACAGAAAAATCTAATGAAATGAACCTTCTTGCCTACTTTCACAGTGTCTATCTCAACAACACTACCTGGAGACCTAAGCTCTATCTCTGCTTTGAATCTGAATAACCAATCAAATGAATCATCCCACTTACCAAAAAGCTTATCTGCAGCCCTCTGCCTACCATACCAGCAAGTCTGGTAATTTATGTTGATCTTGTATTTCTTCTCAAGTTCTTCTTGTGCTCCTTTACCCCCATCTGAGGCTTGTCTTTAAGCAGAGGCACTCCTCTCTCTGTAATCTATGCCTGGGATGCCATCCTGTTCAAAACTCTCCTTGAGGCACAAGTATGCACATTAGAGTTTATTTGTATCTGCAAACAAACAAACAAGCAAGCAAGCCAACATTAGACTATATTTATGAACTAAGTTTCATACAAACCATAGAACAACAAGTTAACTAGATAAAAAATAGTGACATTTTCTAGAACAAAAAATAGTTAGTAATATATACCCTGACACTATTATCTCTCTGAGTTCTAGCTCTAATAATCCACTTGCATCCTTTTGATTTGCAAAATCCTCTAAACCTTTTAGGATCAGATTTCTCAGTGCCCAACTCAAACTCTTTGACTATAGCATGTTGCTTAACTGCCAATCTGAATTCAAGCATTGATGGATGCAGTGTACCTACAGACATGTCAGGATTGTCTCTATAAGGAAAATGCACCCTAGGCCCCTTTACTTTGGATTTTGATGTTTGATGACCAACACAACCAATTTGAACTAATAAATTTGCAAGTGTTTGTTTTATAGTTCAATAGGATGCAAAACATGACTTGGACGAAGGCGACGTGATGATCCGATGATCAACACCTCAAGAAAGACATGTGAAGATACATAAAAGACATACAAGGTCAAGCAAAGTCAAGCACAAAGATTGGAACAAAGCCAAACGCAAGATCACAAAAAAACAAGCCCGGCAGAGGTGACCGGACATGGTCCTAGAAGTGATCGGACGCTCCGATCAAGTGCCAGGCAACAGCAGGCGTCGATAGCTGTGACCGGACGCACCGGTGACAATGTTCATCATCACGGCAGTGATTTTAGCGTGACCGGACGTAGCACACTGGATGACCGAACGCACAAAGTGTAGCGTTCGATTATTTCTAGTGAGGTTCGAGCGGCGCCAGCGTCGACCGGACGCGTCCGGTCGATGATGACCGGACTCTGAGCTGAGTCCGATCAACGCACGCGCTCTAATAGTCGGGACGACCGGACGCGCGTCGGTCAGGACATGATCAGTGTCCGGTCAATAGCAGAAAAGTCGGTCTCCGGTGTGCCTTCCGGCAAGCCTCTCCCGGACTGCTCCCGCCATCTTCACTATTAACGCTTCTGGCCGAACCATCGCAGGCCTTGTTTCCTTTGGTATATGGTGGCGACCACACCACAAACGCGGTTGGTGTGATCTCGCGAGACTACAAGCCCCTCCGATGTACAACAATAGTGCGCGCAAGCATCGAGTGGTAAGAGGTATGCAAACCTCATTAAACACTAGGCCTAAACCTAAAGCAAGTGCATAAGCGGTGGTCTAATCAACCTAAGCACTTCGCAAAGCACCTACGCTAATCACCTAATGAATCACTAAGTACTATGCAAGCGGAGATCACTAAAATGGTGTATCAACACCCTTGGTATATTTCCTTAGCTCCACATTTCTCAAATGGCTGGTTGGGGGGTCTATTTATAAGCCCCCACTGAGAAAGTAGCCGTTGGGGATGAAACCCACTTTTCTGCTACTGACCAAACGCTGATCACGTCCTGACCGGACGCGTCCTATCGTCCCGACCGTTGGAGCGCGTGCGTTGATCGGACTCGGCTCAGAGTCCGGTCATCATCGACCGGACACGTCCGGTCGCGCTGGCGCCGCTCTGGAACCTCACTAGAAACAATCGGACGCTACACTTCGTGCGTTCGGTCGTCTAGTGTGTTGCGTCCGGTCACGCTGAATCACTGCCGTGATGATGAATAGTGTCACTGGTGCGTCCGGTCACTGCTTCGCTCAGCGTCCGGTCATAGCTGCCGACGCCTGCTGTTACCTGGCACTTGATCGGAGCGTCCGGTCACTTCTAGGGTTGCGTCCGATCACCTCTGCCGGGCTCGTTTCTTCGCGATCTTGCATCCGACTTGGTTCCAATCTTTATGCTTGGACTTTGCTTGACCTTGTATGTCTTTTATGTATCTTCACATGTCTTTCTTGAGGTGTTGATCATCGGATCATCACATCGCCTTCATCCAAGTCATGTTTTGCATTCTATTGAACTATAAAACAAACACTTGCAAATTCATTAGTCCAAATTGGTTGTGTTGGTCATCAAACATCAAAATTCAAAGTAAATGGGCCTAGGGTCCATTTTCCTTATAATCTCCTCCTTTTTGGTGATTAATGACAACATGACTAAAACAAGCAAATAATAAAAATATTGGAATTTAGAACTATTTACTTGCTAGGATGCAATGCAAAGAGCAAGGTTATATGATGCTAAAAGATACCACATGTAAACATATTTGAAACTTATTTTGCCCTTGTAAATGTCCCCATGTGGCATTATGGATTTAAGCCTCCCCCTAACTCCATAATCCACTATCCTCCCTTTCTCGGACCATTACCCCTTGAAAACTATTACTATTACAACTTGTAAATTATTATGATTTGGTTTGCTTTTGGTCCTACACAGTCTCTATCATAGAAAAACAAGGGCTCAGTTGCTTCATTGTCATCAACAGGGATAGCTGCTGCTTCCATTTCTTCTTCCACCTCAGGAGGAATCTCTGGCACTAGAATCTCTGGTGGACCATCAGCACCTGTTATCCCCTCATCTGCAGCTTTGAAGCCCATGGCTTCATAGATTTGTTCCTCATCCACTAAAATAGTAGCATCCCCATCTAAGTTTTTCTCAGGTAATATTGTAAAAGCTTACCAATCAATAACAACATCATTTGATTTTGTATGCTCTGGACTGCTACAAGCATCATCTGTGCATTCAACATTTCCTTGCTCTACTGATACACCGTATGTGGCATGAACACTATGCTTATTTGGCACATTTCCTACTGCTGCATCTCTGTTCTGTCTGGATGATACCTTATCCTTGTCAAGTACTTCACAACTGACATCCATTTCCTTCTCATCCCATCTAGCTTCTATAATCTCCCTGAACTACTCATCAGTAGCAACCTTCCATTCTGTCTCACTCTTCTTGTCTAGACCCCAAACAACTAGCTGCTACCCACTACCCCAAATGATCTTTCTAGCCATTTCATCCATAAATCTAGACAGAGAGCAATGACCGGTAAGATCAATCCAAACATCATACTCTTGATCATCCATTTTGATAGATCCATAATCAACATTGGTTGTGTACTTAGCAACGCTAACGTGGATTCTAAACGCATTGCCAGGATCAATCCTGACAATAATCATAAACAAATAAAGAAACATGTGGAGTTAGGAGACATCTAACTCCAAAACACTACGGGATCCCAAAAACTACACCAAACACTACAGCACATCAAACTTACCAAGGAGGGCAGTCAGTCCACTTCATCTTAACGCATACGATCAACAACAAGGGCTACCGCAACGCCACTACAATCAAATGGACCACCAATCAAATCGAAACCGAATCAAATCGAAACTCTAGATTGGGGAACGCAACTGGGGAAATAGGGTTTAGGGGAGTGCTGGCAGTACCTAGTATGGTCGTCCAGCGTCCAAGAAAGGGGAAGGAGACTCGATTCCGCCGTCGTCGCCGCGTCCGCCATAGCCGCCGTCGCAGTCGCCAGGAGACAGAAGAAGGAGGCGATGGCAGCGTGGTCATTTCGCGTGCCAAGTTAGAGCTCCCAGGCTCCCTGCCACGCTGGCGTGCCCATCTGGCATGCCACCTCAGCAAAAATAGCAAAAACATAGGAGGGTTACTGTTTGCGAAGGCAAATGTGTAGGAGCGCGCACAAAGCTAGCAAACGAAGGAGTGCCATCCGTAAGGATGGCAAAAAGTTAAAAATCCTGACCTCTGCCGGCACCGCCGGTGGAGGAGGTCCGAGAAGAGGGTTGTTTGGATTCGTACGGCGAAGTGGGTGACGGAAGGGGTAGAATGTAATTTTTAGTGCATTTTCACTTTAATACCTGTGCTTATAGAAATTTCGGAAACAACCATTGCACTTTCTTAACACATAAGATTTTTTTTTCAAATATGAATAATAAACAGTTAAAAAGCTGACATGTAAGGAAAGGAGAGATATTTATGGAGAAAATGAAATTTCAATAAGCTACTCAAAAAAGTTAATCAGTTAGAAGAGTTCAATTAGAATATTGACTGTCTACATTTGTTATCTTTACTTAATTACAGAAATAATTTATGCACTTGTTATGTGTCTCCTGCATTTGTGTGGGTGACAACACATATCAAGAGAATTTGTTCGTGATTTTTTGGGCTGACATTGAAGCGCATGGGGGATGGAGATCATGTACCGTATATTTTAGGTTGTTCAAATAGTATCTATGTGATGTTCTTTCTATTTTTCTTCTATTCCATGTCTTTTATTTTTGTTTTTCCTTGTGCTTTGTTCTATCTTTTATTGTCTTTCTGTTAATGTTATGTTACGTTTTTTTTGTTTCTATATATTTAGTATTTCTTCTAGAATATAATAAGATGCTCACGTTTCATTTGGTGTTCCATGATGTATTATTTATTGTTGTCATAGTATTTTGAGATGTTCTATGATGTATTTTGAATTTTTCAAAGTATTCATATTTCAGATATGTTGTATTTTGCAATGGTTGTATAGTACCTATGAGATATTCTATAGTGTATTTTTGGGTTGCTAAAATTTACTATCAATATGATGTTCCACAACCATAATGTGAACTATTCACACGGTACACATGAAATATCTATGCTATATTTTAGCTTGTTCATGTAGTATTCATGTGTGATGGTTGATGGATATTTCAAATGTTTTGATGGTATCTATTAGATGTTCTCTTTTTTACAACTAGACACGACTGGTTCACTTGAACGTAGAATTTTATTTTCTAAAATTTGGAGTATTATTGTCCTGAATTTAGAACATTTTTCTTGTGAAGACGGAACATTGATTCTTGATGCTATAATATTACCTTGCTTAATAGAAAGAAAATGTTCCATCTCCATGATAAAAATGCTCATTAACGAAATAATGTCTAAATATACTGAAGTGAGAGTTTGTTTTGAAGGTTTCATTGTAATTAGAATTTAATTTATTAGATGCTCAATTTGTTAACTACAACTTCTTAAGTTCTAAAAATATTTAGGACAACGATGATGTCAACAATTTTTTCACTCCTCTAGAGTTGCATGTGTCCATGCATGCAGGATCTATTGTGGAATGATTCCTATTTGGAGAACTATTATTTTTGGAGAGTCTCTAAAACTAGGAGTTTAGATCTAAATTTTACAGAAACTCTTAAAGCAGTTGTTCT
Organism: Miscanthus lutarioriparius; assembly: GCA_904845875.1. Lineage (NCBI taxonomy): Eukaryota > Viridiplantae > Streptophyta > Magnoliopsida > Poales > Poaceae > Miscanthus > Miscanthus lutarioriparius. The sequence continues at coordinate 29,147,951 of CAJGYO010000014.1, read as the reverse complement.
AAACATGATCAAGTTTTCCATCCATGTTGCCCTCAGTCAACAATCAGTTCTTCGTGATGGTAGAAGGAATGAAGAGGAGGAAAAAAGAAAACGAAATCAAGAAGGAGGAAAAAAAGAAAACGAAATAATCAAGAAAGAAGGCACTGCAACATTACAACCGGAACGCTTGCACACTAATTACATCTTCTTCCTGGATATCCATGGATACACAAGTTTGTTGCATGAGTGAAGCTTCTCTGATGTGTGGAGAGTTAATTATAAGGTGGCGGTATATGTTGTCGTTGTTGCCTATGAGCTAGCACATGCACAGCTATGGATGATGACCGGACGATATATGGCCGGCCGGTCTAGCGCAAGCCGGCGGCGGTGGCGATGGCGAGGCAGTTGCTGGAGAGCTTGGCGAGCTCGGCGTCGTGGTTGGCCATGACCGGCGTGAGCTCCTCGCGTTCCTCGAACCCCTGGTCGCAGGTGTCGACGTCGGTGCGCACGGTGTCGAGCATGGTGCCCGTGGTGTCGCGGTCGCCGCCGGCAAGCGCCTTCTGGGCCTGGTCGAGGCTGTAGGCGATGTCGTCGAACGACTCGACGCAGTCGTGCAGCGGGTTGCGCGCCAGCGGCTGCGTCTTGGGGTCGTTGGCGAGCGCGGCCGCCGCGGACTTGGCCTCGGCGGCCTTGGCGCGCACGGCGGACATGGCCAGCCGCAGCACGCCGGCGCCGTCCAGCCGCTTACCGCCGGGCAGCTGCGGCTGCGGCTGCTTCGCGATGGACGAAAAGCACAGGTCCGGGTAGTCCGTCTTCAGGCACAGGCTCCGCACGATGTCGGCGCCCGGCGCGATCGGCGTCGGTTTCGGCTGAGCCGGCGCGGGCGTCGGCTTCGGCTTGGGCTTCGATGGCGCGGACTTGGCCGGCGCCCCTGGCTTGGTGTGACCCAGCGGAACGCAGACGGCGCCCGCCGGTGGCGCCACCGCGGCGGCGAGGAGGAGGGTGAGGAGGAGGCAGGCGAGGAGCGGCGGCGGCGGTGGCGTCATGTCGAAGGGGACCGGGGGAGAAATGGAGGTTAGAGTTTGATTAGGGTCGGGGGTAAATAGGAGGAGACGTGGTCAATTAATAATTGGTTTATATATATTAATTCTGTTTGTTTAGTTAATGATTTATTTGAATGTGAGGGAAAGGAGGGGATTGGCTGGCTTCATTTTCCCGGGAAAAGCAATGGTAGCCAGTGAGGCGCTTCCGGTGAGAAAATAGCAGGGGCAAAAAATAGCAAATGATGAGTGGTGATGATTAGCTGCTATATTCTGTTTCTGAGTTTGGATTTCTAAAATACAAAATAATTACAATGGAGGGGGAAAATACAGTGAAAAAGTTTTTAATGCGGGCTTTATAGGACACTAGAAATCATCAAAGAAGGCAGTTTCATCTTTGCAGTACTACGTACGTTGTAGTCCTCTCCACACAAAGTGAAAAGTTTGACGCATTGAATTGGCCGGGTGTTTATAACAAAAAGGATGAGAGTACATTTTTTATTTATTTATTAGGGTTGTTGGTCCTTGGTTGGATAATTTTTCACCAAGTCCTTCCAAAGCATGTGGATTGGGGTGCACCCAAATAATCATTTTTTAATCTAATCTTGATGTTCATGCTCCAATAAATTGCTATTATGCTAACCCCAGTGGGTAGTAGAGTGTATACACATTAACAACACATTTGCTTGATGGGGCCGAATGACTAGTTCAGACCAACTGTGCCTTACATCTAGTGCATGTGAATTGTATTGCTTGTGCGTCGTGTGCATCAACATGATTAGGTGAGATGATGCTTGATGAGGTTCTATGGGAAATATCCTGTCTAGCTAGCGACCCTACTTTCCTTATATAGCTCGACGTATATAGTCAAGTTTGATCTTTTGTGTTAGGACTAGATTCTTATTCCTATTATAATAAGATTCCCGATAGACTGACATACGTATATTTATGCCTTTGTGTAGCATGATGGTGAAGATACCCTATATAGATGCCAAACTCTAAATTATTGACCAGGTGCACCCTATATCTAGAGGACTAGATATGTGATGATACCATGGGGGAGTTGACAATATCGTCGACACTCATTATACCACTATGGCCTTGTTTAGATGACATCAAAGTTCCAAGTTTTTTCACTCTCTCTCCATCACATCAATTTTTGGACGTATGTATGGAGTATTAAATATAGGTAAAAAAAATAACTAATTGCACAGGTTTGTGATGCTAATCTTTTACCGAGTTATTGGGACAAAGTTTGTCAAATACAGTATACCACTCAGATTGCAAAAATTTATATTCTATATTTCAAATATATTTCAAATATCTAAGATTTGGTTTTATAATAATTGACAATATACTATAAGACTTTGTAATATACCTTATAAATTCTTTATAAGACCTCACCTTACAAATACTCATTTGGTTTTGTAATAATCGACAATATATTCTAAGTCTTTATAATAATTGATAATATTGATTGGGCCAGACTTTGTAGGACTCACGTTCTACTCTCATGATACAGAGAATATTTGTGGTGGCTGGGTATGAAAATGTCAGGAATGCTATACAGAGAATATTTGTGGTGGCTGCGTATCTAAACTTGGATTCAGTTATAACCATATTTGTGGTGATGGGCAGGGTATCTAACTGCATAGTTTCTTATTTAACTGTGTTTCACAAAAAAAAAATTGCTTATTCAGTTTTAGTGTTAGTAAGAATGTACACTCAAGGTTCAGAAAAGCCTTAGATTCCTTCACCTTCCATTGTGCTAACTTCAGTTGACATCTTATCCTTTTCTGGATTTCAACAAATTTGTTGAAGAGTTCTTTTATAAAAAAATTTTGTTGAAGAGTTGTGTTTTCCATACTAAGGAAATATAATCATTTATCTGTGTAGTTTGCAGCACATCTTTATATATGTTGTAGTGATCAAAATTGACCTCACTTAAGAAACTACATACCTTTTGATTCCAGGTTTTTCTTGAATGCACACATGGAATCGCTTATGCCGCACAATGTGTGGTTTCTATAGCTCCACATGACCTACATTGTAAAAGTTTCTACAACATATATAAAGATGTTTGTGATGGTTTTGATAGCTCTAACTTCAGTTTTTAAAATAAAGCTTCCTTTATCTAAAATAAAGATAATAATGTTTGAGATAATACTATGATATGGCGTTTGTCAAAGAGCTAATTTACATGAGATAAAACTTAATTTCTTCAAATGGGACATATAGGTTACTGAAACAAACATAAAAAAAAATGTCGAGAACTAGGTTGCTGGAGTGAATAGTGTCCACAACGAGAGTTTTACATGAGATGCTTCGTTTTTCTAGTTGTATTTGCATTGTAATTAAAAAGAACTTCAGAGTAAAGGTATGGTGAGAACTTAAATGACTGCTTCTACAACAGGACATGATCTATCGTAACTGTCAGACACCTCATTGCCGATGAGACAAACAATTCAGCTACAAACCCCTGAAAGACTTAGGTTCCTGTATCATCACAACACAGAGGCCAAATCCACCAAAGCAGAGCTTGTACTTTATGCAAACAGGAAATGAGTGAAATTTTCGAAATGGCAATAGGTGCATGCCTCATCACTTCATCAGAAATGAGAAAAATACAGTTGAAATGCATTGCAGAAGTAGCTTCTAAGATGAGGTAATTAAAAACAGAAATAATTGGTGCTGCCCAGGTTCGAACTGGAGACCTTTATAGTGTGTAAGACTAACGTGATAACCAACTACACCACAGCACCCCTGTGACAGTAATTAACTCAGTTAGTTACAGAAACATAGGGCTTTACATTAACCACTTAACAAGGAACCAAAATGACAGGAGAAAGAAGACAGTGCATCCACTAAATGATATAGTTACACATTTGCGGCATTAGAAAGGACAGCTGAGGGGGTTAGATTTTATTAACTTTGTGCTACCATTGGCTGTTAATGTTGTTCTACATCAGCTATAACAAGCAACGATTAAAAAGGTCAAATATGTGCTATACAGGTGGGGAGATGAATGAGTATACAAATTGATTTCTGCGCATGGCTGAGACTAAGAGGAGCAAATGCTTCTATCCTAAGTGTATCTTGTATCGAGCAAATGCTTTCTACCCTAAGCGTATCTTGTATTGAACCTAAATGTCACATCTTAATATCATCATAAGGGTATTGCAGATCCGACAAGCACCACCAGCCAAGTAGGCGCCTGCAGTTTTCCTGGCTGTGTTGGGGAATATCCTGCCTCATCTACTACCTGCAAGATGTGATGTAACATCTTACTAGGACTGATTAATATTTTATGTTTGGAGATTAGTAGTATTAGTTTCCGTTTTAGATAATAGCTAAACTGAAAATCAGGGATGCAAATATCTTGCCAGAGAATAAAAATCCCTTGTCAACTAAAGTTCAAATACTTTTAATCCCGGATTTCTTAATAAAGTAAAAGCATAGATACAAAAATCAATACTTACGTTGCCTGAACTTGATAAAGGGGATCAAACATGAATAGTTCCCTCTGCTCATCTGTTGGATTTGTTAACCACCGACAGAACATCCATGCTGCCCCAGCAACTGATGACACAGACAGGATTGCCAAGAAGCCAAAATGGGAGACATCGTTCGCAATTATAGCCATAGCAAGCATGACTAACTCTGCAAGGCTTGCAATTGAAACCTCCATTCCTCCAATTAGATTTGCTTTTGAAGCAGGAACACCTGTCTGGACGATTTGAGTCCCCACAACATCATAAGACATGTGCCCCAACCGAGACAATGCCTGCAGATTAACACAGAATAGATAGGATTACTCTGTAGCATTCAACTAAGTTCTATTGAAAGGGGAAATATGAAGTGAAGATTTCAGTCTTACAATGGATGCTAGGAATATAAGTAGAGGTGTCCTTTGTGAAATTGAACCAGCCCAATACACCGTGAGTGCAATTGACAAGAGTGAAGCTTGAAATATCAATCCAGCAGCCCCCGCCTGTTATAACATTAGCCATTTGCATGAACTGCGAAAAAAATTACAGAAACAAAACCAACAAGGTAGATGTCACACCTTTAGAATTCCAACTCTTTTCACCAGGCTTGAGGAGATGAATGTTGCAACAAGGCCCATGATAGAGCACAATCCACTGAAAGCACCAACAATGGATGGACTGATACCTGTTCAAAATTGATAGATATAGTCTTGTAGAGAGCCTTTTAAGGTAGTCGTACAGATTTGAACCAGAGAAGTGAAACCTACCACGATGCATCAATAATGCAGTCATTATGGCACCTGGAGCAAGTGCAACATTGAAATTTAGGAACACGGTAGCTGCACTTGCAGGTAGAACTGTTTGCTGCTTATACTCATTCCAGCCGTGTTTGATAGCACTCAAGCTATTTTGAACTGAAGGTTAAACAGAATGTTAGACCATACACCAAAGTAAAATTAACAAGCTAATCATATCAAAGTTCCTCACCTATCCTGCGTACATCTAAAAGATCAGTACAAATAGATTCATCAGTGGCGGTTCTAGAGGAATCAAGTGCATGGCATGAAACTCTATTGATTAGTTGACCCAACATGACCTGAAATTGAAAATACCAAATAGCACTGTGAGTACGCTACGTCTGGCTACCCTATTCAAGTTTTAGGAGTGACGATAAACGTGGTTTACCAGAACAGGGAAACTGCATATCATTAGACCACAAGCAATCTTCAAACAGGTCACGGGATGGTATCTGGACAGAAGAAGGCCAAAAACCGAAGCACCAACTGTCTGCAATCATCCCAAAAAAGGTTGTTATGTCCACTCAAAACAGGATATTGTGTTCAGCTATTTGCAACCAACAAATAGAAAATAAGATTGATCAGTGATCAGCTTTGTTGTGTGCTGAAGTATCAATGAAGTAAGATGATTATATGCAAGTCTAAGAGAGAAAAATCACACCTCACAAACTAGATCAAGTCGATTGAGCACAGCATTAGCTTGAGCTAATGCAACAGGCCTGTTTGTTCCTGCTAACTTCACAGAGAAAAGAATTTTAAGGAAACAAGTTGATCAAAGACAACAACAAGCAAGTTATTCTGAAATCTCTATTTTATTTTAAGATAACAGACTTTTCCATTTGCACCGATGTAGGTTCTTAGTTCCATCTCACAAATTTATCTTGTAGGAAGGTGATATCAAATATTTGAGTCAGACAAAGCAACAGTCTACAACAGTATGGGGATTAGCAACCTACCAACACAACCCAGTCACGCTCCATGGAAACTCCTAGCGCCAATCCTGCAAGCCTTTCGATAGCTCCAGCTGCCACTAGTGCAATGAACCAAGGTCTCAGAACCACAGCTGTTGTAGAACCATGGCTCAGGTTTCTTAGAGCATAGATGACAGTTGCAGCTGATATTAACTGAGTGGCTACCTGCAAGATCAGATTGCACAAAGAACTAGAATCAATTAAAGAACATGGCAACTTGTCCATTTTTTTTCCAAACATAAGAAACAAGAGAAGATAAAGGACATGCACCTGCACAGCATTCAATGCTGTGTACATGGGTATTCGAGGGAAATGATCCATAAGTTTGCCAACTATTGGAGCCCCAACAAACACTGAAAGCTGGAGATCATCGATTTAATTAGACTACTGATATAGAAGGTTTATCTTAAATTAATTAAAGTGGTAAGTACCTTTGTGAAGAAACCAACAATAGCCACAGGCAATAGGTTTGAATGAAGAATTGCCAGTGCAGCAGGCCAAGCAAAATTCCACAGTTGTTCCACCAAGTTACCAAATAAGTAACTAGCATATAGAGCTGCATCAATGTTGTATGATGTTTAAAGGATATTTAAGTTCCATAACAGAAAGATCCTAAGGTAAAAAAATGAATCCATAGGGGTACAATACGGCTATTGCTCCTTCTACAAGGCCTTGAAATTTTTAATCAACTACCCATAACATGGATCTTTGTTCTTCCAAGAAATTTGCAGCATATTTGCATAACTTATACAGTGTAAACAGTAACACAGATGTTACAATCGAGGTGATCCTGAAAAAAATCCCTTACCATATAGCCCAGCAGGATGAGCAGGAGTGGATGCCAAAGTATGTTGCTCTCCTTCAGACAAGACCTGCATTATAAACAGAAAATTACAAAAGGATAAAGAAACCGTTCGACAAAGAGGACACATCCGTAAGGGAAGAAGATCCATACCGGCAACTCTTCAAAATCAGAAGGACAGGAAGCCCTATCATGCAGCGGAAAAGGACTAGAATCTAGAACATCTCCTCGAAGATTAACAACGGGAATGGAGCATACTGATGGCAATGATGGGTGATCATCGAAAGTTTCTTCTTTATTTACAGTACTAACATCAGCCTCAATGTTTGTAATGTAGCACTTCGGGACAAAATTGTGTACCCTGGCAAACACACACATACAACATGTTAGTGATCGACAGAATCTTAATCGATGGAAATTTGAAGAGAAAAATCTAATACAAGAAAACAGCATCATGAGCTCAATCAGCTCGACACCGAATGCTATTACAGCGTTTCTAGTCAATTAACCTCCATTGCCCCCACCGGATTCAATGTTGAACACATCTATACCGATAGGAAAACTTACAAACACATTCAAGACAACAAAATTTAGCTTTCATTTCCATAACCGAAAGTAGCAAAAGCTATAAAGGAGCCAGAAGCCCAGCATCCACAACAAAAATTAACCATAAGAAACATGCTTAATGACACATTTGAACTCCTAATTCCCACATCAAGCATCCCAATGGGAAGAGCCTAACCTACCAGGGTTAAGCAACCTTCCCCATTCTCAACAACCAATCTTGCACATGAATCATCCCCAGTTCAAATCCCCTAAGCTAGCAAACCACCCCTTGTCCACCTCGCGAGCTCCAATATTCGAAAGAAGGAACCTTTATCAGCTCCTCGCGCATCAAAGCACCCAAATGAGCCGCCGCGTTTTTCGGCGAGAGCCAGCGCGGGCCGGCAGCGGCAGCAGCAGCAGCAGGCAGATAGACACTCACCTGAGCGACGCGACGCCGAGGGAGGCAGCGGGCCTCAGGCGCAGCGTCCACGCGCCGGAGAGGCGGCGGCGGCGGACGAGGGACTCCTGTGGCGAGGCGAGGAGAGCGGAGGCTGCGGTGGCGGCGAGCATCCCCATGGCTCCTCTGCGGTGGCGGTGGCGGCGGCGCGACTACTCATGCAGCCTTCACAGGACCAGGCGCCGCCGGGGAGTTCAGGCTCGGGCTCGGCGCAACGTTCCGGAAGCTTCTGGAAGCATGGACCTGCAGGACTGCAGCCTTATCTTGATGATGAGGTGGCGGAGGCGCGGGCCGAGGGGGCGGAGAACCAGAGGAGAGCAGCGAGCGAGGGGGCGCGCCAAGTTGCCCAAACTCCAATCCAGGGGAGTGGACAGTGGAGGGGAAGAGGGAGGAGAGATAGGAGGGGCCCTATCAGCCGTCTGATATGGATCAAACGGATGGAGATTTTTTCTAGCGTTGTGATGATGTTAGATGAAAAAACCCAGAATCAGTAGAGCGAGAGATGTTCCGTTCTGGAGCACTGCAACTGCGCGGGAATCTCCATGGAATTTATAGGGCAGGGGGCACATATTCTTCTTACGGTTTGAGTTGCGATGCATTACATGGTCTCAGGTTTTTTTGGCCATAAAAAAAAAACAGGACACAGGTAGACATACAGATGCCTTGAAATTCCGTTGGGAATCTCGTCCCGTCAAAATCACCCTTGCTTTTATCCTCCGAGAGAAATCCGAATGCACATAATGTCACACCACAATATTCTTAAAAGAATATGCATACTATGGGTCTAAGAAAAATTCCATGCATTACTCTCTCTGTCCCGTTTTCGCTTCCCGAGTAATCAAACATTTTTAGCTTTGACCAAATATACATAAAAGAAATATTAATATCTATATTGCATAATTAATATCATTAGATAGATCATTCAATCTATTTTCATAACAAATTTATTTGGAGATACAAATGTTGTTAATATTTACTATAAACCTAGTTAAACTTAGAAAAGTATAACCGACATGGATACCATAGCGACACTAATTTTGAGACAGAGGGAGTATGATGAAGATGTTATTATTGATATAAGTAGGTTTTGTTAGTCTATTAAATTAAATTAAATTAAATCAAATAAATTCAAAGCTCATGTTTAATGCTACAATTTATGTGTTTTAATGAATTTGAGAGCAATGACATGAATATATTTGTCGAGTTGTGCTCAGTGTTGATATATGCACATCGTCACATTGAGTTGTACCGAAAATTGGTATGTTGTATGTACACGAATGTTGAATTTTCCCAAAAGGCGGTATAAAGAAATGACAAATCTTCACATCATATCAAAACTCTTCGTTGGCTATAGTTTACTTATTTGGTCAACAGGATTGACACTACTATAGAAATGGTTTTCAAATGTGCTCGTTTTTCTGAAAGACAACTTTTATCAAGAACTGTTTATAAAAATGGTTCTAGAGACAACTTGCCTCTTAAAATAGTTTTTAAAGTTGGTTGGGAACATCAGCCGCATATAGAAATACGATTTGTGGAGATGGTCGAGAATATATGGCATGCCTCTAAAAATTGATGAAGCATAAAAAAACTCATAATTTTTTCAAATCAAGTTTAATGAAAACAAACTTTATATTAAAGTTGCAAAGATCGAAGAGATCTACAACTTTATTGTTGAAGGCTTTTCATTTGAAATCGTCTGGGATCTCAAAAGTTTTATTTAAGTCCTCAAATTTTAAGGTTTATTTTTTTGAATTTTTTAAACAACCTCAGATTGAGAGACACCCTAAATCAAAATTATAGTTCTCTACTAGATCTAAAATTTGTAGTTTTTTTTCATTTTAAATCATTTTAGGTCTCAAAGGTTTGATTTAAGTTCTAAAATTTTAAAATTCATTTTTTGATGTTTTCAAAAGACCTTGGGTGTAGACACACCATAGAACAAAATTAAAGTGCTCGCTCAACGTTCAAACTTTTTTTTATTTTACATCATTTAGGGTCTCAAAAGTTTGATTTAAGTTCTCAAATTTTAAAATTTACTTTTCTTAGTTTTTCAAATGACCTTGGATGAAGAGACACCCTAAACCGAAGTTGTAGTGCTCGACTAGATCTAAAGCATTGTAGTTTGAACCTTTTTTCCCCATTTGACATCGTTTAGAGGCCAAAATAGTCCGTACATGATTCGTAATATTAATACTATAGGATAGCATCCTATACTCAATCACAATTGACTATGTGGCATGGTGGTTATATAATTTGGCCTCGTAAAGGGCTTCGGATCTTAAGTTTGATCTCCATGGCACCGCATGCATGTGAAAAAACCCATGACCTGTGTGATGAGCAGACACATGGGTTTCCTAGGGCTTCTCCTGTTTTTCTTTTGCTATTTTTATTATCATTTTGTATTTTGTAAAAAACAATTTCTAGAGGCGCGGATCATGTTGCCAACTACTTTACATATTATATTTGACTACTACCTCTCTACTATTAATTAATGCAGCTCACAGAGAATGAAAACTAAATTGTGCACGCATCGATAAAGATAGGACTATTCTGAGTCTGCCTCTATCAAGGTTGCATAGACTGAGCTAGTTAGGTGTGGCACGTTATGCCATGGATCGTTTTTGGATTTAATTAACGTTATGCCATGAATCAGTAGAGCGAGAGATGTTCCGTTCTGGAGCACTGCAACTGCACGGGGAATCTCCATGGAATTTATAGGGCAGGGGGCACATATTCTTCTTACGGTTTGAGTTGCGATGCATTACATGGCCTCAGGTTTTTTTGGCCATAAAAAAAAAACAGGACACAGGTAGACATACAGATGCCTTGAAATTCCGTTGGGAATTTCGTCCCGTCAAAATCACCCTTGCTTTTATCCTCCGAGAGAAATCCGAATGCACATAATGTCACACCACAATATTCTTAAAAGAATATGCATACTATGGGACTAAGAAAAATTCCATGCATTACTCTCTCTGTCCCGTTCTCGTTTTCCGAGTAGTCAAACGTTTTTAACTTTGACCAAATATACACAAAGAAAATATTAATATCTATATTACATAATTAATATAATTAGATAGATCGTTCAATCTATTTTCATAACAAATTTATTTGGAGATACAAATGTTGCTAATATTTACTATAAACCTAGTTAATCTTAGAAAAGTTTAACCGACATGGATACCATAGCGACACTTATTTTGGGACAGAGAGAGTATGATGAAGATGTTATTATTGATATAAGTAGGTTTTGTTAGTCTATTAAATCAAATAAATTCAAAGCTCATGTTTAATGCTACAATTTATGTGTTTTAATGAATTTGAGAGCAATGACATGAATATATTTGTCGAGTTGTGCTCAGTGTTGATATATGCACATCATCGCATCGAGTTGTACCGAAAACTGGTATGTTGTATGTACACGAATGTTGAATTTTGCCAAAAGGCGGTATAAAGAAATGACAAATCTTCACATCATATCAAAACTCTTCGTTGGCTATAGTTTACTTATTTAGTCAACAGGATTGACACTACTATAGAAATGATTTTCAAAGATGCTCGTTTTTCTGAAAGACAACTTTTATCAAGAACTGTTTATAAAAATGGTTCTAGAGACAACTTGCCTCTTAAAATAGTTTTAAAAGGTGGTTGGGAACATCAGCCGCATATAGAAATACGACTTGTGGAAATGGTCGAGAATATATGGCCTACCTCTAAAAATTGATGTAGCATAAAAAAAACTCATAATTTTTTCAAATCAAGTTTAATGAAAACAAACTTTATATTAAAGTTGCAAAAGATTGAAGAGATCTACAACTTTATTGTTTAAGGTTTTTCATTTGAAATCGTCTGGGATCTCAAAAGTTTTATTTAAGTTCTCAAATTTTAAGGTTTATTTTTTTTTGAATTTTTTAAACAACCTCGGATTGAGAGACACCCTAAATCAAAATTATAGTTCTCTACTAGATCTAAAATTTGTAGTTTTTTCATTTTAAATCATTTTAGGTCTCAAAGGTTTGATTTAAGTTCTAAAATTTTAAAATTCATTTTTTGATGTTTTCAAAAGACCTTGGGTGTAGACACACCATAGAACAAAATTAAAGTGCTCGCTCAACTAGATAGAAAACGTTACCGTTCAAACTTTTTTTTTACATCATTTAGGGTCTCAAAAGTTTGATTTAAGTTCTCAAATTTTAAAATTTACGTTTCTTAGTTTTCAAACGACCTTGGATGAAGAGACACCCTAAACCGAAGTTGTAGTGCTCGACTAGATCTAAAACATTGTAGTTTGAACCCTTTTTTCCATTTGACATCGTTTAGAGGCCAAAATAGTCCGTACATGATTCATAATATTAATACTATAGGATAGCATCCTATACTCAATCACAATTGACTATATGTAGCATGGTGGTTATATAATTTGGCCTCGTAAAGGGCTTCAGATCTCAAGTTTGATCTCCACGGCACCGCATGCATGTGAAAAAACCCATGACCTGTGGGTTTCCTAGGGCTTCTCCTGTTTTTCTTTTGCTATTTTTAATATCATTTTGTATTTTGTAAAAAACAATTTCTAGAGACGCAGATCATGTTGCGAACTACTTTACATATTATATTTGACTACTACCTCTCTACTATTAATTAATGCAACTCACAAAGAATGAAAACTAAATTGTGCACGCATCGATAAAGATAGGACTATTCTGAGTCTGCCTCTATCTAGGGTTGCATAGACGGAGCTAGCTAGGTGTGGCACGTTGAGCCATGGATCGTTTTTGGATTTAATTAGCGTTAAGACTATGGACTGTTTGATAGAGATTCACTTATTTATTCTTATCTTTAACTTCGTTGAGGGTGCCAAAAAGACCGAAAACTAACTCTGGTGAGGATTGAGTGGCAGCGGATAGAAAATGGCAGCAGAAACCGAGCAGCCACGCGGATTTTTTCCCCTTCTTCACACACTGAAAAAAACGTCCCATTGGGCGCGTTCGCTGGTCTGGACCATCCAGACCAGCCGGCTGATCCCCTCAGCAAACACTATTCATCAACCAGCCGCTACAGTGTTTTTTTCTCACAAAACCAGCCAGTTTCAGCCAAGTTTTAAACCAGCGAACGGAGCCATTATTTTTTTGCATGGATGTGACTGAGTAGAGTTTCGTCAGGTGCAGGCAGCTCAAACGTGTGCCTTTTCTGAACCTGTCACCTGCACCAAGAGGCGAGTGGTTTACAGTTTACTCGATCCACGTTGCATTGTCTGTTGACGACGTGTGGAGTCGCTTCCAAGTTTAAGTTCCAACGCATGGTCGTTGTGATCTTGTCCATTGGCACGAGTGTTTAGAACCTACGAAACTCTTTGAAAAAATCTCGAGTGGAAGTTTCTAAATACTATAGTTTCTAAATACTATATAAATCCTGGGCTTCTCCGCGGTTCGGCACTGTAGCATACGCAGTTCTGTACTGTGACACATACGGTACCAATTGTAACATATACACTTTTCTACAATGTAGTATACACTGTTATATACTGTTTACTTTTTGCGCCTACTGTTCATGGAAGAAAATTGGCGCAGTGTAGTGCGCCGGTTCTGCTAGTATCCTCACACGGCTTAAAAACTACTAGTCGGCTAGGCGCAACCGCGCAACGATGAACGATCTATACATTTCTCCCAAAATTGTGAAATCCTAGATGTGTTTTTGTCGGACACGGAGAATACTATCGGTTGCCAATGTGACGGTGCAGATCATATAAATTAATTCTTAGAATCATCTAAATTCAAACCATCTTAAGTTTGACCAACTTTATAAAAAAAAGTAACATTATCTATGTCATAAAATAGATATATTATGAAAACATATTTTATGATGTATCTAGTGCTACTAATTTAATGTCATGGAGGAGCTTGTGGCTTGCTCCGTGCCGACCAGTTCCGGACTCGGCGCTCGTCCCTCACCTCGGAGATTTATTCTCCGTTAATAATTTTAGTTGCCTCTCGCGCAGATGTGCCACAATGATCAAGTGACGTGCCCGCCACGCTCGGAGTCTGGTGATCTTCGAGTATCTCTCAGCTACGTTCGTTGTCTAGGTATAGCTGTAGGTTTGTTCGTATACCGTGTGTGTGTGAGGTGTGCGTGTGTGTGGTGGGGGGTGTGTGTCTGTATCCGAACAGATAATACCGCTATAGTTAGATGAGAGGCCCAAAAAAATTAATGTCATGAATATTGATATTTTTTTCTATAAATTTGACAAAACCTAAAATAGTTTGACTTAAGATAATTTAAAAGTTGATTTATTTGAAAATGTATGTAGTAATAAATTTATTAAAGCAATGTGAATTGCGATCATCAGTTGAGGCCCAGATGAGACATTGTCACACCCTAGGTGTTAGAAAGACCGTTAACTCTAAACATGCAATCATTAACTTGGTTAAGGATTTGTTATAGTAAGATTAGTGCATGAAGGAACTAAAAAAAAGACTGAAGGAACAAAATAAAAATAAGCTTTAGACTTGCTTTGTTAAGTAGAACATATTTTTAGATGATGACCAAAGTCAACTATGTGATTAATGAAGTCCAACTAAGGTATTGAACAACTTTTGTTAAGGTGGTTAATTAATCAAAACCTTAATTTTCAATAAATAGCCTAATAGTATTTTAGGAGGCCAAATAAATGAATAATTAACTAAACACTCAAAATTTCACCAACATATGGGAAGTAGTATAAGTCATGTACTTTAACATAGTGCAAAGATTTAATGATGAATTGGTGTTTAGATATCTTAACTAGTGTTCCAAAATTCGAAACCAATTTCATATCTACAAAATAACAGAATAATCCTAAGTCTGAAATAATAGTTGACCATGCCATTTTTAGGCTAATTATCAACTCATTTAGATCCCTAATGACCCTAAGGCCTTAACAAAATTTGTAAGCTAAGTTGAGATGAAGATCTTCTATTTTGGGTCCCACACCTTTTACAACACGGTTTAGTCACAAATTGAATCCAAATGCAGCAACTCGGATACACGCCAGCTGTTCGATGGAATGGTTCAATGGTGGCCACGCTCCCTGACCACGCGTTGGCACGCCCTCTGTTGCCTTGCCCCGCACGCCGTGCGTGCCAGCTACCGTGCCACACGTCCTCGCGCCCCTAGCCTGTCCCCGCGAGCCCGACAACCGCCGTGTTCCCCACGGTGCAGCAAGCCACGCGGCTGTCCGCCTGTGGCCGCGTCCGCCACCGACATCGCCGTCGTACCGTGTCCGTGACTGCTGCTGCTGCGTGCCTTTCCTTCCCAGAAACTACCACCCCCTGGACCGCCCTCTGGCTTTGCCTTCGACGCCAAGGTAGCCCCAGCGAACCCTAGCCGAGCTCGGCTATAAAAGCCGGAACTCGCTGCGTTCATCGCCATGGCCGCCCCTCACTGTTTCCCCAAAATTCGCCGTACCCGATGAATCTCTCTCCAATTCCTCTCGTACACAGTTGACTAAGGTTCCTATCTAGCCCTTGGAGGAGACCGTGATGAGAATCATCGACCAGTGTGAGCGCACGAAGCCTCGCCGTCGCTGCCGCCCGCCATGAACCCCGAACGGAGCTCGGCCATGGACGCCTCGGTTTTCCTTCCTTCCTCTTGAGTATCCCCAACGTTTTAGCCTCTCTCTGATTCCGCGTCCACGCCCATGAAACAGGTTTGCCGGGTGTTGAACTGCTGAACGGGAACGCCGCCGTTGCCGCTGTTAGTCAGCTGCTGTCACCGCCGCTCCGTGGACGAACCTCACCACGATTTTCTCCAACCTAACCAACCGACGCAACTGGACATAGGTAAGAACCTCATCGTCCCCTGCCCCTCCGTTCGCTCGGTAACGCCATAGCCTCGCCAGAAGAAAGCCACGCCGCCGCCACTACTACACAAACTTTATTGAGGCGGGCGTTTTTTGTTTTTCGCGGCGGGCAAAGCCGTCCGCCGAGGCCTAGAGGCCACAGTAAATCGTGGCTTAACCGCGGTGGGCGGTGTAACGTGATCATCAACGCGGTAAATATACTTTTACCACGGCGGCACGCGTTAGGATGTCCGCTGCGGTTAATCATTTAAAAAAAAAAAAACCAGAGCCGGCCAGCCGAGTTCTCGAGCCCACCGGCGACGGATCGGGCTTCCCACGGCCGCAGAGATCCGTGCCGCGGGGGGAGGAGAAGAGGAGCACCGGACGGACCCCCGCTCTGGAGAAGCCGGCTAGACACGCCGACGCCATCGCAGGCCGCCACCACATCGCCAATTGCTCGCAGGGGACCAGCCGACGCCTCGCGGATCCCGCCGCCCGTGGTGGGTGGAGGAGGCGCGCCGCCGCGTCCTCCCGCCCGCCTCACGATTTCGCCACTCAGGTGGGTCTGTGAGCGTTGCTTCGCCGCGTGATCGGGTCAATCGACCCCAGCTACAAGGTGACAGTGATGCCTCCCTGCTTCACCTTGTCCCGCTAGCCGATGCCGGTGAGCCGCTCGGGCCCAGCTACCGCATTCAAGTGCTCCACGCGCCGCCGTGGTGGAGGTCCCAGCGTCGTGGCCGTGGTGGATCCCGGCGTCGTGGCCATGGTGGAGATCCACCGCCGGATTCGGTCGCTCCACCGCCAGATCCACGGAGGAGGAGGGTGCAGCCGCCAGATCCGTGGGGGAGGAGGTCGCCGTCGTCGGATCCGTGGAGGAAGAGGTCGTCGTCGTCGGATCTAGAGAGAGGAAGAGGGAGGAGTGAGGGAGATGGAGAGAGGAAGAGGGAGATGGAGAGGAAGAGGGAGATGAACTCACTGGATTTGAAACCCTAGCCCCACGGTCGTGCTGCTCATGGAGGATCCGTGGGGGGGAGGAAGGCGCAGGCCGTCGTCGTCGCGCCGCGCGCCCTCGATCCGTCGTCTGGAGGCCTCGCGCCTTGGAGGAGGCCATTTTGCTGCATCGAGGAGAATAGAGGGGAGGCAAAGGGAGAGTGGGGAGGCGAGAGTCGAGAGAGAGAGTGGGTGAGGCGGGAGGCGGAGAGAGAGAGTGGGGAGGCGGCGGCGATGGTGCGAGGATGTGGGTGATGTGTTTCGGTGAATCGATTTACCGTGGCGGACATTTTAGGATGCCCGCCACGGTAAATCGATTTACCGTGGCGGACGTCTTAAGATGTCCGCCGCGGAAAATAGGGTATTTATCGTGGCGGACGTCTTAAGATGTCCGCCGCGGAAAATAGGATATTTCCCGTGGCGGACATCTTAAGACGTCCGCCACGGTAAATCGATTTACCGTGGCGGGCAAAAATGCCCGCCGTGGTAAATAAAAAATGCACGCTTAGGTAAACCGTGGCATTTACCGTGACGGGCAAAAATAGGTGCCCGCCTCGGTGGCCTCCGGGGGGGTGTCGCGCAAAATCATTTGTGTAGTAGTGCGCTGCGGACCTACGCGCGCGGGCAGTCGCGCTCCTACCCGTCGCCTCCGCCCAGGCGCGCGCCGTCGCCACATACGGGGCCGCGTAGGTCGCGCTCGGGTCCAGCGCCACCTCGCGGCCGGTCCCCAGCCACCACGACACCCTCTCCTGGCCAGAATCACCGCCGTCCGCCGCCTATGGATGGCAACGGGATGTACCCGTCGGGTATCGCCGGAACGTTCTCTTCCCCGCTACGGAGAATTCATCTCGTCCCCGTTAATTGTCTCGGGTATAGATTCTTGTCCATCACCGTACCCGTCGGGCATCGGTCGGGTAACAGATACCCGACGGGTACTGCATACCCGATAAACAAGGACACTTGGGATTGCAGCTTTGCAATCGGAGACGTTTCTTCTTCACCCGGGTATAAGTGTCGGAGTCTCGGAGATGCCGAGGAGAAGGAGCGAGGTTGTGAGGAGGACGAGCAAAGGTGGCAGAGAGACCGAACTGAGGAAGCGAGGGGCACGAGCGCTCGTGAGACAGGCGTGCTTGTGCTGCTAGCGGAGATGGTGAGGAAAAATTGAACTAGGGTTTCTAGAACACACAAACTATATATATGATTGTTCGGATTTGGGCCAAAATACCTATGTTGAGCTTCTTTGAGACTAATACTCGTATGACAGCTCAAATAGTCGGGTTTCCCAACGGGTAACGGGGACGGGTAAACAGGAAACGTTCTCATACCCGCTATACCCGTCGGGGATGGATTCTTGCACATTTAGATACTCGCGGGTAAAGATATGATCCCATCCCCGTCCCCTAATAGATCAAATACCCGTCGGGTATCGGGTATCGGGGCCCCGTTGCCATCTTTACCGCCACCCCGTGCACGTACTCTGCTTCGTGGGAAAGTAAGGATTTGGAAAAACAAGAATAGAAACATTTCCAGGTTCCTGATGTGAAGTCCATGACCCATATGAATACTGCATGCTGTAGCTTCACAAATAGAAAAGAAAATGGGGACTCTTTAGCAAAATAGTGAGCACCCACGCTGGATCCCGCCATGGGCCTCGTTGCTGGGCCAACTTGGGCCGAAGTCGGCCCATGTGCCTCTTTTTCTTTTTCTGCGATTTTGTCATTTTCATAAATCGGCTGAAACTTGTAAAATTCATAATAAATCAAATAAAAATCGTAAAAATACCAAACCAAGTTTGGTAATCTCTAAACACCTAGTACTACACAATGAACACATAACATCATATGATCTAGTACAAAATATTTGCCATAATTATAGATCTAATTTTGCTTAGAACTTAACATTATTAAATTATAGAGAATGTTTCTGTGCTTAGAAAGTTATGAAATTTTTATGGTAGCTTACCCATACTGAGTATGACTTGTAAAATTTCATGACCATTAGACGCTGTATGACGGAGTTATAGTTTATCATGTGTTAATGTGTGTTAATTGCCTTATAAATAGTTAAGGAAATTAAAGGAAAGTAAAAATAGAAAATGTGTGACCTAGCTATAGTAGTACTGTTGTAGTAACCAGTGAACACTTAATATCACTATAGTGTTACACAAAATGTTGAAGGGTAGAATTATCATGTGTCACATGTTAATTACCAACTAAATATTAAAATTAAGTAAAAGCAATTAATATGCTTATGTGTGCATAATCATGGTAGCTTAATCATCCTCATGAACGCTAGGATTATAAGTATATTCTATAATCTATAATATATTGATATATTTGCTAGTAATAGTGAAGTTAGTGTAGCAAATACCAACTTGAAGTCACTTCCAAATTTCTAAACATACTAGTATATGTTAGTATAGATTTCTTGTTCTTGTGATGACATCCATGTAATAATAGCCTCAAGCACTAGAATGGTGTAACTTCATACTAGTTATTACTACTAAACTCAAACTACCTTAAGTCATTCACCTCATGATGTAACTATAAGACAAGGTAATGAAAACTACATCCTATAGTAAATTGAAGTAAACTTGAACCTAATGTACTTTAACTATTTAATTCATCCTACTCTATACACTTGGAACCAATTCATTATGAGTCCTTTCGGAAAGAATGAGAGTTGGGTTTTAGTATGATTCATATCCTCGTTAGCCTCGACAACGTAGTACTTCCTTTTCACCCTTATAAAACATCCTTATTTATGCATCTATCATTTTGTGCATTCATTTGCATCAATGCATATCATTTAGGTATGATGATGGATCAACAGATCAATTGAAGGATGATTGGAAATCTGAAGATGGTGTGATGGAATATCAATCCTAAAGATGATGAAGACACTAACTTTTTATTATAGAAGTTATCCCAAGGCAAGCCCCGGTGCATAACCTATGTTTTAATCATTTTTCTGTTTAATGTGCATTAAGTGTAGGAATTGATTGACACCTACCTGCATAAAGGTCCTGACCTATGAGTCATACTAGCAAATAGGCACATATTGCTGCTATTGCTTAGGGACTCGGTAGATGTGAGCAACGTGTCGTTGCTCATAATAGGTTCCACACTTCTTACCTAAAAATATGGAACTTAGAAGGATAATAAATTGAGATCGGGCGGGACTTGGTGTTGAGAGACAACGGGGCTTGGCCTGGTTACTTGGTTAGTTCTGCCTGTGTCGATTGAGGACCGTTCGATGTTAGCTTGTTTGGTGAAGTTTGAAAGTACCAACACATAGGAAGGTCTCGGATGACCACGAAACCTATTACCTCTCCTGTGCTAAGGGAGCCCATGGGGTTTGTCAGCCGCTACGTCGGTCCCTCGGGTAGTAGTCAGGAGGTGGAAACCTCGGCAGTAACCACGCGTTTGAGCTTGCAATGCATGGCCGGTGGGTCGGGTTCCTAGGGGTAGACTGGGTCGGTACTGGACCTTGGTACAAGGGTAGGGAACGGTAGCCTAATGCGAACCTGGTGGGGTAAGTATGGGCGTATGTTTGGGTTTGCCCAGCTAGATGTAAATCGATTGCAATCGTCGTCGCTCCTCGGATATGGATACCACTTTGCCACTGCCTATCATCGTAGTTAATGCAACTTGAAAATGGAGGATGATGGAGTTGGTGACGATGATGGATAAAATTTTGATTGCTTACCACATGCTTGAAAGTAATTTTAGGTGCAAACTTAGAATGGTTAAGTACTGAACCTGCACTTGACTGCTAAAACTTAAATATAAGGACTTACCTCTAGTAAGTTTTTGCAAATATAAAAGAACTAGCAAACCAAAAGCCCCTTGCATATCCTTTGAGAGTCGAGAGACTACTCCCATATTTGACGGGTAAGTCTTGTTGAGTACACTTCAGTACTCAGGATTTTATTCCCCCCGTTGCAGGTAACAAGCGGAAGCCAGAGCTAACTTGGTGTGTGGATACCTCCTGATGGGCTCAGCGAGGACATCCTTTTCCGTTGCAATCGTAGAAGTTTTTATACTTGTATTTTTTACACTAGATATTAGGTTGAAAACTGTTTACTTCCGCTTCTTTTATAAAAAGTACTTATCTTCCGCTGCTTTATTGACACTTGTTTTGTAATAATAACTCCGATGTTGTAATTATGTAATCATGTAATGAAAGAAATGGTTTTGATGTTTTGTCTACTCATTTGTGTTCCTGGTGAAAACGTGGATTTTTTGAGATCTCCCTCAGCTGGTCTCGACAGACTACCAGGTTTGACTTGGTCTTTTGGGCACTTAGTGCCAAATGGCTAACAAGTGCACTTGGGATTAGGTTAAACTGGACGGTTCTGCCACAGACATACTCATATAGCTAACTACTAGTAGCCTCCAAGCCACCTTGTGAGACAGCTATTGCAATATTTTTGTCCAATCATTAGAAAAACAAAAATTGTCTCAGAAGGATTAAGCGATATAAAACGTGGGGTAAAAATGAAGTTGTAGATAATATCACATTTACCTTTCCTATGGTTTTTATGTGAGTACCCATAAAGATGCAGTGAGAGGCAATGCATCCCATAATCTTAGAGGGTTTCCAAAAAAATTTGAATTCAATTCGTAAAACAAAGTGAAACTTATTTTCTTGCTGGACATGCGCTCAACACACTAATTCGGTTGTGGACATTTGTTTAGTTTAGTGCAGGAAAATTTTCTCCATTTATAAGGTGAAGATAAAATCACTTCGTCCACAACATGTAAGATTTTTTTTGTATTCAATTGTTGGACACCAATGTAAGTATCCAATTAGGAGCTGCCATAACTACTTTAACGGACGGAATGAACGAATTTCCCCCCTTTGTTAATTTTGTCCTTAAAATCCCTATATTTATGGGCAAAGGGAGTAAATAATTATTTATCATGTTCTTAGGTTCTTCAGATGTGAGAGCAGTATACTCGTTTTCTTTTACATTAACCTTGTAAGAGCTAGTGACTGGACAATTTTTTTTTTGCTTTCAACAAAATAGAACAAAAGGCCTATGATCTAGTATTGTTATCAGGTTCGTCGCAATATAAAACAACCATGATATAAACTCGTCGTAGTAATATTGTATGAAAATTTTAAAAACAAAATTGGTGCACGATGAACATACCCTTTATGGTCTTGTTTATATTTAAACAGGTTTACAAAAATATAGTAACTCATATTATCATATTAAAATAAAACCAAGCAAACCTGAACTATATACCTTGGATGATTCTTTAGGAAAAAAAACTGGAGGATAAGTTTTTTATCTTTACCTTTTAAAAAGAGTGAAAGTACTCTAGGATTATGGCTAACTTTTTTGGATAAAGGAAAAAAAGCGTTCCAACATCTGCACCTATGAAGAAGTGCATGCAGCCAAGGATTATGGCTAACTGTTTCCATTATGCGGTATGAAGGTGTTGACTTTGTCTTTAGACAAACTGAAATATGATAGACCTTACATAAAAAAGAAAAGAAAAAGCAAACCTATGACTCACTGCGTTTTACACTGCATTTGTGCAAGTAGGAAAGAAATAATGTACACATATAGATTCATGTTTGAAAGATTAGTTATCTAAATCTTTATCTAAAAAAAAGTTGAACATATGTATCAATGGTCTACAAAAAGAAATAATGTTTATTGCTTTAGTTGCAAACATCTCATAGAAGACCAAATCAAACACAACAAAAATTCTGATATCTTTAAAGACTGATCTAGCATCAAATTTTCATGTTTCCACCTTATAATCCTGCTAGGCTGTCTCATAGCCTTCTTAACCTTGTCAATGCCATAGAAGCACAAAGAGGCACCCTTTGAAAATTACACCTAGAAGGTTTTGAAAATTACACCCAACCATTTGCATTCTTCACGTTCACTAACTCTTTCTTCTCTTTTTGGAGCAATAAATTTGGCGTCAACCTTTGGAGATGCAGTATCCAAACACCACACCATTTGCAATTAAATAACCCAGCCAAGAAATATGAACAAATTCCAAGACGGAGTTTGTACCAGTTCATACGGAATTTGCCCAAACAAGATAACCCAGCCAAGAAATATGAACAAATTCCAAGACGGAGTTTGTACCAGTTCATACGGAATTTGCCCAAACAAGACCAAACCGCCCTAAATGGAGGAAAGAAAAGTGCAGGCAATCAACGACTGCCCGTAAAGGTTCGCCAGCTCAGCAGCCACCTCGGCGGCTACTCAATCCTCTGCCACGAAACGCGCCAGCTCAGCTGCGCTGCCCTCCGGCCCCACATGTCATGCTCACGTTTCGCCTGCGTCGCCGAAGCAGAGCGCTTCCTCGAACCACGCGGCGCATAGCAACCTCAACGACTGCCGGTGGGCCATAGAACTATGGGACCTACATGTCAGTAGCTCAGCTCAGGGAAAAATTTGTACGAAACGCGGTAGCCCGCGGAGGAAATCCTGCGAGGTGACTGCGGGGCCCACGCAAAAGTCCAAATTTTTGTTCGCTTTTTTTTTTTCTCTTGCCGTCTTATTATCTCTTTCCTTCCTCGCTTCGCTTCCCTACCCTCATCTTATCATCAAATCGATCGCCCAACCAGCATGATGGCCCCCTCATCATCGCCCCTGCCGCTGCACCGCAGCAAAATGACCCTGGTATAGTCCTCAAAATCCCGCCTTTCTGGTGCTCTGTTTGGCTAGTAGTATCGTGCCGCCGGGCGAGCACCCGGAGACTCGATTCCGGTGTATCTCTAGGCTGATTCGGCTGGGTTAGGATTTAGTGGGCGAAGATCAGGGGTTGTGCAGGCGGCGCCTCGTGGAGGAAGAATTTCGTGGGAGGATTTTGATCGGGTTTGCGGAGAAGGGCGCGCCGTTTTGGGAGGAGGTGATTCTCGCGTGGTTGCGTGCTCTGCTGGGAAGCTACTGCTGCGGCTGCCGCCGGGATGCCGACGCACTTCACGCCGTCGCAGGCGCACGCGGCATCGCACCACGCGGCGCACCACCACCACCACCACCACTCGGCGGCGGCGGCGGCGGTCACGGCCACGGCCACCGCGCGCCTGCACGCGTCCGCCGCGCCGCCGGCCTCGGCGTCGGCCGCAGCCGCGGCGCTGTGCCCGCCGCACCTCCTCGCGGCGGCTTCCCCGGCCGCCTCCTCCTCCGCGGCGTGCCCGCCCGCGCACGGCCCCATCTTCGTCGGCCCCGGCGCGCCGTGGGCGCAGCAGCCCCAGCGCGCCGCGGCGGCGGCGGCCGCGCTCGGCCCGGAGTTCCGCCGCGCGCGCACCACCAAGACCATCTCCAAGCGCACCCGCGGCGGCGGCGGCGGGGGCGCGCAGGACCGCGGGCGCGTGTCCTCGGCCGCCGCGGGTCGCTGTGTTGAGAAGCTGCTCCGCGTCGCGCCTGAAGATAGGCGAGGGCTTGGTTCGGCCCTCACGTCCTTCCGGGGCGAGTTACTTGGTCCTGAGGACTACTGCCAGGTTCTCCGGGAGCTCGGCGATAGGGATAAATCCGCACTCCGTGCGTTCGGGGTGTTCTATGCCGCACTACCCTTAGTTGGGGGTGGTGCTGTTGACAAGGGAAAACTTCTGACTGCCGCCATTGGTGCACTTGGCAAGATGGGCCGGCCAGACCTCGCCAGGAGGGCTTTTGATAGTGGCATTGCAGGGGGCTATGGCAACACGGTGTTTGCGCACTCTGCGCTCATCTCAGCTTATGCCAGGAGCGGGCTTGCAACTGAAGCCATGGGGGTGCTTGAGTCGATGAAAGGTGCAGGCTTGCGGCCTACGACGGTATCATACAATGCAGTGATTGATGCATGTGGAAAGGGGGGTGTTGACCTTAGGTTCACACTCGGGTATTTTCGTCAGATGCTGCAGGATGGGCTCTGTCCAGACCGTAAAACGTTTAATTCACTTCTTGCTGCATGTAGTCGGGCTGGGCATTTGGAAGATGCTCACACTGTCTTTGATGAAATGATCCATCTTGGTAGTGGGCGTGACATTTACACTTACAATACATTTGTCGATGCTATTTGCAAGTGTGGCAACATGGAGCTGGCTATGCAAGTTGTATTGGATATGGAAGCAAACAACATCAAGCCAAATGTTGTTACATATAGCACGCTTATGGATGGATTCTCCAAACTGGAGAAGTATGATGAGGCACTCAAGTTGCGTGAAAAGATGAAGTCTTTGGGAATTCAACTGGACCGAGTTTGCTACAACACCTTACTGGCCATATATGTGAAGACAGGGAAGTATGATGAAATCGCTACTGTGTGTGAAGAGATGGAGAATTTGGGTATTGAGAAGGACACTGTTACTTACAATTCCTTGATTAATGGCTACGGAAAGCAAGGACGCTTGGACATGGTTGCTTTCCTTGTTCAAGATATGCGGGCACAAGGTGTAGCTCCTAGTGTGCTGACATACTCAACTTTGATAGATATCTATTCAAAGGCAGGAATGCATGGAGATGCATTTAATGTCTATTTGGATTTTAAGGAGTCTGGTCTAAAAGCAGACGTTGTTCTGTTCAGCTCTTTTATTGATACATTGGCCAAGAATGGTTTGGTTGAGTGTGCTTTGTCTTTGCTTGATGAGATGATGAAGATGGGTATCAAGCCAAATGTTGTAACCTACAACACAATTATTGATGCATTTGGCAAGTCGAAGATTCTTACTGAGGAGGATCCTGATATTGGGCACATGGGAATTGTTGGGGTTTATGGCGGTCAGATTGTAAGGGCCACTAATCCAGTGGCAAGAGGAGGGCGCTCTGCCACTGATGTTAGGATGAGGAGGTCACAGGAATTATTTTTCATTCTGGAATTGTTTCAGAAGATGGTCCAGCAGGGTGTACGGCCAAATGTTGTAACATTTTCTGCGATCCTTAATGCTTGCAGGTACATGTTCATCGTTTCATTGGAGCCCTCAAATGCTAATGTTGTTCTAATTCTTTGTACTGAGCCAGTGTCTCTAAAAAAATACACTTTCATGCACTGTATCAGTCGGAAATTCAAGAATTGCCACTGTGTTAACCTGGACATTAAACTGTTTTTAACAACTTGAACTAGATAACTTCAATATGGGATTTATGTTTACACTGGTTAACCTTCAGCTTTCATGTATTTCATGAATACACAAGATTACTCTATATTCTACAACCTATCTTTTTTTGTACTAGAAAAAAGCCATATTCAATGTGTCCTAGTGTTATTCAAAACAAATAGCACAGAAGTGAAAGACGACACTGCAAATTTATCTAGAAATCACATTTATGTAAGTGTGCCTCTTTAAGTTCTGTGTGGGTTCTAACTATTTGCTTCGTTCTTGTTCTTGTTCTTGTTCTTGCAGTCGCTGTAATAGTTTTGAAGATGCAGCCCTTTTACTGGAACAGCTTCGCTTGTTTGATAACTCTGTCTATGGGGTTGCATATGGGCTTTTGATGGGCCATCGAGAAGCTTGGTCTCAAGCACGGTCCCTCTTTAATCAGCTGGGCCGCATGGATTCTCCAACATCTTCTGCCTTTTATAATGCTCTTACTGATGTGCTATGGCATTTTGGCCAGGTAGGTTTACTCAGTGTATACTCGGATTCAAGTGCAGTTATTGTTTATTAGGATTACGAGTTCACTAATTTTTTTGTGATAATCCTATTTTGCACTGATAAATTATATTTTAGAAAGAAGACTATTCTATTTCATTTTTTTAAAAACTTCAATTATTTGTCACCTTTCAGTCTTCCACCCTTTTTGTTGCATTAGTTACCTAAACTTTTTCCAAATAAGTAATTAGATTTCTGTTCCTGGCCATTTTCAGAGGCAAGGAGCTCAGCAAGTTGTGCTTGAAGGGGTAAACCGTCGTGTTTGGGAGAACACATGGGGTGATTTCTGCTTGGACCTGCACCTTATGTCATGTGGTGCAGCTCAAGCAATGGTACATGCATGGCTCCTGAATGTGCGGTCTATTGTCTTTGAAGGTCGAGCTATGCCTGAATTTTTAAGGTACTTGATCCTTCATTGTGCAAATCTGGAACTGTAGGCTGGGGCGAAGGTACACTATATGTATGGGGTGCAAATGCACCACCCAAAATTTGAAAAAACAGTAGTTTTGGCTTAAATTTCACCATATATGCACCCTCCCTAATAGAATTATATGCACCCACAAGGCAAGTGCATCACCCTTCAATTTGCTCTAGCTTCGCCACTGGCTGTAGGATAGAATCTCTTGGCTTTGCCTGAACCGACACCATGTTTTTTTTTGTCTCTGCAGCATTCTGACAGGTTGGGGAAAGCATAGCAAGATAGCTGGTTCAAGCACTCTCCGTCGTGTCATTGAAGCATTGCTCCTTTCAATTGGAGCGCCATTTCAGGTCGAGCGCTTCAACATCGGAAGGTTTGTGTCACCCAGTGCTTTGGTGGCTGCCTGGTTGAGAGAGTCTGGCACCATTAACATCCTCCTCCTCCGCAATGAGCGAGTGCAACATGCAAACCCGTCCAATCTGGTACCGAGGTTACAGGCGCTGCAGTTGTAGCCCCTAGATCTCATCTCGTTGTCCCTGGTAGGGTTGGTTCTGTCACAAGCTTTACTCTAGTTTTTATATTCACCTTTGTTCAGAAGATCGTAGTGTATCATAGGCTCAGGGAATAGGTCGCTCTATTAAATCCCAGTGTTTTAGGCCGTTTTAGCCATGAATGTAATGTTGTAAAATTGTCAGCCTGCCTTACAACTCCTTTCATCAAGATAAAAGTGCACTTTCTTCACAATAGGAGCTCCATGACTGCCGACCTCGGACCCGTGCTTCTCTTCCTTAATTGCAAAGAAAAGCTCCTTACCTTGGGATGGCGATTTGTCACGCCTTTGGTCAGTGATGCCCTTAAGGCCTTGTATCTCTCTTTCGGTTTGTTTGATGAAAGCTACACTTGCCCATGGATGGTGACACATCCATCGCTTTCTCCCTTTGGCTCGTGATGGCTTTGCTGCTTTGAGAGATGCCAGCTTTGCTGAAGATGCAAAGAGCATCTTCTCATCCATGAGCAGCTTGTGGTCTGTGGCCCTTTCTGTGTGGCAACAGCTCAAGAGGCTGTAAAGGCTGGAAAAGAGTGGTGAAGAGCAGTGCAATGTGTTTTCTGCTGAATCAGATTTGCAGCTGTGGCCTATATCTGATGTTTCATCCTGCATAATTGGACTTGGAGATGGATACTTTACATGGGGGATTTGTGAGCCATGCAAATGGGTAAAATTGGAGCTGGAGTTCTGAGAATTGTCTTTTCCTTCACCGGTTTGGATATTATTAAGTCATTGAAATGACATCATGCTCGAGGGCAGGGTCAAAGAAATACAAAAAGAATATCATTTTCTGTGTGACAATCCAGGCCAGAGAAAAAGAAAAGGGAACAGTGGTCCAGGTGCCCAATTGGTTGGGCATGCAATTGCGATCTGCAAATGTCCTTTTTGCTAGTTTGTTTATGTATCTTTCTAAAGAAAAAGCTGATGTATGTATTTGATTAATTGAGTAAGGGGTGATCGTAGCCTGTCTATCTGTGTGCTACTTAATTATATGTTTACAAATACAATTCATTTATTTATTTCGTTATTCAAAACTTGAGTGTTACTATTTTTTTCACATATATGTATGCAGATTGTGACAAGTATAAAATTTTTTGTAGAACGCTTTTGATGGAAATGAAAATCTAATGAAAACTATCATGATTTTATTCGACGAACTTAAAAAAAAACTCAGTTAACCAAGTTCCAAATAGTGCAGCCAGTCGTTCAAACTAGTTGAAGAACATCCTTTTCTTTTCACTTGATATCTGTTTACGAGAATATGACAAGTTTAAGTGCTGAAACACAGTATCCAGATCCAGACAGTTGAACCTCAAAAGTTTTCATGGATGGGATGCGCAGCACAAGAAAGAATTGCGTCCGGGAGCAAAACACTACCAAGAAAGGGTTTGCTTCACATGGATGCAAAGCTAATGATTACTTGTGATCCAACGTTTTTGGAGAGAATATGCGGTTGTGCGAGGAGGACAATATTGGGAAACCATGCCAAACCAAACTTGACAGCTGAAAGAGATTGGTCCAAGGATTGACTATTTCCGGAAAAATGTTGTTCTTTTTGTCTAAACTGTTACTGCTGGATGTTTATCTGGATTGAGAAAAATAAAATGGCTTGGAGAACAGTTCATTGTACCTGGACGTGACGCTTGACTATTTTAGCCAGGACAGATTCACAGAGTAGGCGCAATTTTGTCGACAGAAATATCAGTACTGCTCTATATGACGTCCGAGTAAAATCCATTCATGATTATCTATGGAATTTCAGGTTATTTTAGCGGTGCAAACCGATGATATACGCACTGCTCGTTGGTTGGTTTCTGGGCTGATAAGTTCGACTGATGCTGGTTTATTGTGAGAGAAAAACACTGTTGGCTGGCTGATAAGCCCTGACTGAAACCAACGAGCGAACAGGCTGATAAAACACATATATGGCGTGTTTGTTCCTCGCTACAGGATGCTACGCCGAGGCTTAAACGACGCCACATAAAAAGTTACGCATTTAGTTGGTGAAATAACTAAGGCAGCCACAACTTTTCATAGATCATTTTAAGGGTGTGTTTAGTTCCTCATAAATTCCCAACTTTGACACTATGTAAAAATAAGATTCTCGTCACATCAAATTTGCGGTACATGTATGGAGTACTAAATGTTGACGAAATCAAAAACTAATTACACAGTTTGGTTGTACTTTGCGAGACGAACGTTTTGAGCCTAATTAGTCAACGATTGCACAATGTAGCTACAGTATTTTCGACGGCCCAAATTTAGGTGAACTAAACATGGCCTAAGTGTGGCGAGTGTAGAGGCCAAAAATAGCGCCATCAGGATGACTACACAGGTTGGCACTGTCAGCAAGGTAGATGGATAGGGACAGGGACAGCCCCTGTGTGGATCAACACAACATCCAAGGAAATATAGAAAAAGAAATTGAAAATTGCAGACACAGGAAAATAAGCATAAATATTTTGAGGGAAGGCTCCAAAATATCAAACAAAAACTTAAAGACCAGATGCTTAAAATGCCACTAGGAAGCCAGCAAGCAGCCCCGGCACTTTTTTTATTGCCAAGCTCACCAATCACAAGAGGGGAACACTCAAGACCTCACCAAGTCACCGTTTCCCGGCGTACTCCCTCCGCCAAAAAAAAAAAACACACCAGGTGCAATTGCGTTTTTTTTATGGAGAAAGTACATTTTTTTTCTCTCTCTCTATCGTTTATTCTACCCATTATTATTACTAGTATTATTTTATTCAATCTCCATCTGGATGCGTGTGTGACTTGTGAGAGAGACAGATTCCACAGCAATTTGCTCCTCTTCCACGTACAGGCCAAGAACTGCTCCCCAGAAAAGATCGTATTTTCAGCCGGTTTTTGTCCGGGAAATCGCTGCTGGAGATCTCAGAGAACCGGAAGGCTTGAAGTTTTTGCTCCGTTTGCGTCGAATCTGCCTCTGGAGGCTGGAGCGGAGAAAGGAGCGGCCTTTCGAGCTCGTAGGGGCCGTCCCTGAGAAGGCGAGAGGGGACGCGGCGGCGGCGTCAGCTCTCTAGGGCGCTCGTGGAAGTCGGTGATGCCGGTGGTCTGAGGTCGAGGCGGCCTCGGTGGTGTTGAGGAAGCCGGCCTCTGCCGCGGCGGGGATGGACTCCAGCGGGGAGGAACTCCTGAAGAAGATCCGGGAGCTGGAGGTTGGGCAGGCGCAGCTCAAGCAGGAGATGTCCAAGCTAATACCCGGCGCCGGGGAGCGGCGGCGCTCGCAATCCGTCTCGCCGCGGCGCGGCGTGCCGGTGCTGCCGCCACCGCCGGCCAAGGGGAAGGCGGGGGCGCCAGGTAGGCGGCTGTCCGGGGCTTTTGAGGGCGGACAGCGTGCGTGGGCCCGTGGGTCGGCGTCTTTCCCGCACTCGTCGCCTTTGCAGCGGGAGGGCCGCGCCACGGGCGCTGGAGACGCTAGCACCAGCGCTAGGCTGCCGGAGAGGCAGTACTCCAGGGTGCTGCAGTCACTGGGGCAGTCCGTCCACATTCTTGACCTCGACGGGAGGATCATATACTGGTTAGATTTCTGCTGCTTTACCGTTTTTTGATTTGCTTGCCTGCAACTTGAGAGCTTGACAAACATTCAAGGAAATGCAGTAGTGGTCATGTTGATTAGATATGTTGATTCTTGTGCCTGCAATGGAGCAAGTGACCGCATATACGAGTTGTGACCAAAACGAAATGTATTTGAAGCTCTTGCAATAGCAATCCTAGACTCTTGAACAATTCTTGTGTGTCATTTTGATCTATCAATAACATGTGATAGAAGTTGCAGTGGGATAGTGCAAATGACAATCTGTTACACTGTTGGCATTCTGTAGAACCCTAGCTCTGTAAGGATGTGCCGTAAATTATCTGTGCGAAGTCACAGTAATGAAATGCTGGATGGGATGCCTAGACTTTAGCTGGTTCTGGTGATGAGCTTGTACCCTGAAGTTCTACTTCTACATGATTGAACATATTGGTATAATTACAATAACATGATAAGGCACTTCCTCTGTAGTTGTTGGTTGCTTGAGGGCCAACATTGAGTCACAAAATGCACCAGGAGCTCCCTACAAGATCAAAATTCGTTTTGAGTTGCATTTCTTATGTAAGTATTGACAGAATATGCACTTTGCGTCATAACAGTCCATTTGTTATTTTTAAATCTTGAAATGCTACTTCTTTACCCTTTAATCAGATAAACATTTTGGTTTGATAAGTGTGTATGCTTTTTGAAGGGCGGGCCTGGTGCAAGCGGTAGAGTCTTACTGCCTGTGACCGGAAGGTCCCGGGTTCGAGTCGCGGTCTCCTCGCATTGCACAGGCGAGGGTAAGGCTTGCCACTGACACCCTTCCCCAGACCCCGCACAGAGCGGGAGCTCTCTGCACTGGGTACGCCCTTTAAGTGTGTATGCTTTTTGCTACATAAGCACAATAATAGGTTCTTCACAAGTGTTCTTGATCCCATTTTGTTTTTGTTTGTGCTTCCTTTTTCACCATATTTTGTCATGTACTTATTATGTAGGAATCAGTCTGCGGAGAATCTGTTTGGCTATCCTGCATCGGAAGCCCTTGGTCAGGAGGCCCTAATGCTTCTGGTTGATTCCCGTGACCACAATTCTGTAAATGGCATCTTCCGACGTATTTCTATGGGTGAAAGTTGGACCGGGAAGTTTCCAGTTAAGAACAGGCAAGGAGATAGATTTTCAGCTCTTGCCACCAACACACCTTTCTACGATGAGGATGGCAGCCTGGTGGGTATCATTTGTGTTTCAAGTGATTCCCGCCCTTTGGAGCAAATATTTTGTAAGCCTCCAACCTCTGCAAGGCCCCAGTCAGAATCATCTAGGACATCTTGTGATGGGAGTTGCAGCAACACTAGTCGCAGAATCAATTTGTTGAACAAAAGTCCT
This sequence comes from Miscanthus lutarioriparius, assembly GCA_904845875.1. Taxonomy (NCBI): domain Eukaryota; kingdom Viridiplantae; phylum Streptophyta; class Magnoliopsida; order Poales; family Poaceae; genus Miscanthus; species Miscanthus lutarioriparius. The sequence goes on along the minus strand of CAJGYO010000014.1, from coordinate 29,115,576 downwards.
TTTGATCCTCAGCTACCCCTGCAAAGCACTTTAGCTTCCAAGATAACGAATTTGGTAAGATGTTTTTTCATTATATGAAACAAAAGTTTTAGATGTACCACTACTTCATTTCCCAAATTCATAGTATTCTAGCTTATACAAATATTGTTCTTATATCATGCTGTCCTGCGGATTGATGTCTTTTGTTTCAATGGTCCATTTGTAGTTCAAATAGCGTTTACCAGGTGTGCTATAATTTAACATCATTTTGAAACAACTATAACTTATTATGGACTTTAAATGTGGGTGCATGGTCATTTCTAGATGTACCATGATTGTTTTGCTAAATTCTAGAATGATATCTTTGGCATAACTTGTGTAGTAATCAAATATGTATTCTTATTTGTTGCTAGCATATTCCTTTTTGATTTTTAGAATAATAACACAGGCTACCAAGGTCACAAATAAAGTTCGTTCTCGGGTCAGGACAGACGAGAATGGCATAGAACGAGAAGGTGGCAGTGGTGAGAGTCATTGCTCAGATCGTGGTGCTAAGGAAGAGCCAACATCTAGTGGAACAAATACACCAAGAGGCGATGCACCACATGGTCCCTTTGCTACAGAAGAGAACTCCCCTGGGAAATCAACGAACCCAAACAGTGATGAATCAGAAGGAAAAGTAGGTCTGCACAAGATTTTGAGTTCAAAGGCAGAGGCACTACTGAACAAGAAAGGGATATCATGGCCTTGGAAAGGGCGCGAAAATGAGGGACCTGATGAAAGAAATCATGTGATATTGCCGTGGTTGCATGGTGACCAAGAGAACGGTATGAATCATCAGAAGGTTTCTGATGCTAGCATAGCTCCAGATGCCCAAGGCACTGAACACAACCAACCTAACAAAAATGAGGCATCAGGTTCCTGGTCCTCTTTCAACAATAACAGCACAAGCAGTGCAAGCAGCATGGGAAGCACTAATAGCAGTGCTCTCTACAAAGTAGATCATGAAGCGGATTGTCTGGATTATGAGATCCTGTGGGAAGACCTCGACATTGGAGAACAAATAGGTCAAGGTAATTGCTTCTTCTTTTGTGAATGGTTGGTTGATCATATGGAAGTTTTTATTCATGGTTTCATATTTGTTTAGCCTCAAATAAAAGCAGCTTCATTTTCCTTTTGTGCCGTCTATTAATTGTTGTTTGGCAGCATTTGGATTGTGCTCTTGTCTACATTCTTCATTTCCGAGTGTCTACTTTATCTCTAAATTTGTTTGCATATTCTCTATTTCTAAAGGAAAAGGCTAGACAGGCACTACAGTTGGAGATGTGAATATACCCACTTTGCCCCTGTTTGGCCTAGATCTCTTTCTAAATTTATTAGAAGTGGAAACCATGTCCTCATGATGACAACCTAGTCCTAAAGCCTTTTTTTGGGTGGTTGGGGGGGGGCAGTAATATGAGGCTGAAATTTCAAACTTTGATGCTGCTACTAGTTTGTATGTTCGTCATGCTTCAAACACTTACGGTCTGAACCTCTGGAGAACTTTGACAACCAGTGTGCTCCTGAAACTTTTATATACATATACATATAATATTCAGCGTTTCTTTTTAATAGGCCATGAATTTTTTAACTTTGCCAAATAATCCTTAGCATGATCTTTCTTATGGTGATAAAAGGGCGTACCCAGTGCAGAGAGCTCCCGCTCTGTGTGGGGTCTGGGGAAGGGTGTCAGTGGTCAGCCTTACCCTCGCCTGTGCAATGCGAGGAGACCGCGACTCGAACCCGGGACCTTCCGGTCACAGGCGGTAAGACTCTACCGCTTGCACCAGGCCCGCCCTTCTTATGGTGATACAATAGGAATAATTTCACTTGAGGTTCATATTAAAAAAAAGGGTCTTATGTGCAAGATTGACAGACATCCTACTAAAAGCACACTGAGGTGTACTGTGTACTGCTTTCTGTTATATTGAATGTGTTTTAATTGTCCTCTGTTTAACTTTTACATGTGCAGGCTCTTGTGGGACAGTATATCATGCTTTGTGGTATGGTTCGGTATGTTCTGTTGCTTGACTGTTGCATTAATTACTAATCTTTGTTTATTTTTGGTTTTAGCTTCATCATCTTATGTGGCATGTTCTGGCAGGATGTGGCTGTTAAAGTTTTCTCCAAGCAAGAATATTCAGAAGAAGTGATACTGACCTTTCGACAAGAGGTATATCCATCCCCAGCTACAACTCTGTACAGCTTATAATAAGTGGATATGCAGTTAATCCTGGAGCTACAGAGTAATTATTAAGTTATGAACCAAAATACAGAGAAACTTGAAACAAATGAAATACAAATTGCGTTTCAGTTTCAGGATTCCTGCCAAACCTACCATTATCATTGTCACCAAATATATTGATGTAGATAGACATAAAAAATAACATTTTCACAGTTCTTCATATAGTTTCTTTAGAGTTGATTCTTGAAAGTGGTAGTGAAGCCTGTGTTAACTTCAGATTTTGTGACTTTTATATCAAAGGTGTACTTAAATTACACTGATATCATTCATATGTGAAGGTATCCCTTATGAAGAAACTGCGCCATCCTAACATACTGCTCTTCATGGGTGCGGTTACATCTCCACAACGCCTTTGTATTGTAACAGAGTTTCTCCCCCGGTATGTCCCTACTTTTTTACGAGCATACATGTCTGCAAGTGTTTCTTATTCTGTGGCATTTCCTCACTGTTGTACATCTACATGAGTTGAGCCAAAAAGTTCGTTTGCATCTGGTTGAATGGTTCGACTACAACAACAGTAGTTGCATAAGGAAACAGAAATTTAAATTCAGAAATTCTAGGCTTGGTTTAAGTTGAGAAGTCATTGATATGCATACATTTTGCGGTTGGAAGTGGTGTATCCTGCAAAATCTATATTTAAGTAGGATTATGTAGTAAAATGCTTCTTTAGAAATCAAAGTATTTTGCCCAACCTTAGGGAATCTGGATACATGTATAGAAATAGAAAACCATAATGTCTAACCTAGGCGATACTCTCCCTGGTTCAAACTTCAAAATATATGCCGTTTATGATTCCTTCAGATCAAACTTTTTTGAGATTGACCATGGATATGTAAAGGATTACGTAGATTGACTATGTAAGATGTTGCTAGATTTATCACGAAAATTACTTTCATAATATTTAATTTTGTTTATTGGAGATCATATTTTCATAGAAATTGTTAGTCCAAGTGTCACCTTGTAGACTATGCCGGTGCCCCAGTTGTCATATATTTTGAATCTGAGGGAGTATTCTTCATGGGTGAATGGTGATGTATGACAGCTGATCTATGAGATCCTTTTGCTTTGTTTGGTTTGGTTGCATGTTCAAAACACCGTCAAGAACCAAAACACCTTTCTTTTATGGTTCATTTCCCTATTTTTCATCCTGTCTTTTCAAATGCAGTGGAAGCTTGTTTCGCTTACTTCAAAAGAGCGCTACCAAGTTGGATGTGAGACGACGTGTTCACATGGCTTTAGATATTGTAAGTGCATTTTTTTCCTGGTATTATGACTCCATTATTCACATGATTCAGTGAATAGTTTGGGGCCAGCCAGTTCGTGCTTCATATTTGAACAAGGAACTGCCAATTCTCTAGCAAAATTTTCTTCATTGGGTCTATGTATACTGCAATCCCTTAGTCATTGTTTTGTATTTATACAGGCAAGGGGCATGAATTATCTTCACCATTCCAGCCCACCTATCATTCATCGAGATTTAAAATCATCTAATCTGTTGGTCGACAAGAACTGGACTGTGAAGGTAACATTGGAATTTATTTGTTTTCCAAATATTTTGTATTTCCCTGCTTGCCTCTTCTCATTTCTTCTGACTCAATCAGGTGGCAGACTTTGGTCTTTCACGTCTCAAGCGTGAAACTTTCTTGACAACAAAAACGGGAAAAGGGACAGTAAGTTCAAGCAAGCTTAATTTGAGATGTATCAAATGTGATTGGTTTAAAGCTTTGCCCTGCGTTATTTTCTGTTTAACTTATTCGATGTGGCTTTCCTATCCAGCCACAATGGATGGCGCCAGAGGTGTTGCGCAATGAACCTTCTGATGAGAAGTAAGCTGTGGACAATTTTAGTCGAAGGAAGTTCCTCTTATCACCTCTGTATATGTACTAATATTTTCTTTATGGTGCTAATGTAGGTCTGATGTGTATAGTTATGGGGTTATCCTGTGGGAACTTGTTACTCAGAAGATACCCTGGGAAAATCTGAACTCGATGCAGGTACATTCCTGTTGTATGTTTTGTGTTAGTTATTAATCTCTGAGTTTGACCATACATTTGCTTACAACTTGTGACCATGATACTGTGAGCTTACGGGCATATGTTGCAGCAAATTCTAAACAAGGATAAAATAATTAAGAGTAATAACAAAGTAATGAAATTTGAAGCAAGCAATGATAATGGAGTTATTTTCTCATTTCGGGTTGTCTACTGAGATGATGGGCTTGCTGACTGCTTCTAGTTTTTTTTTTTTTTTTTTCCCCCGTTTAGATTGCGACTGCTAGTATAACTGGTTACTTGAAAATTATAACTACTCAAATTTCAGGGTTTTGCGGAGCACACTTTTACCCAGTAATTCTTTTAAGATAATGCTTATCTTCATAGTTTTGACAATCCCTGTATATTAACTGTCAAGGGTGTGTGTCTATGTAGGTCATTGGTGCAGTAGGTTTTATGAACCAAAGGTTGGATATCCCAAGTGAAGTAGATCCTCAATGGAAATCAATTATCCTGAGCTGTTGGGAAAGGTACTTACTGTTTATTCCTTCTGTTTGTACTGCTTTTAGGAAAGGATAGATTTTCAGACTAATGAACCTCAGTACTATACTTAACTATTCCTGCTAACGATTTCCCTTGCTGTGAGCAGCGACCCACAGCAACGGCCATCGTTCCAAGAGCTTCTGGAGAGGCTCCGAGAGCTGCAGAGACATTATGCCATCCAGCAGCGGAACGCAAAGAACAGCATCGAGGAGTGAAGAATGCAATGCAACTCCCAGAGCGCGGTGGGCTTGCTTTGAAGCATTTTGCCAGCGAGCGAGCGAGCGGCATGCCAGATCTCGAGAAGGGCCTGAACCTCCTGTTCTGTATGGTTTTGCTTCGCCGGAACAGCTAAGGCTGGAAGAAGTTTGTTGTTCAGACGAGGTACCTTCTGTTTCTTTTGTTTGAGTTCCTTTCCTCCCCAGGGCAATTGTGACTGTAATTTCTGGGTCCTGACAGCAGAGGGTAGGGTAGCGAGTGGAGTAGTGACTGAGCTCCGGATTGCTGGCGCCTTTGGGTTCTGATGATTCGTGGCAATGCAAATGCGTGGTTAACAATAACATCCAATCCGGGCTTGAGTTTTCTGGCAAGGGCATTTAGACTGTTTGTTCTGACAACAGTGGTGTATACATGTGATCGATTGTGATCATGCGTGAGTCACATAATCGGTCGTCGACTTGCTGTCAGAATTTTTTTTTTAACTATGTCAGAGACAAACGAAACATTGGGATTGGTTCTTGGCTTCTTGCCTTCGTTTGCTGAGCGACTGAGCTACATATGGTTTTGTACCTTTGTTGGAGTACCAGTACTGCTTGCTTGCCTCACAATGTGGTTATTTGCAAGTCTTGTGTATCGAAAAAACAAAAAGCACAGCATTTGCAAGGTTTATAACTTTGTATTATCGAAAGAAAAGTAGCCATGGCTTCCCTAGCAAAGTGGTGGAAAAGTATGCTGACGCTGGAACACATTAGAGAGCGAGGATGAAGCATGCTAATGTGTTAATTCCGTTAAAAAGTTGAAATTCTTACAAAACCATGTCGGACTTGCCAAAACCGGACACTGCGGATTACAAAACTGGGTGTGTTAGGGGTCGAGGAATAAGATGGTTCATCGTCTACTCATTTCTTACCCTTTCCTCATTCCCTACGAGCTAATAATTAATACTAGTACGGGAAATATAGTTATTTCACTAAATTTGAGGAAAGAACTCATGATGTACTGCCTCATTTAGGATTGAGTGGGTCCTCAAACCAAACACCTAGATATGCTCCGTTTTTTCCAACCTTTGACAATTATGGTCGTCGCTGCACTTTGGCCCCGAAATGGCCAGGATCATAGTGTTACAGAAACAAATAAATTCTAATTTTCAATAGTTCACTTTGCTATAGCAAATGTCGAACATCACGCTGAGATCACCGCTCCGTTTGCCAAACATTTTCTCCTTTTTCTACCTATATACTCGTTGATAGCAAAATATGATCCGCGAGACAAAGGTTAGTTATGTTATGTTTTTTTCGGCAACTGTTTGGTTCATTGTCCACAACTATAGCGCGCCACACTTTCTTAGCACCCTATTCCACACGTTATAGACTCATCTTTTATACCAAACTTTGACACAAGTGTGGCTTCGATTTTACTCACTACACTTTTTTATGATAACCACAGTTTGTTGAAGGTGAGGCGTGGCAAACGACGACACGAAGCAAGCAGGGCCTACGACACCAACCACACCACAAGCCCTTAGATCAAAGAAACTAAATTTGGATAAAACTGGGTTCAAAATAGCAATTTTGGGCAAATCATGCAAAAACCGTCCCAAGGCTATTCACGGTCTGCCAACACGCAAAACTGGCCCGGGCCAGCTTCTTGAGCCAGCTTTTGCAACCCTTTGGTATACCTCAAGCTTTTCTAACCCCTCGTTGTCAGTGGTGGATACATAACATGATTAAAGGGGGGCTGATCTCTTCTTCTTCCTCTCTCTCTATTTTTCTTCTTTCCTCTCTCTTCTTCTCCCTCACCCATCCCATATTTCCATTAATTCATCAGCTGTAGAGGGGGCTGGAGCCCCCCAGCCCTCCTTTAGATCCGCCCCTGCTTGTTGTTCAAAACTTTCTCCACGAGATTTGTCGGTGTTCGTTGTCATGCCGATCCTAAGATACTCTCGCTCGTTGTGATCGTCACTGATGATGTGTCTTCTCAGGAGGTGTTCGCTGGCTTTTCTGGCAAAAGGACGAGGGTCGGAACTGCATAGCCGGCATGCTGGCCTTCCTTCACTGCCTGTCTTAACCATGTGTGGCCTCGGGTGATCAACAGCCTCTTGTTGGTGTGTGAACTGAATCCGCGTCAATGACAAAACCAATATGAAATCGATTTACCACCGCCCGGCGCCTGCCACTAGCGGGGGATGTATCGAGGAAGGTTTATCATCTGCCATCGATCGGATTTGGCCCATCATTAACGACGTCCGGCCGGCATTGGTTTAGCCGTCGATGACCGAGCTTAAGGAAATACGTATGCATATGTAGCAGCAACCTGTTTGGACCTGTAGGTAATTAGTTTCGATCGCCGCACACGTATGAAAGTGAAACTGATGCTCGGCCTATAAATATGTAAATGCACGCGAGAGGGATACCATAGCAGGGAATCCCAGCAGCAGCAAGCACACATACGGTCTCTCGTAGCTCGACCTCCGGACATGGCTGCCAGTGCCAGCAAGACGAGGAGGGCGATCCTTGTGCTCTTCATCTGGGCCGTGGCCATGCTCTTCTTCATGGCCGCCCTCCACCCCAACGGTAATTAATTGATCTTTTATAGCATGCATGCATATGAAAGAATTTACTACTACATTGAAAAACAGTAAGTAGTCGGGTGTTTCTTCACCATGCATTTTCTTTTGGTTTCGACGCTAGCTGATTTTGTTTGTTTATTTACGACAGTACTCACGGCCGCCGACCAGGTCTACTGCATGTGCTGCGCTGACAGAAGAGAGTGTGAACAAGACCCGACCTGCTGCACAGACGGTTGCTGCCGCATGAGACCTTGATGCATCACACACCAAACTTGTTATATATCCCCTATATACGCCCGGGCCATGCTGCCGCCGTCGTCGTTTGGCTGCTGCTTGGCAGCTGTTGCGTGTTACAGCACGACGTACGTACGTGTTCAACTTAGGAATGGATATGTATATTGATACGGATACATGAATGAATGAATAAAAGCCAGCAGCGGCCCTGAATGTACCAGGGTTTATGTTTGTCATTTCTGCTTTATTCAAAATCAAACCTTTTACCTTCAACTAGTTTCTTTTTTTATAGAAATTATTAACAACCGTGAGTACCGACTGGGAGAGGGTTTGATTGGGATTGTTTGAGCAATTCCCGTGATCGTCGACCCCTTGCTAATTGATTCTGACTGTTTTATCTAGAGCAGAGGCGAATTGTGTAAAGGCTCGTGATTCTGCGAATTGAGCTAGTTCCAATTTTGATTTGCCAGCTACTTGGTCCGTAAAAAATTAAACCGCGATAATCTTAGTCTATACAAAAACTACTTCATCCACTTACACAGTGACACATAAGACTAAAAATACCACTCTAATAAGTCCTTACGACCATCATACTAAACATATCATCAACAAGATTCACACTAAGAGAAATGGTCCTTAGATATGGAAAGTAAACCAATCATTAAGCACACTCTAGCATGCAATCCTAGTTGCCACACCATTGAACTAAGCTAAGACAAGAAAGTAATGCAAGAAGTAAAGAGACAAACAGACAACCATATTTAATTTTCCCCTGTGGTATCGAGTTGTTGCCATAGCTCTCCCAATCAGTGGCGGAGCTAGGGAACTTTCGCGACTAGGGCCAATATTATGAACCACTAACATCAGATCACATGCTAATGGACAAAAGTAATGCTAGTATATAGATTTAGGTGAAAAAACAAAGGGATTACTCTAGTGTTTTTTCTCACGCCTAGGGCCATGGCCATACTGGCCCTAGCCTTATATCCGCCACTGCTCCCAATTCATGTTGGAGCACTGAAGAGAAACAGAGACTCGGTTTTGCTCTCTTGAATCATGAAGTCTCAAGTCTTCAGTGTTGAATTCTCATTTTCCACTCTGGAATGGCAGGCCTCAAATAGTGAACACCAATAGGAACCTCCCCCACAAGAAAATCTATAGAGAAGGTCATCTAGTCTTCCGCTGGGCCATCTAGGTGCCAGCAAACAGCAAGAGTAACAAGTCTTCACCCAACACCTAAATGAAAGCCAAGACAAGAACACCAGATGCACTCAAGGCACACTCTCATAAGAAGCAATATAGGCTTGGATGGCTCTCTCACATTTCACAAACCATCTCAATATATGCTGGACGTCTAGGGTGAAAGAGCAGCTCCAAATGAGCTACGGAAAGAACATATATATGGTTTTGTGAAGTCCATGCTAGCCATTGGAAAAAGTCTACAGACACAGACACCACCATACGATTCGCTGGGTGTCGCAGGTTCGTCACCGTAGCAAGCATCGTTGTTTGTCGCATGTCAGAAGTGTGGGTCTCCGGTGGCTCCGGTGGACTCAAGAACACGAGAGAAGACACGGCGATGTATCCTAGTTTGGGCTATCGAGGCCCTACGTCCAGCAGTGAGTAGTTCTTCGTATTCAAGAGCACCCAAATCGGGGGTTACAACGAAGGAGAAAGAGATTTGGTCGGGAATCGCTTGGTGCTATCCTACAGCTCGTCGGTGATGAGGTTTCTTCCCCAGCGAGTAAGGGAATCGCTCCTCTCTCTTGCTGTGTTGCCAGGGGAGGAACACTCTACTATTTCCTCTCGGTTGCTCGGTGTTCGACTGAACTCAGATCGCTCAGCCCCCCTCCTACGGGTGCCGACTTGAAAGCATCTAGGCCCCTAGTTGGGGTTCGGTGATTAATGACAATACGTAATTACTATGACTAACGTGTGTTTTGCAGAGGCAATTAAGTTAGGTCATGGTAATGGAGATCGATTGGGCAATCATGGTGGTCATGCCCCTACGATGAAAATCATTTCAGTTTTTAAAGGATGGACGACAAGGTTAATGATGGACTAGTTCTAAGTGTCGTTTGGTGTTGAAGAGACACTTAGAGTAGTTTATGACTTTATTTTCCTTTGGCCGTACTATTAAGGGGGGTATGGACGAGTAGCTTGACCTAGGTGAGTCTAGTGGGTTAGGTGTGGTGCACACTTGCTAAATCTAGCACTAGGTAGCTCCTAAAAATCCATTAGATCCATTGGAACAAACTTCATTCACGTATGATTGAGAGTTGCAAGTGAATGGAGAGTCAAATGCTGACCGGACGCTGGTTCCAGGTGACCGGACGCTGGCGCAGAGTCCGGTCAGTTCATTTGATCAAGGTGATTTCGTCTGGTGCGACCGGACGCTGAGAGGTGAGCGACCGGACGCTGGGTGCCAGCGTCCGGTCGACTCTAGTAAGGTTCTAGAGAGGGAAAATCACGACCGGACGCATCCGGTCACTACTTTAACACTAGAGTTCGGGGAGAACTGACCGGAGCATCCGGTCATCCCGCAGAGGCACATAACGGTTCGTTTTTCAACCCAGGTTATAAATACTTCTTCATTCGTGTGAGGGGGTACTTTTGCTCATTCCAACAGTTGAGAAACACCTTTGAGAGTGCCAAGAAGAGCAAGGTTCTAGTGAGGTGATTGAGATTTGAGAATCCCAAAGAGAGCCCTCATTAGTGAGATCAAGAGTAGCCAAGTGTGCATCCACCCTTCTCATTAGGCTTGTTGTGGTCAAGTGAGAGTTCGTGCTTGTTACTCTTGGTGATTGCCATTACCTAGATGGCTTGGTGGTGATTGGGAGATTGGTGATCATCCGACGGAGCTTGTGGATGACCCAACTCAAGTTGTGAGCGGTTGTGGGTGATTCACCGCAACGGAGTGTCGAAGAATCAACCGTAGAGAGCACTTGATCCTTGCGCGGGTGATCCAACGAGGACTAGTGGGGAGTGGCGACTCCCCGATACCTCGGCAAAACATCGCCGCGTTCCTCCTTCTCTCTTTACTTTGAGCATTTACCTTGAGCAATTCAATTCTTGTCATTTACATTCATAGAATTGCCATGCTATAGTAGGATTGGAACATAGGTTGCTAAACTTTTATGCGATAGATCAATAGAAACACTTTCTAGGCACAAGGGGTTAATTGGGCTAACCGTAGGGTTTTATTATTGCAAAGAAATTTAGAAGTAGCCCAATTCACCCCCCTCTTGGGCATCTTGATCCTTTCACGACCTTCCCCTTATATCCTGAGGAAGGTGGGTACAAGGCAGTTTTGGGGCTACGGTCTATGGTCTTCGTGCGCCGAAGTCTAGGAGGGTGCAGCTACGGCGTGGATGGACCTTGGTGTTGTTGTGGAGTTAGGGGAGCCGTGGGCGCCACCTGACATCATTGAGGCCCTGACGCTTGACTGCCTGGGGCTATCTACTGCGGTTTGGCCTCCATCGAGTGAACCTTCTCGAGGCTTCCTTGGTGGTGAAGGCGCTCCGGCTCGGTGAGGTAGTTTGTCCTATAGTGTCACACCATTTGCATGACCTTGTCGAGGGAGTGGTCGACAGCGCCTCACACCCGTTGATCAGGCCGGTGCCGTGGAGCCCCCAAGCCTATTGGGGCGACTGGATGTTCGGTGGGTTGGCTGACGCTTGGGACATCGATCGCTGGCCCAAGTGCTAGTTCGGGCTAGGATTGAGCTAGGGTAAGGCTTGGGTTGCTGTCGGTCGGGAGCCTAGGGCCTTGGCGAGCTTCCTGAGCCCTGAGCAGAGGCCATGGGCGTGCCCGGGCTCTGCCTAACTCGTACCGGAGGGTATGTGCATGTGCAAGCGTACCCGATGGGTATAGCCCATGAGTGATCCTGGAGGGATCGGTCGGGGGCTCTACCGATCGAGAGTCTCTCTCTCTCTCGGACTTAACATACCCCTATGTTTGACTTTCATCAAGAGCCCCTGAGCCCTTCGTGGCCTTTTAGGTCGAGTCCGTGATGGCGACGAGGGGCTGAGCACAATCTTCTATGATTGGGTCGATTGTCGTGGCGGTAGCCTCTACCAAAGAGGGTCGGATGCTCTTCTTGGGGCACTCGATCTCTTGGTCAGGGTGCTTGGCTTTGGGGCCGAGTGTCGGTAGATCGGAGTGCTGCGCGAGGGGAGTTTGAGCGAGGGCCCTACGAGCCCGTCAGGGGGTGCCGGCTCAGAGCCTGCGCGGGGTGCCCTGCTTACCTCGCCTGCCGTGGGTCAAGCAATTGGGGGTGTGAAAGTGCATCTATCCCTTTAGTAGGTTTTGGATTATTGAATGACAACGTGATTAAAGGTCTAACCCGTTTGCTAAGTGTAACAGGTAATAGGTTATGTCACATGTACTTAATGAAAGCCAAAATGATGTGTTGTTGTATAAACAATCTAGTTCAAGCATAAGACAACAATGCAAATAGAGTTCATGCAAAGGCTTATTTATTGTGAGATTTCTATGTACTATGTGAAAGCAAGACCCATAAAAATTAGTTGATGAGACATGAGGGATTGCATATGGAATGGTCTTATATTTGAAGCTTGCTAAATTGAAATGAAAAAGATAACAATACAAATGAATGGATGATTCAACACAAGATGTGACTTGATGGCTTGAGATGGTGAAGATAGCAAGGAAAGGCTTCGAGGTACTAAGCAAGGGTGAAGGGCAAGCGATGGCTTGGTGGCCGAAGAACCTAGCTAGGGTGAAGAAGAAAGTACTTGCATTTAGTTGAGGTACTAATCAAGCTATAATGGTCATATTGATGTGGAGGATCAAATCTATATTGGATAAAGTGTTGGAAGTGACTTGATGCATTTGGAGTTATTCATATTTGATGAATGGAATCAAGTCATGTGCTCAAGATGGCTATGCTCAAGTGAAAAGATCAATACCAACATGTTGGCACCCTCACTTGATGAAGATTTAAAGACATGACATCAATTCAAAAGAGATAAACTTAAGTGGTATAAATTCGTTTTTCCTTTGATCTTGAGTTTAATAGGTATGCTGTACTATTAAGAGAGATGCATCATGTTGATAGATAATCATTCATAAGTGCTCATGCCAACCCATGTGAGTTTTGAGTGTTTGAGAGCCAAAAGTGCTAACTTTATTTTTGCTGGTCTGGCAATACCGGACGTGTCTAGTATTTGCCCAGCCACGGTTAAATTCTTGTGTTCTCAGGTTGGTTTGTCGGGAGTTCCGACGTCTTGGGCTTAACTGACTTGGAGAAGTTCATTGTCCTGGTCATACCAGATGTGTCCGATATTCACACCGGACATGTCCGGTATGGACGGCCAGAGGCCAACAACTAGTTTTCAAATGCCTTGAGGGTCGGGAGTTCCGGTATGTGTCGGGAGTTCCGACACCTCACATACTTTAACTCAGTTACCGTAGTTTTCAAGTGTGCTGAGGGTCGGGAGTTCTGACGTGAGTCGGGAGTTTCGGCATTCATCGGGAGTTCTGACGCCTCACATCGACACTGTAACTCAGTTACCGTTGGTGCAGTGTAAGTCATACCGGACATGTCCGGTATGACAATGGCTATAAAACGGATAGTTTTTCCAAGGGGGCTATAAATACCCTCAAGCCTCCACCTTTGGAGGCTGCTGATTCTACTGATACACATACACATTTTTGAGCCTTGCCAACTCTCCCAAACCCTCTCTTAGTGAGTGTGTGATCCAAATTGCTAAATCAATTAGTGGGTTGAGAGAAATTCAAAAAGAGAGCAAGCCAACCACTTGAGCACTTGTGCATATTGTTAATCTCGTGATTTGCATTTGTTACTCTTGGACTCTTCGGTCCTAGACGGCTAGGCGTCGCCGAAGAGCACCCGAGAGATTGTGGTGTGCCTCGGAAAGTTTATAACGGTCGATTCCGCCGCCTTAGAATCAACTAGTGGAAGGAGGAAAATGAGTTAGAAAAGACTCCGGCTAGAGTGACCTTCGTGGTATCCTCTAGGGATGACCTTCGCTGGGTCGCCCGCAGCCCCCTCAACGGAGAGTAGGACTCGAACGAGTCTGAACTTCGGTAAAACAAATATCATGTCTCAATTCGTATTTTATTTGATATTTGTGTTGCTCCAGCTATTGTGCAGGTTATCTGTGTTTCTTGTCATCTCTAGTAGGTACCTGCAGTCTGGATTGAAGATAGAAATCAAAAGGAGCAAGTTTGGGGTTGTTCCACTGAAACTGTGTATACCGGACACGTCCGGTATTGACCACCGTGCCAGGCTGTTTTGCAGAACACGTGCATACCGGACACATCCGGTATACCTACCGGACACGTCCGGTATTTCCTGCCTGTGCTGAATATATTCATTCTCTGTTCTAACTTTGTGTTGCAGGGTTGTAGCTTCTAGATATATTCTTTATACCTTATATACTCTGTGGCTAACTTGTGAGGGGTGGTACTACTCTTTATTTGGAGTTTCTATTTTGGAAACTCCCTTTACTAATCGTTTCCGCATTTAAAGGTGTTAATTTTTAGAAACGCCTATTCACCCCCTCTAGGTGGCATCCTAGGTCCTTTCAGGGTGTCTGGGCCTAGGCCCATGTCAATCGATCGCTCGACATCCCATGCCCTTTGGATGGCCTAGTAGCAGGCCTCCTTGGCTCGGGCCACACTTAGCGACGGTTGGGTGCGCTTGGGCACCAAGCTTGTTGGGGAGCCCTCGTTGGGCCCACTGCTCAGTGCCATCTGCTCCGACCCTTGGACACGTCGGAGGAGCATCCGTGGGCGCCCGTTGGTCGGGCCCTGGGATCCCTAGTGAAGGGGCTAGCGTAGCCCCTGAGGCCGTCATGAGGCCTCCTTGCCAGTTGGTGGGGCGGTTTCTCCACGTGCCCCTCCCTCTGACACCTTGTGTAGGTAGTTGATGGCGCTTCGGCCGCCGCGCCAGTTGGTGGAGTTAAGGTGTGTGGCGCCTGCACTGTTGCATGCTCCATGAGGGGCAAACCGCTATGCCGCGTGGTGCGGATGATGGAGGAAGGGCTACGATGCTTCGAGCGCATGGATCTGGGTCGTCGATGAAGCCGAGTGGACTCGAGGGGAGGTGGGTCACCTCAAATCTTGCGTCAAGGTGTGCGCACGTAGTGGGCGGCACATCCCGTCGGGAAGTGGCATGAGCGGATGGGACGGGGTGTGACTGGTTATCAATGCCCCATCTGAACCTACGTGTCTGCCTTCGTGCAACCGCTCGGCGTGCGGCCTAGGGATTAAGAGGCGCCGAGTCGGCCCCTAGGCTTCCATCCGCTGCACTTTTGATTGCCGATCGGAGGGTCGGCGTTGTTTGCAGTCCTTCACCTTGGGCTATAAATAGCCCTGGGGCGCGGACGCTTTCCCACAAAGCATCATCGACAACTTCTTCCTCCAGATCTGTCTTTGCGCAGCCATGGCTGTAGCGTTGAAGTGCGACGCCGTCCTCCGAGTGAGCCTCCCCGTCGCTGGGCGGATCGCTCCCACAAGAGTGGAAGGATTCCAACGAGGCATGGATGGCGGCGTGATGACGAGGGGGCCATGGCGCGAGGGGGCCAGTACCCTTGTGCCGTCGAAGGCTCGGGGGACTATGTTGATGCATCATCACCTAATTTCTCACAAGCTAATAATTAGTACTAGTACGAGGAATGTAGTTATTTCATCAAATTTGAGCCATGAACTCAAGATGCACTACCTCATCTAGGATTGACTGGGTCCTCAAACCAAACACCCTAGATATGCTCTGTTTTTTCCAACCTTTGACAGTTATGGTCGTCGCTGCACCGTGGCCCCAAAATTGCCAGGATCATAGTGTTACGGAAACAAATAAATTCTAATTTCCCAATAGTTCACTTTTCTATAGCAAATGTCGAACATTACGATGAGATCACCGCTCCGTTTGCCAAACATTTTCTCCTTTTGTACTTGTATACTTGTTGGTAGCAAAATATGATTGGCGAGATAAAGGTTACTCATGCCACAATTTTGTTTGGTGCATTGCCACAACTATGGCGTGCCACTTTCTTAACACCCTGTCTCACACGTCATAAACTCATCTTTTGTGTCAAACTTTGCCATAGTTGTGACTTCGGTTTTGCTCGCCACACTTTCTGTGATAGCCACAGTTTTCGCTGAAGGTGAGCCGTGGCAATCTACGGCATGAACCAAACAGGGCCTACGACACCAATCAAACAGGCCCTCGGATCGAAGAAACTAAATTAGGATCAAATTGGGTTTGAAAAAGCAATTTTGGGCAAATCCTACAGAAACACCGTCCCAGGCTTATTTGGGGCTAGCTGTGCACCGTCTGCCAACTGCAGACAAAACTGACTGGCCCAGGCCGGTTTCTTCAGCCAGCTTTTGCAACCCCTTGGTACACCTCAAGCTTTTTTGGCCAGCCTCGCTGATTGGGCCTTCTTTCTTCACTGCGTGTCTTAACCATGTGTGGTCTGGGGCGATCAAGCCGGCCTCTTGTTGTCGTGTGAACTTAATCCGCGTCAAGAATACTAATGACAAAACCAATATGAAATCTATTTTCAAATGTGAGATCTATAATAAGCTCAGTGCTGAAGTAAACTTAAGTGTTGTTATTGTAACCTTGGCATCAGGCCATAAGGGCCAAATCATCGATATATACTGGTGGGAGACTATCGATCGGATTTGGCCCATCAGTAAGGACGTCCGGCCGGCATTGGTTTAATTAGTCGTCCATCGGGGCCGGATTTGGCCCATCATGCTAAGGAAATACGTGTGTATGCATATGTAGCGACCTGTATAGTTAATTAGTTTCACCGCACGTATGAAAGTGAAACTGATGCTATAAATATGTAAATGCACGCGAGAGGGATACCATACCAGGGAATTCCAGCAGCAAGCAAGCGCCTGCCAGTTTCTGAGGCGTACGTGGAGACGAGGAGCTCGACCTCCGACATGGCCGCCACTGCCAGTGCAGCAAGACGAGGAGGGCGATCCGTCTGCTCTTCATCATGCTCTTCTTCGTGGCCGTGCAAGGAAACCACTACTAGAAAACCGAATATCTTTCCTTGAGGGATGAAATTGAACCCCAAAAGACGATATATTATTATTATATTACTTTGAGGGTCGTTTCAAACCTCCAATGAAATACATGCTCTTTAGTGTTGACGCAAACCGCCAAGTCAATTCTACATGACTCTCAAGGTCCTTCCTTAGTGTTGGCCACCACGAGCTATTATCTTGGCGGTTTTGCTATTTTTCATGAGGGTTTTGATCTTCAAGGCTATTCTGTTTTGTGGTAATGAATGATAATTAATTAATCTTTTAATTACAAACACCGCACCGACCTGCTCGTTTTGCTAGCCAGGTAAATAATTACTACATTGAAAAGCCAGGGCAGTCCCATCGGGACATTAATAATAGTTTTTATCCATACTAAATGAGATGCCACCTAAGCAAAATGCTGATAGGAGTTAACGAGAAAAGAGAAGAAAATTTGTAGAAATCGTTTCCTCGCAGAGAAACGACGTCTTCTCTTCACCCAACGCACGAAGAAACGATGAAAACGCTTTGGGAAGAAACCGCCGGTTTCTAGCGGCGCCGCGCTCGCCCGCCCGCCGGCCGCGCCTGCCTGCGCCCGTCTCGCTCGGCTGCGCCGGCAGTGCCCGCTCGCGCCGGCCGCCCTCGCGTGCTGCCGCGGGGCTCGTCGCGCGCCGCCTTGCTGCAGCTCTGCTCGCGCGCTAGCCCGCGCGGCCGCGGGAGCTCGCTTACGCTCGAGGTCTGCTCGCGCGCCTCCGCGCTGGCACGCGCTGCTGGGGGAGCTCGCCAGCGCCGCTGCCCTCGAGCCGTCGCGCTCTGCGCTCGTGTGCCATCCACGCTCGCCCGCGCACGGGGCCCTCCATGGCGAGGTGGAGGCCGGCCGAGGCACCTCCGCGCTCGCCGTCTGAGCAGGTCGTCGCGTGCTGCAGTGCGCTCGCTCGTGCGAGCTTGCCTGCCGCCGAGCGTGCTCGCCGGAGGCACCGCCGCTGCGCATTGTCGCCCTGCTGGTCCCGCGCTCGCCGGCCGCCGCCGCTGTGCGCGCTATCTCCACTGGCCGCGCGCTCGCGTGCTGCAGTGCGCTCGCTCGCGCGCCGCATGCGCTAGCCGCCTGCCGCCGCGCGTGCTCGCCGGAGGCGCCGCTGCTGCGCGCGCTCGCCCGCGCTCGCGTGCTGCAGTGTGCTCGCTCGCACGTCGCTAGCCCACCTGCGTGCGTTCTGCATCTGTGAGGTTGGGAGTGTAGAGAACGAGAGGACAGGGGAAGGGATAAGGAGAGAGAGAGATAAAAAGTTTGATATTTTTACCCAAAGACTCTAGCACTGTATAGATGATTTTTGCTGACGTTGTTTTCTTAGTCACGGTGCATAGTTTAGACCTCCGTTGGGTGTTTTTCACCATGCATTTTCTTTTGGTTTCGACGCTGATTTTGTTTGTTTATTTATGACACTACTCACTGCTGCCCGGATTTTTTTTGTTTTTAGCCTTTTTTTTTTAATTTTTTTCACGAATATGTTTTTGGAGTTATGCTTTTAAAATCTGCACCCTTATCTCAGTGTCATCATTGGTGACGCTGAGTTTACACGTCTCGACGCCATAGATTTTGACGCCTAGATCTTGGGCTCAGCACAGACGTGGTGGTGACTTGATAGGCAGCTTGGCGCCGAGCTCGACGCTAAGGTTATTGACATCAAGCCCTGTCTTACGTATGGCCCTCCCTTTTTTTCTTCCTCTTTTTCTCTGGCTGGCTCTGAGCGGTCATTGCCCATTGCTGCGCCGCATGCGTAGCATGGTCTTGTCTCACACATCGGCCGCCCATGCCGCCAGCCACTGCGGCCCAGCGCCGCTGAGCGCCTCATTGTGGCCGGCGGCAGCCTTCTTCTTCTCTTCTCAAGGCCGCACACGTGCTCTGCGCACAAGATAGGCGCTCCCTCCGACGACCCCGGCCGCGACACGGCCCCTGCTCCCAGCGCGCCGTGACCTTGCCGTCGATCCCGTCCTCCGCGTCCCCATCTTGCTCCGGTCCCGGCGCCCGCGTCCACATCGCATCGTTGCATTGACTTGGACAGGTAAAATTTTTGAATATGCAATGTAAGTACTTAGTTAGCTTGAATTGTAGTGTTACTTTGATTCTTTGGTAGTTTCTAGTAAATTTGATGATGCAGGTAGTTGATTTAGTTAGTGAGATATATATATTTAGATAGCTAGTGACATAGGTACATATATATATATATAGTTATTAGATAGCTAGTTGATTTAGTTAGTGAGATAAATATAGTTAGATAAATATAGTTATATAGCTAGTGACATAGCTATTTAGGGTGTAGTTGGTTAGTATCTATTAGAGAGGTACTATATAGCAGCTACTTTGGACTAAACGAACTGTATTTTAATTTTTGTTTGAACTACTAGATGGACAACCTAGTGAGCATATATCATGGAGGCACCGTGGAAAGAGATCACTATGGATATGTTGAGTTTGTTGAGATGCAAAGCGTGCCTGTGTTATTCAATGAGAAGCCTTCATTTAGTGAGTTGGTTGCAAAGGCTCGGGATGAGCTACATTGCCATTGAGCTGATGATGGCATCGTAGTTGAGAGTGTACTTCACCTAGATTTCCCTCCAACATCCTTAGAAAGATTATCCCAATTGGGTGTGCAGATCAGTGGAAGAACTATGTGAGATCGGCTATGAAGTGCCAGTTCCAAAGTTTGGACGTGGTTGTGCGTCGGGTGTTAGTTGATCCCATCTCTCATGGGGTTTTCCCACCAATGGGTCAGCAGGCACACTTCGACCCTCTTGTCCCAGAACCTGATATGGATGTGGAGGTTACACCTACGGTTCTCGATGCTCAATCTACCCCCAATGAGCTAGTTGGAGATGCTTGTCAGACTCATAATGTTGTGGCAGATCCTCCTCATGAGATCCCTTTGACACAGAATCATCCGAGTAAGTGTCTTATCTGCATGGTTATTGAGAGCTTACCCCCATCCTTACATCCATGTTTTTCATTCTTTCCTCATTTTCTACTTATGTTGCAGGAGACATTCCTGACAATATGGATGTGCCCACTATTGCTGCGCAAATGCACTATAGAGATGGATTCCATGGCTCCAATAGTGTTGAAATTATGAATGATTTAGAGCCATATGAGATGACAATGGCTCTTGATTCTGATGATGATCGCCCTGTTGGAGAGTTGACAAAGGGTGATGTTGAGATGCTGAGGCATATCTTTCCCGGCCACCGTGATCCAAGAGTTTACGAGTTCAGCGATCTTGCTCATTTTGATCAGGCATGTGTAGAAGGACGTGATGATGAGCTCCTAGAAGCTCTTGAGGTCGGCCCTAACATTGTAATTGAGAAGGGTAGGGTATTCAAGGACCTCCTTGCATTGAAGAGGTGGTTGCAGGCGTTTGCAGTGATACGAAAGAGACCTTACAAGATCTTGTGTTCATATGCGGAGCACCGTTACACAGTTGTGTGTGACAAGAAACGCTGCCCATGGAGGGTTTGTGCAAGGAAGCAAAATGTCACCGGAAAGTAGAAGATCACAAAAGTTGTCGGGCCACATAATTGTGCTGACCATGTGCTAACACTGAAGCATTGGCAGTTGACATCTACCCTCATTGCCAAGCGGTTGATGGGAATATTGCAGGGATAACCCAACATGAAGGTTAGGACAATTATCAAGACCGTTGAGGCGTTGTATAGAGGTTATGTGATAACTTATGGTAAAGCTTGGAGGGCTAAGCAGCGAGCGTGGAAGATGATATATGGAGACTGGGAGGATGGGTATGAGCAACTGCCAGTACTTTTCAATGCAATCAAAGTGGTGAATCCAGGCATGCATTATGAGTACATCCCAAAACCAAATGCATGGAAGGATGGGAGGCAGATATTCTTTCATGCTTTCTGGTGCTTCCCTCAGTGTGTCGAGGCCTTTAGGCACTGTCGTCCCGTCTTCTCCATTGATGGTACGTTCTTGATTGGCAAATACCAGGGCACACTTTGTGGCAGAACCGCCCGAAATAACATGCTTACGAAGGTGCTCGTCTTCCACTAGACTCTAAGCACTCCGAAGGCAAGCTACAGCGGACGGTATCCGTCGGACACACCCTAAGGGAGAACCCGAAAGATCCACATTTTCCCAAGGATCCAATAATGAGAACGAGTTACAATACTTGTCCATTTCATACATCAGAGTTTCTTAAAAGTACATTATTACAATACCAAATGTCAGAGTGCGGAATGATAAACAACGGAATTTAAAATGAACATTTAGCGATAAGAACGAGGATCCATCTGAGCCCACCAGAAGAATCCTCCACACAATGGTGCTTCTCAAGCATCACCTGCAACAGGGGTAAATAAACCCTGAGTACATAATGTACTCGTAAGACTTATCCGACTAGTGTGAATAATTTTCCGACTCCAAGGAATATGATAAGCTTTATGGTTTGCTGGTTTTCTTTTAGCAGAAAGCAATACTAATAGTGAGTCCTTATTTATGTTATTATTATCAGCCGTATTAAGTTATTATCTATCCAGTCTATATAAGCTCATGTTCTACTTTCAAGCAAGGGTTGAGCAATCAGTTCCATTTCATCATCTTTCACCTTTCAGTTCTTACTACGGTGCTAGACCATAGACAAGCCGTACCGGATTTCTCGCGATTCATGAATCAATGTGCCCAGCTGAGTGCCCCGAAGACACATGCCCGCTTATACCCTAGGCAAAAGTAGGACCAACCCGTCACTCTCCTGTCCTAGGTGTCCAGGTCCCCATCCAAACTTAGACTCCAAGCCCCACTCCTGAGTCCCGGACTCAGTGCGGTGCAATGACCTCCACCACCCCGCCTCCCATCAGTCGGTCCGGAAAGAGCCGGATCCATGACAAGAGAGCAACAAGTCTTCTCTACGTCCATACACAAGTATGTGCTTGGGACAATAGATCTATGACTTGCCTAGAGACTTATGCAACGACCGGTCCTTAATCGACACAGATAGGGAAAAAGTGTAACCGAGCTATGCCCTATTGGCCGCAGGACACAACCCTCTATACCCACCAATAACCAAACCACTTCCCTACCCGGTCATCGTTTATCTTTACATATGTTATCATGAGTGATCTTATTTATCACCTACTTGTGAGTAACAGCAGGTCACTCACGCTACCGATATCCTGAGCATAGCAGCTACTCGACCTGTACTAGTAGGACTCATAGGTAGATATATTTCTGCATGTACTTTCCATAAAATTCCTGTAATGTAAATGCACATCATATATATTCAGTGATCATTAAAAATAGGGGTTATGCACCGGGGCTTGCCTTGGGCAGGCGACGGGTCAGTAAAGTCAGCACCAAACGGCTTTGGGGCTCCCTCCTGCACGAGGATCTCCTCCTCGTACTCCTCAATCACCTCGTCGTACTTCTGCTCGTCGACGGGCATGAAGTCTACTAGCTCGTGATCTACATGCATGAAATGATGATGCAATGCTTAGTAAAATAGCAACAGCAACTCTTAAAATAAAGGTACATTTGTTTAACCACTAAGCTAGTGCTACTGACCACAGTACTAAGCTATCTATCGTTGCCGATAACAAGTTTGACGTATGGCATACGATATTATAACAACTACATGTATTCTTACTCCTAATGCTGATTTACGCTATATACGATAAAGCAAGGGTAATAGCTACTCTATTTAGCATCCTACTCTAGGGCTAAAGTTTTCCAGATGGGCCGAGCACGATGGGCTAGCATAGGCACGGCCCGAGAAAGCACGGCCCGGCCCGGCAGCCTGCGTGCCCGTGCCTGGCACGGCCCGCCCCCGTGCCTGTGCCTGGGCTGCCAATTCGGCCCATGGGCCAACACGGGCATGGCACGGTAAAGTGGCCTGGCCCGCTAATGGCCCGCTATCTAGGGAACTCAGCCATCCGATCCCCCCCTGATGGATTATGGCCGTTGGATCCAGGGCAACGACGCCGCCGCGTATATAAGCCGACCGGTGTCCCCCGCTCCCCACCCACACAAACCCTAAATCATTTCATCCTCTTGGCTCTCGCAGTCTTGCTGGCCAACGCTCTCCCTCCTCTCCTCTCTGGCTCTCGCCCTCTCCGACGACGGTGGCGAAGGGCAACGGCCCCTCCCAAGGGCGATGGCGACTCGCCGTCGTCCCCGCGGACCCCGCCTCCTCTTCTCGTCCTTCGGCAGCCGCAGCTTTGGAGCTCCGACGATGCAGGTAACATCCCCTTCTACTCTTCTTCTTCTTTCTCTCACTATCACTGACTCACTCCCTCTTCTATAGATCCACGGATCCATTGCTGCTAGGAGCTCTGACTCTGCCATCTTCGTCGCCGGCGACATCTAGGTAAGACACCCTAACCCTAGCTCCGAAGCCTAACCCTAACCCTAGCTCTGATCTGCTTCGTTCTTGATTTCTTTTCTTGAATCTTGAGTTCTTGACTGATGTTCATGTTATTCCTTTCTTCTTCTTTTGGCAGACGTTTGAGGCCAGGGCAAGTGAGGATGCCATCCCGGCCTCCCTCTGTCTCTGAGGACACGGTGGAGGCTAGTGCCATTGCCATGGCTGATGAGATGGAGAGGGTCCGTGACCTCCCTGGTGATGACAACGACGACGACATGGGCGACGAAGAGGTAGAAGAGCTCTTCGGCCGTGGAGCTGTACCTGGTGGAGCTGGCGCAGAGGACCCCATTGACCTTGATGGTGACGAAGGTGGTGGTGCAGAAGAAGACGGTGAGAACGCCGACGACGACCAGGACCAGGTATCACGCCCCTCTACCTCTGATGTGTGGCAAGATTTCCAGAAGCTCTTCAAAATGGGTCCCAAAGGTAAGAAGATTAGGTATGGCGCTGTCTGCATCCATTGCAAAAAACAGTACTCTAGTAGATCTGCAGGTGGCACTGGCCACCTCCATCATCACAGGGATAAATGTGCTAAGAGGCGAGAGAAAACTAGGGGGTTTAGTCAGTCTCAGATTTCTTTTAATCCTGATGGTTCTATGCATAATTGGGATTACTGTCCTATGCATGCTCGTACTGAACTGTGTAGATTGCTTGCTAGGGTAGATGTTCCTATCAGCTTTGGTGAATCTATTGCATTTGAGGAATACATTGATAATGATCATAATCCTAAGTTTCAGGCTATCTCTACACAAACCACAACTAGAGACTTAGCCAAAATGTTTTCTGATAGAAAGAGTAAGCTTGTTGAGGTACTTGCTTCTGATTCTGTTAATTGTGTGTGCCTTACCTTTGATATTTGGTCTAGCAAAGCCAAAGAGGATTATCTTAGTGTTGTTGCTCATTACATAAACCCTGATTGGCAACTAGAGAAGAGGGTTCTTGGTCTTGTTCTTATTGATTGTTCCCATAATGGACATAACATTGCTGATAGAGTTGCATCTATTCTTGGTGAATATGGTGTGCTTGAAAAAGTGTTTGCTGTTACTTTAGACAATGCTTCATCTAATGTTTTTGCCATGCATATGCTAAGACCTATTTTATCTAAATATCTTGATCTTGAGGTTCGTGTAGAGGATCCAAGACATCCTGAAACTGCTGTTACTACTATGTTCTTACATCAGCGTTGTGCATGCCATATAATCAACCTGATTGTTAAGGAGGCACTTGATTATCTTAAACCTTTGATTGAAGTTTTTAGAACTGCAATATCATTTTTAAACTCATCTAACCAGAGAATTGCAGCATACAAAAACTATTGCATTGCTTCTAGTTATAGGCCTAGAAAGTTTTAGTTGGACATGGATGTAAGGTGGAACTCTACATATCTCATGCTTAAGACTTTGTTTCCTCACAAAAATCCTTTCACCACTTTCATACATGCTAACTATCCTAGAGGTGAGGGAGGTGAGTTGCTTCTAACTAAAGAACATTGGGCTGTTGCTGAAAAAGTCTTTAAGTTTCTTGAACTGTTCTATGATGCTACTGTTGCCTTGTCTGGTGTTTACTATCCTACATCCCCACTTATGCTTCATTATCTGGTTAAGATTGCTATACACCTGAACAAGTATGCTAATGACATTCACCTGAGGAATGTGGTTCAACCTATGGTAGACAAATATAATAAGTATTGGAGGGACATACCTTTGCTCTATTCTTTTGCATCCATCTTGGACCCTAGAGCTAAAATGAAAGGTTTTTCAAAAGTGCTAAGGAAGTTGATGAACCTTATCAGTATAGACTACATTGCTTACCAGGTTGGCACTAGAGCTAGGCTTACTGATGTTTACAATAAGTATGAGGAGAAATATGGAGCTGTTAGGTTGAGGACTACTTCCTCTTCTTCTTTTGCTAACTGATTAGTAATCTTAATGCTAACTCTGTTCTTCTTTTGTAGCTGGCCAGCTGGGAGCTTGAAGCTTGAAGCTTTGAAGCATTAGTCTTCATCTTTATTACTTTAGTCTTTACATTTAGATGGAACTTGGGTCTGTAATATGAGAACTTGAACAATGATGTAAGAACATTGAACATTTGAATTTTGGAGCTAGACTGTACTCTTTTTCCTGACTAGGGTTTCTCATAAGGGTGAGTTTTACCTAGCAGGTTTTTAGTGAGGCAGCCATTGCACATGCTCCCATATTCCTATTTTCTTAACTCTTGTGTGTTTGCTCTGTTTTTGTTTCTCTAGTTCTTTTTCTGGTAATTTTGATTCCAAATTGTGCTTGTTACTTTAATCTTAAACTGATGAAGTGCTTTGGTTAAAATGTGTGTTTAGTGCTGGGCGGCAAGATGGCACTTGGCGTGGTACACGCGTGCCACCGGGCACGGCACCGCACGGTTTACACTTGATAATGTCATGCCTGGGCTGCCACTTCGGCACGGTGGCACTATCAGGCACAGCACGGCGGGCCGCCGTGCCGCATAGTGCCGTGCCTCGTCGTGCCGGCCTGGCCATGCCCGTGCCCGTGCCGTGCCGGGCGGCCCATTTGGAAAACTATATCTAGGGCTACAAAATTTACAGCAAGTACATAATAACCTAGTGAGCTTACTGTAAAATTTTTATAGCTATATCCATCACCATTTTACCACAAAAATTCCTACAAATATTAATCTACATAATACTAAGATCTTTAGTTTGAATTTATGAACCTACCATTGTTATAGCTAGCTGTGATCTTACTACACTAACAAGTAGATGGTATTTTTGTGCACCTAACAAAATTGGTTTCACTATTTTTGGACATCTACACGATTTACTATCATTTTTCAAAGTTTTGTTTGAAACGATATTGAATAAATTCTCAATAATTCGCTGAAATAGGAAAACCGAATCTCATCCTGCGTGGCCCGCTTTCGAAAAGCTCGGCCCACCTCCCGGTGCTCAGCACCCCGGTGCAGCCTAGCCCGTAGCGTCCGTGCTCACCCATGCAGCGCACCAGCGCGGCCCAGCGCAAGGCAGCCCACGCGAGCCAGCGGCCAAAGAAGGAAAGCCCGCGCGCGCTACATTAACCAAAAGAACCCTCGGGTTCCAAACAAATGGAAACACAGCCCCTGCCACTATTCCCTTCTCTCACTAACTCTAGCATTTAACCCGTTGGTTTACTTCAAATTCACGTCGCGACGTCCCTGGCCAGACTTAACAGAGCCGCGACCTCACCGGCCAAACACTGGCGAGCACCGACCACTCCGGCACACACCAGCATCCCCACAAGCTTCCTCGTGCCACGCGTAATGGATTGAGGTAACACATGCCTAGAATGGCGCACCACGCAGGCGTGCCCACGCGCCACGGCGGTGTCTGGCCGTGGTAGCCCGATGCCGGCGAGACCACCTATTCGAACACCTCTACTACTACTCGGTGACCATCTACAAGCTGCGTTAAACAATGTAGAAGTCCTAATTGGCCTGCTACTACCTTCAAATGCGTCGGCCATGGAAATGGCATCTACCCACATTCGCCAGGGATGGCCATGCGCTCCGGCAAACTTCAGCCCTAATCGCGTCAACCAGCTACTCTAGGAGTAAGAGGGCCTCACCAGACACGTAACAGACGGACTGGGCGAAGGCACTAGGCACCGCAAGATGGCCGACCACAAAAACAGGGTGGCTTTATTTCCCCACGAGCATGGCGACGACGTCTCTAGTGACCCGCTGCTCCACCGACGACTGCACGAGCGCGATAACCAAGTCAACTTTTACTCAAGGCACAACCTAATTGAAATGGCAAAGCACCACACGACACTCTGGCCATGCGCCCGCTCTGGCGACCATGGCGGACCACCGCGAGGGGAACGCCCCACCTCACCTTACTGTAGGTCGAACGAAAGCTTGGACGACTTTACTCACACGCTAACTATTCGGGCTCATAGTGGGCACGGCTAATTGGAAAACGGTGGAGTGGGTGAGGCCAATTGCAGTGGCGACCCCTAAGGACTTATGGCGGCCGGCGATGATAGAATTTCAAACTGGCACCCCTCCCTTATATCACCACCACAATGACCGGTTTGGCACGACATCGCCCTTCCACTCGACCACCACACGTGCACGATACATAGAAAAGGGCCAGCGCATCAATTCGGCTTTGGCGTGGCTCGGTCGGCCAGCGACCTTACAGGCGACATGACTGGCACCTTTGGCGTGGCCTCGAGCGCAGGCGTGAGGACAAGACAAGCAGGACGAGCTCATGCGTGCGCATAGCCGATGTCAATGGAAGCAGTAGCGGGACGGCAGCACCGGACGACGCGCAGTGCAAGCGACACGACGCGACGTGACGACGTGCAGCAGCCACAGGCGGACGCGCTGAAGGAGGAGCAGAGCGGCCAGGCATGGCCGAGCCTAGCCTATGCGCATGCCGTGTGCCAGCACACGACAGCTGGTGACCCAGGCTGGTAGCGCAGGACCAACGCGTGGTGTACGCGTGTAGGCGCGACGACGGTCGGTGTGGGATCGCACGCGGCGTGCCAATGCAGCAGCGCAGCGCAGCCAGTAGGGCAAGTACGGGGGCCGGGACAGCCCGCGTGGCGGCCCGCACAAGCGCAATAGTGGCGACACAGTCTGCTAGCAGCGGCAGTGACCGCGACCAGCGCTGGCTTTGGTTGAACTATGTGACGTGCACGCTTTTTAAAGCTGTTGCAACATCCTACCCGATGGTCCAAACGCCAAACCAATTCTTCTATACGCAAGAGGGTACGTAGGGCTATCGACCTAAGCCATGACATCTCGCCACTTCCTAAGCCGATCGCTCTGCAAAAATTGCCAAACATGGCTTCGTCGACCTGATTTCATACTTACGTGAAATGACTTAAACTTCGAACAGTTTCACGTCGAATTCCTTTTTTCGAGCTTCTTGATATATTATCTAGCGAACCTCGTCCTCGATCGTACACATTTCATCGTCACCTACAAAGTACGTACTACAAACTTTATCAAAGTTCACATAAACGTTCTATAGCATTTTTGTTCGATAAAAATTCGCTTAGAATACTAAACGACATTGAGCGACATGAAACGTAACAATTGTTTCTTGTTTCGGATAAACATTTCAAGTACCGTACATTGATTATACTTTATGTTACACACATTTGCGCATAAGTATGATGCTCATGCAGTGTTTTAGCAAAAACTGTACAATGTAACACCGAGGATGTTACAAATCTACCCCCCTAAAACAAAAATCTCGACCCAAGATTTTATGTGCCTAGTGTGAGAAAGAGATAGGAAATACATTTTTGGCGCAGCAACTAACTATCAGAACGAGGAAGAAGACGAGGGTAATGCTTCAATAGGTAACTCTCTTGTTCCCATGTGGCCTCATCCTCTGAATGGTTTTGCCATTGCACTTTGTAGAACTTTACCACTCTATTTCTGGTTACTCTTTCTTTTTCATCCAGGATTTTGACAGGGTGCTCAACATAAGTCAAATCTGGCTGGAGGGGAAGCCCTTCAATTTCCACAGCTTCATCAGGCACCTGCAGACATTTCTTCAACTGGGAGACGTGAAACACACCATGTACCACAGACAAGATATCGGGGAGCTGGAGACGATACGCCACTGGGCCACAATGTGCCAAAATCTTGTAGGGACCCACATATCGGGGAGCTAGCTTGTCATGAATACCAAACCGATGCACCCCTCTCATAGGCGACACCTTGAGATACACATAATCTCCCACTTCAACCCAGTTAAGTGGTGTCCTACACTTTCTTCCATATAGAGCTTCAAATGGTGCCATGCGGATGCTTTCTTGGTAGCTATTATTGTATGAAAATTCCGCTTGCTTCAAGCAGGCATCGCACTTTTTAGGAAAAGAAATGGCACACGCTCTCAACATATCCTCGAGCACCTGGTTCACCCTCTCGGTTTGGCCATCAGTCTGGGGGTGATAGGCTGAGCTTCTAAGGAGATGAGTACCCAGACATTGCTGTAGTTGCTCCCAGAAATGAGAGACAAAGACTGACCCTCTATCTGAGATGATAGTAAGGAGAACTCCATATAGGGTCACAATCCAATCAAAATATACCTCAGCATACTTCTTGGCAGTATATCTGGCGTCCACCAGAATAAAGTAAGCAAACTTGGTGAGACGGTCCACAATGACCCAAATAGAGTCTTAGCCTTTGGATGTGCGGGGCAAACCCACCACAAAGTCCATGGAAATATCTTCCCACTTCTATACAGGAATAGGCAAAGGTTGCAAATATCCGGGGGTACGCATATGATCTGCTTTAACCCTACCACAAGTGTGGCACTCCGCGACATGCCGGGTGATGTCCTGCTTCATGTTGGACCACCAGTACAAGCGGCGCAGATCATGATACATCTTGTTGCTGCCAGGATGAATAGATAGCTTTGAATGATGGGCTTCACTCAAAATCTTCCTTCTCAACTCCTCACTGAATGGAACTACCAGCCTATCCTTGTATCTTACTACACCATGCTCATCAACGCTAAAGTGAGGGCCACGCCCTTTGGCAATCAATTTTCTGATGTGGGGAATTTCTTCGGGGTCTTCCTTTTGCTCTTTAATAATCTGTTCCAGCAATTCTGAGGTCAATGCAATGTAAGCCAACACCTCTGCGTGGTTGAGAGACAAAGGTGTTTCCTCAACCTGGTGTGACTTTCAGCTCAAAGCATCAGCTACTACATTAGCCTTTCCTAGATGATAATGGACTTCCAAGTTGTAATCATTTATCAATTCTAACCATATCCTTTGCCTCATATTCAGCTCTGACTGAGTGAAAATATACTTGAGACTCTTGTGATTTGTAAAAATGTGCACCTTGTTGCCCAACAGATAGTGCCTCCAAATCTTCAGAGCGTGGACCACAACAGCCAGCTCTAAGTCATGGGTGGGGTAATTCACCTCGTGCTTTTTCAGTTGGCGCGAAGCATAAGCAATCACACGCCCATCTTGCATAAGCACACACCCCAGCCCCATCTTCGAGGCATCACAATATACATCAAAGGTCCTATCAGTATCTAGTTGGGCCAACATAGGAGCAGTGGTCAGAAAAGTCTTCAGAGCTTGGAAAGCTTCTTCATAGGCTGGGCTCCAGTCAAACTTGGCTTCTTTTTGGAGCAGCTTGATCATTGGCTATGCTATCTTAGAGAAATCTAGAATGAAACGCCGATAGTACCCAGCTAGACCAAGGAATTGACGAATCTGGTGCATAGACTTGGGAGATTTCCAATCTAACACATCTTGCACCTTGCTGGGATCTACAGAAACGCCTTTAGGTGTCAACACATGCCCCAAAAACTGCACTCGATCTAACCAAAATTCACACTTGCTGAATTTAGCATACAACTTGTGCTCCCTTAGTCGAGTCAGTACTATCCGAAGATGTTGGGCATGCTCTTCATCATTCTTAGAGTATATCAGGATATCATCAATGAAAACTACCACAAACTTGTCCAGCTCCGGCATAAATACTGAATTCATCAGGTACATGAAGAAGGCAGGAGCATTGGTGAGACCAAAAGACATCACTAAGTACTCATACAGCCCATACCTAGTAGAGAAAGCTATCTTTGGTATATCATGTGGCCTGATCTTGATATGATGATAGCCTGATCAGAGATCAATCTTTGAGAACACCTTGGCACTAGCTAATTGGTTGAACAAAGTATCTATGTGGGGCAAAGGATACTTGTTCTTAATTGTTACCGCATTAAGAGGACAGTAATCCACACACATCTATAGAGTACCATCCTTCTTCTTCACAAAAATGGCTGGGCAACCCCACGGTGAAGAACTAGGATGGATGAAACCCTTTTCCATCAACTCTTCTAGCTGCTTCTTCATCTATGCTAATTCCCTCGGAGACATGCGGTATGGGCGTCTAGAGATAGGAGCAGTACTAGGCTCAAGCTCAATGGAGAACTCTACCTCTCTATCTAGTGGCAACCCGGAAGATCTTCAGGAAAAACATCTGGGAACTCACAAACCACAGGAATGGGAGTAAGATCTTCAGCATGGGCAGCAACAGGTAAGACTTGATCTGAGGGTACAAGCAGAGACATCCTGTCCTCAGAAGAAGGAAGCTATAACTTGACACTTCTCCGCTTCGTATCCAATACTACCCCATACACCCACAACCATTTCATTCCAAGAATAGCGTCAATGCCTTGCCCGGCATTATCATGAACTATAGGCGGTAAGTGTGGGTGGCTAATACCAAGCTTACTATGTCTGTGTGGGTGTTGATGAACATTTGCAAACCCACAGTACAGATTCTATAGGCATATGGTATAGCCATAAGTGGTAAGTTGTGCCGGTCTATAAATCCCATGCTCATAAATGAATGTGATGCACCAGAATCGAACAACACATAAGTTGAATGGGAATCGATGGTAAATATACCAACCATCATCGGTTCCTGCTGCAATATATGCTCGCATATGTGAAATGCACCTATCCTGATCTGCTGGGCACTTTCTTCTTGATTATGGTCCTCTTAACAAGCCTGGAGTTTGCTGATGGTTGAGCGGACTGAGCTGGCTGGTTCTGGGGACAAGCTCGGGCATAGTGGCCATCTTTGCCACACTTAAAGCAAGCACCAGGCTTGTTTCTAAATCCCTGGCGAGGTGGGACCTGCTGTCCCTGGGGCTACTAGGGCTGCACCTGCTATGGGGGTGCACAGTACTATGTGGAGGAAGTCTGAGAAGTCTGATGGGGCTGCCGAAACAAAGGCCCGCCTGATGATTGATATGGCCCCCGATGGACAACCTATACCTTCGGAGTGTGAGGGTGGCTGGAAGACCCTGCAACCACCCGCTTCCTCTTCGACTCTGCCTAGGACTCCTGCTGAAAACCCTCCATGGTGATGGCGGCGTTCATCAGTGCCCCGAAGGTCTGATAGTTTGCCATGTACAGCTTCTCCTAAAGGATGGAAGAGAGACCGTGAAAGAAGCGGTCCTTCTTCTTGTCATCAGTGTCCACGTGAATGCCAGCATACTGGGATAGGTGATTGAACTTATTCACATAGTCCATCACTGGATGATCTATCGCTACATGGCATGGAAAGTATCCCACCATGCACTTGCGGACCCCAATAGGCAGCTGACGCCAAGAACTCGCTCATCGGCCACGGCAACAGAACTTCGCGGTTGATGACGTCTGCTCGCATCCGAGGGATATAGAACTCTCTTGAATGCCATGGTAAGAGGAGGGTGCTAGGTTGTGGGATGCGGATGGCGGCTAACAAGATGCCATTACATGTGCCCTTTGCATGGCATGGAAAATATCCCACCATGCACTTGCGGGACACGCAGGCCGACCCGACAATAGCCAACAAGTCCGCCCGGAGGCAAGCTTATGAGCCAGAATTTTGGGTATGCCAAATACATAAACGCGAAGCTCAATCGATAATTTACATCGTCGCAACATTTAGAAGATCGCCTAGAATGTAGAAGTTGAAACATAAATATTCGAGAATGACGCTACGATCCTTGTTGGAAGAGATTGATGATATCCTCATCTTTCACTTGGTGAAGAAAGTGGGTAACCAAGCAGTGGGTCAAATATTGAGGAATTTTATTCCTTTGCTTGTTCTTCACATAAGAGGAAAACACTCTTTCAACACTAGCAGTGGCTACGGGAAGAATTACCACCAACTTAAGAAGCTTGTAAACAACCATTGTTCATCCCCTGGCCTCATAGGTTCTTCAAATTTTAAACCTTTCATCTCTACTGAACATGAGAAATGCCATTACATCCATGAAGCATTCCTCGGTTGCTTGAAATCCTACGATAAAACTTTTTGTAGCAAGTGTAACCAACTTGGCTCCGCCATCAATTTGCCATGCAAGAAAGTGTGTTGAGTCATCAAATCGGAGGTGGATCAATGACGCTCACAAACAGGAGGAGGAGATAGTTCAGCAGTGCCATTATAGAACCCCTTTAGGTCTCCCAGGATAATAAGGACCCTCCATGTCAATGCTTTAATCTTGTACTTCACACAAAAAGAAGTGACACTCAAGAAAATCATTCCATCCTTCCTCTCCCGTAAGCAATCGCAAATGAAACTTTGTAAGATCAACAAGAACCATGGCATTCACAATATCTTGATCTTTCTTTTGCAAAGCCCTACTCAAGTCCTCTTAGACCAAATATTTCTTGCATCAAGTGTGCCATGAATACAAACTCGAATGATCGAATGATGAACCATCCATTTACTCTTTTCCAAACCTGATTGCAGGATACATAGGATAAACAACAGTTTTGGAGTGAGAGAAATGTATCAACATGGCCTTCCCAAACCATTTGATTAAAGCATTCGGTTTCTATTTCAATTAATGCATCAATCAGTTCCTACTAATCAAGCAATTCTCATCTTTGTACAAGAATTGCCAAAAATTTTAGTTTATAGCAAGATGCTATTATTATGATACATCCTTAGCAACAGCCAAGAGTTAATTGTAGCTGATGAGCAAAGCAATGGAATAATATGGAGACTCATCCATAATTAGCAGCCCATTAAACCTTTCATTTAGCATTGCATCGCTCCATCACTTTCCGAACCATTGCAAAGTCGATTATTTAAGCATACGTAAGTTAAGTGTAATAGCCCATCTTCTAATATCTTCAACATGTGCAATACTAAGAAATCTTCCGCAACAAATCGATTAGATAAAACCACCAAGTTCTTCAATTAGTAGCTTAGTATCCTAGATATACCATATTGCTAGGGCATGATACTTATTTACATAATTTAATCGCATCCTATTTTTTGTAAAACTTTTGTTGGTCAAATTTTTAAGTTTTAGAAAAAAAGAGTGATGAAACTCATAACCATTATTGTGCTTGTACCAATAACTCGTGATAGAATTTCCTTGAGCTTCGAAATAACGACGCTTATGTGTTTTTTCAATCTTGAGGTGCTCATCTTCCACTAGACTCTAAGCATCCTTGAACAAAGGCAAGCAAAAGCGAAACGGATCTCGGTATCCGTTCAAGCCACACCCCAAGGGAGAACCGAAAAGATCCACATTTTTCCCAAGGATCCAATAATGAGAACGAGTTATAATACTTGTCCATTTAATACATCGAGTTGCTTAAAAGTACATTATTACAATACCAAATGTTAGAGTGCGTAATGATAAACAATGAATTTAAAATAAACATCTAGCGATAAGAACGAGGATCCGTCGAGCCCCACTAGAAGAATCAAATATGCTCACACACGGTGCTTCTCAAGCATCACCCATCGCAATCAGGGTAAATAAACCCCGAGTACACAATGTACTCTGCAAGCTCACATGAGCCAAATGACCCCAATGAAGGAAAGCTGCTACTACCCTTCTTCTTCGCTTGCTACATTAATGAATGTTAGAAAAAAACAACCTCTAGGGTTCCAAACAAATGGAAACACAGTCATCCTACCACTATTCCCTTCTCTCACGCGACTCTAGCATTTAACCCTTGGTTTACTTCAAATTCACGATCGAGACGCCTGACACCCCCGCCGGACTTAACAGAGCGGCCACCTCACCTCCAAGGGCAAAGCGCCGAGATGTGTGGATGTGCACCAACCACTTCGCACACACCAGAATTCAAGATCCCCCACGAGCTTCCTCGTGACCACGGGAGCGCGCAATGGATTGAGGTAACGCGCTTTGGCCAAAGTAATGGCGCACCACATGTATTTATTTTTGTACCAAAATCTTGGGCGAGGTATACGCTTGCGCCGCCAAAGCGGAGGTGGAGGTGTGGAGGAGCAGCAGTGGAGCCCCATGGCTCTCCCGTTGTGCTCATGGGTGAGACCACCTATTAACAACGCCTCTACTACTATTCTCGGTGACCACCTCATTTAGCAACCTTCCCGATAAACAATGTAGAAGTCCTAAAGCATTCTGCTATTACCTTCAAATGCATCGTCTATTGAAACGGCATCTACCCTTGTCTGCCGGGGATGGCCACACGCTCTAGTGAACTTTAGCCCTAATTGCATCAACCAGCTACTCTAGGAGTAAGAGGGCCTCACTAGACACGTAACGGATGGACTGGGTGAAGGCACAAGGCTCTAAAGCAAGATGGTCAAATTTTTAAGTTTTGAAAAAAGTGATGAAACTTCGTAACCATTATTGGTGGCTCTATTTCCCTGAAACACGCGGTGCTCGTCTTCCACTAGACTCTCTGAAGGTGACCCATTGCTTCCACCAACGAAACCATTTTCCCAAGGATCCAATAATGAGAACGCGAGTTATAATAACCAAGTCAGTTTATAACTCAAGGCATAGCCTAATTGAAATGGCAAAGTAGCACATGATGCTCTCAGCCAGGCGCCAATGCTTCTCTGGCATCACCATGGCGGACCAGCTCACGTGAGCATGACGCTGAAGAGAGGGCATACGCCTACCACCTTATTGTAGGCCAAACAAAACCGCCAAACACCCATGACCAACCACTTCTAGGCCACAAGCTTGGATCCCTGGATGACTTCACTCACACGCTAACTATTTGGGCTCGTAGTGGGCATGGTTAATTGGAAAACGGTGGAGTGGGTGAGGCCAATTGCAATGGTGACCCCTAAGGACTTATGGCGGCCGGTGATGGTAGAATTTCAAATTGGTGCCCCTCCCTTGTACCACCGCCATAGTGACCGGTTTGGCATGACGCTGCCCTTAGCCCTAATTGCGTCAACCACCACACGTGCACGATACGAACGGATGGAAAAGGGCACAAGGCTCAGCAAGATCGATTCAGGGTGGCTCTATTTTGGCGTGGCTTGTGCGGCCGACGACCACCGCACGAAAGCGCAATAACGGACTCAAGGCAGCCTAATTTGGCATGGCCTCGAGCGTAGGCATGAGGATGAGACAAGGTAGGCCAAACAAAAGCCGACACGCACACGCACAACCGATGTCAATGGAAAGCGGTGAGGAATTGATGGTGACCGGACGGCGGCGCGTGATGGTAGAATTTCAATTGGCGCGACCACGCGACGCGACGGTGAGTAGCAGCCACGGGTAGACGCTACGAAGGAGGAGTAGAGAAGCGCAGCTGATGGCATGGCCAAGTTTAGCACGCGCGGCGTGCATATGTGCCAGCATGCAGACGACAAGCGTGGTGACCTAGGCGGCATGAAGATAGGACCAACGTAGTGTATGCGCGCGATGGCAGCGAAAGCGCGATGGCTGCCGCGGCCGCGAGACGGCGACGGAGCGCACGATCAAAGTGAGGTAGAGCAGCCAGCATGGTAAGCGTCCGTGCCATGTGAGGGCGACGGCGGCGATCTACAGGGCCGGGACGGACCCCGTGTGGCGGTGCCGCGCGAAGCACAAGCATGATGGCGATGCGTCGTGCAAATGAAGGCGACGCGCAGGGCGGCGCGCAGGCCATTTGGCAAGACCAATGAGCGGTGCGAGTAGGGCGATGACCGCGACCGGTGGCCGGCTTTGGTTGAACTATGACGTGCACGCTTTTTAAAGCTATTGCAAAATCCTACCGATGGTCCAAACGCCAAACCAATTCTTCTATACGCAAGAGGGTATGTAGGGCTATCGACCTAAGCCATGACATCTCACCACTTCCTAAGCCGATCGCTTTGCAAAAATTGCTAAACATGACTTCATCGACCCAATTTCAAACTTACGCGAAATGACTTAAACTTCGAACGGTTTCACGTCGAATTCCTTTTTTCGAGCTTCTTGATATATTAGCTAGCAAACCTCGTCCTCGACCGTACGCATTTCATCGTCACCTACAAAGTATGTACTACAAACTTTATCAAAGTTCACATAAACATTCTATAGCATTTTTGTTCGATAAAAATTCGCTTAGCATACTAAACGATATTGAGCGACACGAAACATAACATTTGTTTCTTGTTTTGGATAAACGTTTCAAGTACCATATATTGATTATACTTTATGTTACACACATTTGCGCATAAGTATGATGCTCATGCAGTGTGGTAGCAAAAATTGTACAATGTAACACCGAGGATGTTACACACTTCTTATAGCCATATCCTATGATGCGAATAACAAGTTGGTTCCTTTGGCATTTGCTTTGGTTGAGAAGGAGAACAATGACAGTTGGGGATGATTCTTGAGTCTAGTCCAGATACATGTGGTTGGGCCTGACAGGGAGGTTGGCGTCATATCTGATAGACACCAGGGCATACTTAATGCCGTGCGAGAGTAGATAGAGGGGTATGCACCTTTGCACCATCGTTGGTGTACTCAACACCTTGCCGAGAATCTACTATGGAAGGATGGTGTGAAGGATAACTTTGATCTATTTTAGGAGGCTGCTCGATAGCTCGAGGACAAGTACTTTTAGAAAAAGTTGGAGCAGGTCAGAACCACATCAAATGCAGAAGGTAGACAATGGCTCACAGGTTTGATGAGGGATTTAGAGAAATGGACTAGAGCTCACGACACCGGTGGATGAAGGTACGAGTTTCAGTGCAGCAACATGGCGGAGTCATTCAATAAGTTGCTATTGGGGATACGTGGTATGCCTGTGAATGCAATCGTTCAATTCACCTTCTACAAGCTTGTTGCTTGGTTCAACGATAGACACGCCCATGCATTGAAGTTGCGGAGTGATGGAGAGATATGGGCTCCAAAACCAAAGGCACACCTAGAGAAGGCAATTGAAAGGGCTAGCACACATGAGGTTACATGTTTTGACCACGCCACAGGGACTTATCAGGTCAAGCATAGGGGCGGTACAACGTCCGACGGTGAGGTCCGAGAGTCGAGGATGCATGTGGTAATCCTCCAAGATTTCATATGCACTTTTGGTAAACCAAAGCAGTACCACTTTCTATGTTCTCATTTGGTGGCAGCAGCTAGGCATCACAACTATAATATCGAGAGCAGGATACCTCTCGAGTTTAGTGTCGACACGCTTGTGCACATATGGAGCCCCCCCGCTTCGTGCCTTTTTGGGATCCTGGAGAGTGGCCTCCATATGGTCCAAAGTACATTACGGATCCAGCTTACCGTTGGAACAAGCGTGGATCAAGGAAGAGGATGAGGCATAGGATGGTTGTGGATCAGATACCCGAAAGAACGAAGTGTGGTAGACTGGGCCACAATTCACGTACTTGCCATTGGCAGATTAGTGAGGTGCGACTATTGGTTGTTTTCATTATTTTATATTTGTCATATTCATTCAATTAATTATGCATGTCTCAATTTATGCTTGTAATTGTGTTAATTACTTGTACATTTCTAAGTTTATGTTTCATTATATATTGAATTTCTATTTCATTGACTTTTTTTGTAGGATGACGCAATTCCACCTGCTCAACCTGACGTACGAGGAGACCCACCGAGGATGTCTCATAGCGGAGGGGCAGGTAATAATCTATACGTTTTGTTCAAATTTTTGTGAGCGTATATGTGTTCATGAAATAATGGGAGACTATGTTTTATTCCATGCAGGACCTTCTGCTCTTTCATCCTAGAACCCACAATGGGTTCTTAGACATGCAGTACGACAATAGGTACACTCCTTTCCTGCAAAGAGCTTGCCTAGATGTCATATTTTTTCAGGTTCATCGTGGGTTCCCAAGTTTAACTCAGCGACCATAACTGCATTGGTTGACAGGTATTTTCTTCAATCATTGCCTCCATTCATGGCCATTTGTTCATACACTTGCCTTTTTGACATGTAATCTTGCTTTGTCTAAAATGTAGATGGCGGCCAGAGACTCATAGCTTTCACTTGGCTTTCAGAGAGATGACAGTCACGCTCTAGGACTGTCAGACGATGCTAGGTCTGAGGATTCATGACAATGCAGTGACTGGGCAGTGTAGGTCAGAAGGTTGGAGAGCACGAGTAGAGGCCTTCCTTAGGCGTGAGGTTGGCGAGCAAGGGGCTCGCACTTCTGGAGTTCTAATCTCTTGGCTCCTACAAGAGTTCGCAAAGTGCCTCGAGGAGGCAGATGAGGAGACAATTGGGTACTACTGCAGGGCGTGGATCCTACACTTGTTTGCCTATGTTCTCTTCCTTGATGCCATAGGTGACACTACATCGTGGATGTGGGTCCAGTATCTTAGTGACTGGGACCAAGCGGGTCAGTACAGCTGGGGCTCTATAGTGTTGGGTTTTCTTTACCGGCAGCTTTGCGAGGCGTGTCGTCGGACTTTGACCTCAGCGTCACTTGGTGGATGCGTATACCTGCTCCAGTTGTGGATGTGGGCTCGTCTACTTGTTGGCCATCCCAAAGTTCTAGCTCATCGTGAGTGGTTCCTAGGTCAGCCTTCATGTCGGCAGCCAACGTGGGCGTACCTTTGGGACCAGGTTAGGGTTCCGCACGTGAGGTTACAGTGGATGTACATTGAGTTCACAAATGGGCTAGACATGCTCATGGCGTCTAGTGTAAATAAATTTTATTTTCCATGCTGGGTTGAAATGGTTTAGTATAGCATCTAACATCTTGTTTGGATATGTTGTAGGTGTCATGGGAGCCGTACGATGGAGAGGGGGCACTTCCTTTTTAGTTGAGCAACATGTGTGGGCGCGACAACGACTTCTATAGGATGAGGTGCCCTCTAATCTGTTTTTATGCTGTCGAGTTCCACCTGCCAGATAGAGTTGCACACCAATTTGGAGTGAGATAGCTTTGGCCAACGGCTCCGTTCTCGACTGGCGTTGACTTACACAAGTAAGTGTTTTGCTATTTCAATTGTCTCGTGATGGTCCATTTCCATTAATTCCTATATAAGATGAAGTAATGATGACATACGTGCACTTTTAATATGGTAACATGTACATGGATTAAGAAGAATGTGTGTGTATGGGCATTTCTTGTTCTCATCATTATGGCAAGTTATAGAACTATGGGTTCAACCCATGTCGTGATCTATTTTCTCTTCTTTCTTTGGAACCCACATGGCAACATTTTTCATAGTGAAACCTACATATGATAATACTGTTACGTATGATTTCTTCAATCACTCTGTACCTTTCTTGTGAAGCTTACATCAAATAGTCGCGTCATATAGCTTAGGCGCCATCGTTTTATAGCACCAGTTTCATCCCTAAGAAACTAACATCTTACATGATGTGCAGGTTGGATCGTCAGAAGAACAGGAAGATTTTTTATTGGGAGAAGCACCACTAGTACTACATTAAATAATGGGTGCTGTTGCACGACAATGTGGACGAGAACAACAAGCCGCACACGAACCATGAGTACAGGCACTACCAAGCTTGGTACCAATGTGCGACACATTATAGGCTGAGGCTACAATGGACAGAAGATGACTACACCGACATCGAGTCCTCTGACGATGAAAACACAGCATACAACCAAACTACTCGTATAGGAAGGCAGGTGGAGGCAGAACCAGTCTTGGATAGAGTGGTAAGTCAATTGCCTTATTTTTCTATATTAAGTTGTATACCAATACATTCTGCGTTTGAGGTCTCTATTTTAGTTAGTGGCACCTTCGAGTTATAGCATCCTTATAATTCAATACAACAGATGGAGTTGATGAACTGGTCAGGAATTAACTAGTACTCCGTACTAGATTAGTAGCGTCCTCATTTTTCAATGTCCACCACAATCTTACTGTGAACTTTGTTGCAGGGCAATACCCTCAAATGCTCGGTTGAAGACATTGAGCGCTTTCGTCCGAGAGTCAGGGACGACGACACGCATAGCTTCCTAGACGTAAGATTCAAAATATTCTTTGAAATATATTATTATTATGTTAAATTTTTTTAGTTAACATTATTTTATACAATAGAGACTGTCATGTCGGCTACGCCGTGCGGCTATTCGTTGTGGTTGTAGGACATCCACGACGCAAGACGTGCACGTTCCTTCCGTAGGCAGAGGAGGCTTAGGTTCCTCTAGCCAAGCACCTACAGGGTCCATAGGCATTGCATACGAGGACGAGGATGAGGGTGAGGATGACGACGAGGTGGACCAGAGGCACGAGGAGCTTGGCCTGTCTTGGCTCCAGGACGCTCCCTCGACTCAACCTACACATAGCCTTCAGGCACTAGGTGACGCCGTCCACCTGACCCTTACACTCCAGGCATCGACGCTCTTGGTCACAAGGGTAAGGGTAAGACTAGGAGGCAGTGAGGGTTTGTGGTAGATGTTATTATGTAGTATTATGGACTTTGTGGACTTTCATTACGAAGTATTGTGGACTGTATGGACTATTATTATCGAATATGAACTACTATGGACTATAATTATGGACTGTGTGAACTTTTAATATGCTCATGTATATGGTTTCAGATGAATGTGGCATATATTTGTATGTTTGTACATGTTGTATTGAGGTTAACTATTCATCTCATATTTGTGTATGGATGACATAAAAAAATAGGGGAAATTATGGTGAAATTTTTTGCCTAAAGTATGTATTAATTAGCAGCATCAGTTTTTCCGGTTCAAAATAGTGATTGAAGTCTAAAATCGAATAGACTTTTTAGTCATGGAATCTAGGGGGAATAGCCTTTATAGTGATTTGTCATGTCACCATCGAATAGAACTTTTCAGTGTCCTTTGAAATAGTGATTGAAGTCTGAAATCGAATAAGCTTTTCAGTCATGAAATCTAGGCTCTCCAGTGTCCTATGATGTAGGCTTTTCAGTGATTCTGAGTAGACTTTTCAGGAGCATTTACAGCATAATACAATAGCTAGCAAACCTACCTCCGCCTATACATATGCGTTCAAAGATGCATTGCTAACCAAAAGGAAAACCAAACTAGTATTCGGTTTTGTTAGAGTAGGAATGTCTGGTGGGTCATCTAGAGGATAAGGTTTCGGGAGTGGGAGAGGAAAGAGGGGGACGAAGGGAACTCCCATTGTGTGGAAGGGGTCTCTTGGGCCTGATTTCTTTGAAGAACCAGAGTATTAGTTTTCCCCGAGAGCAAGAGTGATTTCACTAAAGAGTGCCCTCTCGAGAGGATACGATAACAAGAAGGAAGATTGGGCAAAATGCATGCATGGTGAGGACTGCTTAGTGCAGATGTTCACCGAGGGGATCGACGGAGGTCGTCGCTTCTTCAAATGCCCGCGGACATGGATAATTGTTATTACATTTTGTTTGTAAAATATGTTTCTCGAATACCCTTACAACTTACATGACACACTTATTGTAGTCTTCCAAGTTCAAAGAAAACTATGGGTTCACTAGGTGGGTCGATCCTCGACCAATTTATCCGCATCAGCAGTACATTTACTATCTGCAGGACCAAATATTCGATCTACAAAGGGAAGTTAGCAGCGGGTACAAAGAAGACAAAGACGACGACAACAACAATGGTGCAAGTTCACAGAAGGCACTCTACAACAACAATAGTAGCCTCCCATATTGCACCTGCCCTAATCACAAGAACAAGGGGCCTCCGTCATCACCCTCGCCACCACCACCACCAACAATGGGAGGCTACTATGGAGAAGGTGCAACACAATTTGCTATGTGGCCACACTACTAGGATGACCCTATCTTATTCACATGGCACATCCATGTGTTTGTTGTTTGGTTTAATTACCTAAGGCATGTTAGGTTTAGTCGAAGGAACTATTTACCCTTGTTTGGTATATGTTCTCACATGCCATTTCTTGGTACTTCAATTATCTAAGGCACGTTAGGTTTAGTTCAGGACCTTTGTACCCTAGTTCGGTACCTGTTCTCACATGCCATTTCATGTGTTTTGTGTGTTGAATTATATAATGTCCTACTTCGTTAGGTTTTGTTTGTAGCACGTGATCACATTTCACTACGTCCGCAATATTAAACTGAATATTATGACCACAAATAGTGAAAACAACTACATAATAAAAAGTCCAATACTTTGACACATTAAACACAACAATAATACTAAAAGTACGTGCCATCAAACTAAATAACGCAGTACATGAATAAACTATAGAACTAGCAAGTAATATAGACTACTAAGTGTAACGAGGCCACTTTCCCTTCCTCAGGGCATCGGGATTGTCCTCCATCGCTACTTTCGCTTGGCGTGCATGCTCAAGCTTCTTCTCCCTCCTCCTCGTACGCAGCAACACGCCTCCTTTTCTCCTCTTCCTTGTGCTCCTTTTTTGCAGCCTCCTCTTTGTGTCTCTTCTCCATCATCTCCTTCTCCTCTGCCTCCCATCGTAATAGTTTCTGCATCCATTCC
The DNA here is from genome assembly GCA_904845875.1 of Miscanthus lutarioriparius. Classification (NCBI taxonomy): domain Eukaryota; kingdom Viridiplantae; phylum Streptophyta; class Magnoliopsida; order Poales; family Poaceae; genus Miscanthus; species Miscanthus lutarioriparius. The sequence continues at coordinate 29,072,136 of CAJGYO010000014.1, read as the reverse complement.
TTGTCGATCCACTACTCAAAATCATAGAGTGATGGAGGGGTCTGCAAAAAATACAATTGTTACAAAATAAAAAAATCATGCAAGATGTCATATGACACAAACAACAATTCCTCACAATCTTGTTAATACGGCGTTGACGAAGTGTAGGCTCAAACGCAAAATTGGAACACATCCAATACCTCTGCCTATACGTGTCCTCTTCATCGGACTTGGCTACCTCGCAAGGATCGCCACAAAAGCACATGGACACTAGAACACCACTAGGCAGAGGCAATGGGTCGAAGGCATTTCCGGTCATCTGACCATAACTAAAATTTAGCCATTTTCGTTCTAAGAACCGAAAGTAATTAACATTAAACCCTACATCTAAGGTTTCCCATTTGATCCAAAATAATGAACCCATAACATTACAACGTAGGCTGAGGTTACCTTGGTTTGCTAGCTTTTCCATGCCTTGGCATCCTACGGTTGTATAATATAAATATGAAAATTGCATAAAACCCTAAGTAATGACGATTCTTAAGTTGAAAAATCCGACTAATATATACCGAATCGATGTGAAAAAAACTAAGAGGGAGCAAGGATACCTTGCTCTCGAAGATCTACGGATCAAATCAAAGTTTTCAAGGTCCAATATGCCGATTCGTGAGGTAGGGCGAAGTGATGAGAGAAAAACCCCGAGAGGGAGGAGAAAGAAAAGGAAGAAGGCTTGGACAGGATGGCCAGGGGCCAGGTTAAAACATCACATCGGCGCTATAGATCTTGGCGCCGTTCTCGACGCCAATAACAACGGCGCCAGGCTTGGCGCCAATAATCTTGGCGCCAAGCTCGGCATCAAGATCTACGGTGCCAGGTTTGGCACCAAGATCAACGGCGCCAAGCTACCTACCAAGTCACCGCCACGTCTACGCCGAGCCCTAGAACTAGACGTCAAAATCTATGGCGCCGAGACGTATAAGCTCGGCGCCACCAACGATGACGTCGAGGTAAGAGTTCAGATTTTAAAAGTATACATCGAGAGACATTTATAATTTTTTTTGAAAAAAGACTAAAAAAAAAAAAATTCGGCACCGCTGCCGACCAGGTCTAGTGCCTACGCCCGGGCCCTGCTGCCGTCATCTTTGGCTGCATGCAGCTTCTTGTCAGTTGTTACCTACACGATCGACGTGTTCAACTTCAGCAGCCAGCCGTACCATGAATAATGTACTGTACCGAGGTTTATATATACTTCTGTATGTCTGTCTCCAGAAAATAATGATAAAGCTGCACGCATATATAAAAAGAAATTAAAACCGTATGCTACTATGATTTGTACGTCCTGTGCTGTGATTTCAACATCCATCGTTTCCGCGCATGAATCGATCGATCGGTAGGCTGCTAAACGATCGCGCGCAGCGAACGATCGAAAGGGATATCTGAATAAGGCATCATTTGGTTGTTAGGTAGTATGATGCATGCTCCGGAACTATTCCACCAGGAATATTGGGCTAACTTTGACGAGGTGGAATGAATCCGGGGCAGAAATACGGTGAAACAAATGAGCCCTAGGTAAGCAGTGGAGATTTGGATTATTGCCTTATTGTTGGCATGAAAATTCGTCTCGATCGTGCCAAGGCACACGAGCAAGTCGGAAGGGTCTATTTGATAGAGTTGTAGATCCGCCTGGCTTCAACGCAGGGATGATCGATCCTACGAACTCCTCCTGAGATGTGCCAGTTAATTTGACCTTATAATTGACAAGGAAAGAAAATTAATCAGTAATTTAAGGCGGAACATGCCGGTGTTGCCAGACAGTTCCGAATGTGCGGCTCTGAGAGCCGATGTGGAAGGAGATCGACTAAATAGCCGATTTTAGCATACTCATAAGAATAAATCAGTTAAAATACATAAAATTATAGAAGAAAAATCGGTTATCATTCAGGATGAATATCATTATTTAGATGAATATTAGTCAATGGCAATAGGATGTCAACACTAAACAGTTTATGCTAAGCCAATGACTGCAAGTAACCGAATCCTTTTTTATATTCGGAAACAGCTCATCATCATTTAACCATCTAATAGAGATAAATCTAATGAATATATTAGATCTCATCTATCGCTATGGCCAGTGGGGCATGAGGCAGAATCATACAGGCCGTAGAAACAACAATAGATTCGATGACCCTAACTTATTACTAACATCAGTGGGGTATGAGACAGAATCGTGCAGGCCGTGATACAATAATAAGATCATGGGGCTAACATATCTTTCAACCTACCCTTACTTCGACGGTCTCGTGACGTGAACTGTATATGTGAAAGCACTCGATATCGACTAAAACAGTCGATTCAGGTATAGCGCACAGTTAAGGTCATGCCCTGTCAGGAACAGATCTACCAGATAACGGTCCCCGCTCCACGGTGCTAACAGTGGGGTGTGAGGCAGAATCACACAGGCCGTGATAACGGGCCATGGAACGATTTTCGCTAGCCGATAGATCTATTCAAGACCCGGCATGTCTTAATCGCACACTATGTATGATCAAGATTGACATAAAACAGCCGATAAAACATAACTCATCATTTGAAGTGCAGATTAGATCAGTTTAGATTAATAAACGATGGGTTAAACAGGATATAAGGCTGATCTAGATCAATCCCAATCGGACAAAGTGATATTGCTGTAATTAAATAAATAATGAAAGTAATAAGCAATATCGGTAACTTAATGAATCTACCCGAAAGACGCCACCCTTAGATAGAGCCGATAACTTGACCTTAATCTAGTTCGAGCAGTGGAGGTCGACCGGATCGATGCAGCCGTACTTGAACTAAACAAGAGTCGATAACTAGCTTATACCAGAGTCGCAGTGGAGGTCGACCGGATCGATGCAACCGTACGAACAGAAGTATAAGCCATGACGGTACTTACAGACAAGCCGGAGATTGGCCAGACCGATGCAGCCCTGCTCATTAAACAACTCGTCGAGATCTACTCTACTCCTACTCCTAAGGGGTGGCCGGAGCCAAAAAAGTAAGTAACTTATATTTAATTGATTGTTGTTCTTTACAATAGCCGGGATCCAATATTTATACCCGGAGCCTAAACATAAATCCTACTCAAGCATGACTCGTTACCATGTTTGGTATAAAAGAAAAATATTCCTATTTTAAGATAAGTTAGACCCTAATATTTTCATCTTTTTAGAGTCCGATATGTAGTTTCCCGACGCCACCGTAGCTCATCATTGTTATCTGCTGACGTCATTCAAAGAGAGCCAATTCCAGTGTCGCATGAGAATCAACTAATATCGATCTTCATGCAATCGATTTCCTTGATCGACATAATCTTGGAAGCCTTTGAGTTCCGCATTCTTTTCTCAAGTTTTGGTGTAAACACATGTCCCCAATTTTGGGATAAAATGATTTTTTCTAAAATTCCTGTTTATTTGTTTACCATGCCGCAATTGTTCCATCCGAGATATGCGCATGATTCCTGACTTCCCGGCCCGAGCCTTATATAACATCCCAATAGTATCTTTTCCAACTTACTCGGCCTGTTTGCTCTCCCCTTCTTTTCCGAACAAATCTTAACAGCCGACACCATCTTTGCCAAGGCCTCAAACCCTATCAAATCCCCTGTTCTATCAAGTCATTATTCAAGCAATCTTCATCAAATTCAAATCTATTTCAGCTGCAATGGCGACCAGCGACCACGTCCATAAGGTATGCTTCCAAGCTTCTATTCCCCAAGTACCTTGTATTTCCTTTCTTCTTAAATTTATTTCATTCGATTTCTAGGAAATGAGGAATGAAATCTTGATTCCATCAGCTGTTGCTTCTAATGTCTATTTTCTTGGGCCTATGGGTGACTCTGACCCATCTGATTTCATCCGTCAAGAGACCAACCAAATCCCCTTCAAACAATCTGCGGTAGATTTGCCTTCCTGGAGCACCAAAACTCCCTTTAGAAACTGGCCCAAAATGCCTAAGGGATGGAGAAATTGATTTCGTAGGGTGTCTGAGAAAAAGGTGGAGATTGGGAGCTTTATGATCTGAATCAATGCTTGACACTCTCGTTGTCCGGGATGGAGAGGAATGATTCACTCCTGATTACTGCATCTTATTTCTGGTCCAATACCCTAAATGCCTTTATTTTTGGTCATGGCCTAATGACTATCACTTTGTCCGATGTTTATATGCTGGCCGGCCTTAGAATAACAGGATCGATGCAGCCTTATGAGTATTTGAGTGCTGGTTCCAAGAAATTAGCTAAAATATCAGACTGCACAGGATGTGCAAGTTATATTATGAGCCATATTGGAGATGAATCAACTGTCAGTGAAAGGGAATATGTGGCCTTTCTGAACATGTGGTTGGAGAAATTCGTCTTTTGTGGGTCATCTTGCGGTCTGACTTACAATCATAAATTCATGGCAGAGCATCTAGCAGTAGGCAAGGACATCCCTTTTGGAAAGTATCCGCTAGGAGTTGTTTATCATTTGATGTATCAGGTAGCTGCCCAATTACTGAAGAACGAACTAGTGCACATTATTAGTGGTCCTTGGTGGTTGATACAACTGTGGCTCAACCTATACATGCACAAGATTGTAAGGCCTGATCTCAAAAGCCTGAGTTTCCCTTCCTCCAATTTCGATGAGGAATATAGCGGCGAAGAAGGAAGAACCCATCAGTGCATGAGCTATGGTGAGGCTGCATCGGCCATAACAATCAACATCGATATTGGCCATCTCTTCAAAAAGTTTTTCAGAGGGTTTGATGCAGACACCCTGACTTGGCTGCCATACGATGAGGATGAGAACGATGAGCTAATCTTCCCATTCAAATTTTAATTTGAATCAGGCTGTTCGAACAAGCCAGCGGCTGTAATCTTTAATTCCTTTATCAAGCCCTGTGTTCTTCTAGTCGAATTTCATCATGGTCATGGCAAAATGGTACATGCTCCTTCCTTCCAAGCAATCTCCCAACTTACGAGTTTTACAATCCATCCTTTGTAGCCCGTCAGTTCAGTTTTGGTCAACTCCCCCCTCGATTGTTCTTTAGAAATATACTAAGGCCAAGAGAAGATATTAGTGATGTGATGGAAGCCTCCAGAGTCTTTCAATTAGGATCAGATCTCCCTTCCCTCTACATGCACGACTGGATCAGAGTCAGTCTCTCTTCCACTCTCTTTGACTCCTGGTGGCAAGAATGGCATTCCCATCTTTTCTATGGATTGGTCCACCCTTTGTGTATAGCTCTGGATGGGGAATTTACTTCTAACAGAGAGGTAACTTGCCATTTCTTTTTTAAGAAAATCGTTCGACGAATTCCTTTGCTAATTGTTCTAATCGACCCTTTCAGGACACTGAATTTGACCCTCCGAGCTTGGATAGGAAGGGGTGTCCTATAGATTATCAGCCACCATGTCCAGTTTCAAGAATAGGATCGGCTGCACCTTCACTGAAGAAATTGATGAAAACTCATGCTGCCCCTACGATTGTGACATGCCAATCTTTAAAGCACAAGGTGATCCAAGGTGTAACCCAGAAAGCCGTTACTGGGAAAAGGCTTCGCAGAACAAGACCATCAGCTGCTCAGGTAAACAATCCATCTTCTTATTAAACTAACATTCAACTTCTGATCCCATTCTTTATAGTTATCAACCATTGCATCTCAATTTGCCCTAGGTGCGGAGCTGTTGTCCTGGGCGTTTGATTTAGCACTAATTGAACCTTCATCGGTTGATCCTCAAAAGGAGCCGATTTTGGTTGCAACAACAGATGCGTCCAAGACGGTTGAAGATGTGAGTTCTTTTATTTTATCTTTGATGCTGCCGAAGTGTTTTTTCTGAATTCTTGATTTTTATCTAGTTTTCACCTTTCATCTGATCTTTTGTCGCGCCAGATACTTTCTGAGGAAACACCCATGCACGAGCAGGAGCCCAACAGTCCACTTTACGATCCTATCCGCGTTGAGAATGATTCTGTTGCGATCAACACTCAGACTGTCGATTCCCCAGTTCGGCACACAACTGATGGTAAGGAAGCTATACGTCCTTTTTATCCTCCTGCAATAATCATGAACTAAAAACTTTTCTTGATATTGCAGACACCAGCATTGAAATTTTAGAGCCGATTCAAACAGACATTATTGGTGCATCATCAGTTGTTCCTTCTCTTCAGGTAGAGGCTATCACAGAAAATGTACCATATTTGTTTCATCGTCTTTCTCGTCACAAGCTGATCCAATCCTCTTAATCAAGATTCTCTTAAATGCGGGCACTCACTCTTCTAGCTCTGAGTTATTCTTTCAAGCTCGAGGAGTATTTAGACAAAGATGAAATCAACTCGTCAGCCATCTCCTCCAAGGAGGCTTTGCCAGAAGAGACCAGGAATTGGCTAAGCGATATTTTGTCGATGTTTGAGAAGAATATAGCCGATTTGGTCCAAGACACTGATTCAATGGAGAGAGCTTTCTTGGCCATTAAGGGTAATCCATCCCTAGCTCTCTCCAAAGTCTTGTCTCCTTTCTCTGTCTTTGAGGATCAGGTCTAGAAGGTGAAAAAGGCTCAGAGGAATCTGTCCGATCGTAAAACTTTATTGGCCAAGGGGAACTCTAATAGGCAAGAGGTCAAAGAGCTGACACAGTTGATTGATCATTTGAAGAATTCCTCCCTCGGCATCGACCCAGAGTTGTCTCAATTGGAAGTCAGGCATGCAGAACTTGAGAATGAGCTGGAAAACATGAAGGCTATCATTGATCGTCATAAATCCACCTTGGCCCAAATACCCGATGCCATTCAACAAAAGAAACAGGAACTGCTAGTCAAAGTCAGAGAAGGTAGAGCCATTCGAAGTAGCTTCGAGAGCATAACTGGATCAGCCGAAGAAGATAAGCAACAAATCGCAGAAGTTGATGCTATCCGGCTAGAAGTGTTGAAAGCAATCCAGAATGTTCTAGACTTGTAATTCATGTATCAACATATGTTTTGTGTAGAATCAATGACAACCATACTTTCTGTTGCCTTGTTGTATTTCTTGTTTCGGCTAACGAGCCGATTTGAAAATAGCCGATTCAAGACTTCCGATCTCAACCCGATTAAGTCTGAAAACATGGCCTTTATTAAGAGAACCCCTCGATCTTCTGTTCTTAGTCACCCGGCGCCATATTCTATTCGGTATTAGTGAGGTGGCACTTTGCTTTCTATTAATTGCGATTGCCTTTTCCATGTCCCGAGGTGTCCACCTCCTCGCTCCGTGGCTTCAAATACCAACCGGGGGCTCCGGCCTCGAACATATCTATACTTACAACCGTTCTTGTTCCTTTGCACCTCTCCGCCCTTGCAGACTATGTAGCAATTCCCCCCCTCTTCTCGTAGACCCAAACAAACCCTACGACCAGCGAGGACAACTGTGGCAAACGTGCGGCGGAGGAGATTCCTGAGGAAGCCATGCCGGTGAACCAGCACCTGCGACGCATGAGGTGAGATTGACATCTTCTATTGGTGACTATGAACTATTCTGATTTGTCTATAGATTTATTTTGAATGATAGTCTTCATCCTCTTCCTAGGTCAGCGAGCCCTCTGATGCTGCATCTTCTACGCCGGCCTCGTTGTCGGATTCTTCCGACTCCTACAACAGCGATGATGCCCGGTGTTTTCTCTGAGAGTGGAGGGTGGCTCAGAACCGCTATTTCAAGGCGACTCGGGAAAATGGCAAGCTCGAGATCCACCTCGGGGTCTCTCAGGCTGCCCTTCATGCGGCCGAGGAGGAGGCCTGTGCCGTTCGAGCACGGCTGGCCAAGTCTGACGCCACGGTGGTAGGTAAGACGAACTTCAGGAACGCCTCTATTATGATTTCCACTGTCTTTATCTTGATAGTTCTTCTATTTTCTGTGATCGTTAGCCCTGACAGTGTAGTTGGATGGCGGCGAACGTGGTCGCGGATGTCGTTAAAGCTAGGTGTCCCCTCATCAACGCTTGCCTCCATGACATTCTGGCCCATGTTCAGGAGATCGCCCTCCACGGCGTCCGTCATAGGCGCGTCGGTGGCGCTGACCGTGGTGCAAGTCCAGACCGAATACGAGCTCCATGCCATGGAGACTGGTTTCCTGATGGGCGATGACCTCGAGGGGCATGAGGATCCGCTCAAAGAGTTTGTTGTCGCGGCTGAGGCCATTGTGGACATCACATCTGCTCAGGATGTGGTGAACAAGGTCTTTGATTAGTTTGTACTTAGGGCAAATCAATGAACAAAGTCTCTTGCTCTTCCATGAACGTGTCTTAGTGCAATGCCCTTGTATATGCCATGACTGTCTTTGTTTTTTTTTTTTTTTCTCTATAGGCGATACATATCGTATCGGCTTTCACATCTTCAAGCTTATTTTTGAACTAGAGGCGATACCCTCCTGGTACCGACTATCAGAGCCGACGACTAAACGAATTGGCTACCAGGGTAATATGCCTTCAAATATTTTTTATCAATCGCTATTGATAGGTTGCACTAGAACTTTTCAGACCAAAGGTTAAACGATCGGTTGATCCAGGCCAAGCATCTTATTAAGCAAAATAAAACACACTTTAATAGATCTATCGAATTTGACTTGCACTCAGGATTTGACTTAGCGCTCACATACATTGGCCTAAGCCTATCTCTAGGACCAATGCTTATTTTCCTTAATCCAACGGCCGACGCGAAGCCATGATTATTTATTAAAACAAACTCTCAGAGCCAATTGCTTGGATCGCTGTTGGCATTCATTACTAATCTTAATGAAGCCTCCTTCCCATAGTTTGCTAGAAAAACACTCAAAATCTTCTAGCTCCCAATACACTGGATCGGCTGTTGCGATACTCACAGACTCATCAGCACGAACCAGCTCGACATCATTCCCATGCCATTGAATCAAACATTGATGCATGGTTGATGGCACATAATAGTTTGCATGAATCTAATCACGACCAAGGAGTAAACTGTATGACCCTTTTCCATCGATGACGAAGAATGTGGTGAGCAGAGTCTTACTCCCGATTATTAGTTCGACGTTCATTACCCCCTGGGTCTTAGATGTATTTCCCCCAAAGTCCTTAAGCATCATGTCGGTCTCAATCAAGTCTCCTAGTCCCTTGCCAAGTTTGTGAAATGTGGTGTAAGGCATAAGATTGATAGAAGCACCTTCATCCACCAACATCTTGTTTATCGGCTTCCCATCAACAAAACCTTTTACATATAAAGTCTTTAAGTGCCGATGCTTGACTAGTTTATCAAATATAGCCTGTTGTATAATTGTCAACTTAGCAACTATCTCCTCATACTATGATTCATCAAAATCTGAGTAAACTTCTTGATCTACTGGAGCTCTAAATTCTAATGACAATAGAAAAGCCATTTGAACATTAGTCGATGGTTGCCTTCTATCGGCTGTTTGTTTAGCACGCCATACTTGAGGTTTACCGGATGCCTGAGTCTGTTCCAACTCTCTGTTCCTTAGGTGTTGTACCCTTTTTTCTAGCTTCTTGTTAAACCTCCTAGGCACCATTGGCCTTCCTGCCAAACATATCCTTCTTTATTACTCTCTTCTTCATAATTAGCCCAGTTTTGGTCAACAACTCGTTTTCCAAGCCAATCAAGAATATTTTTATTTTTTAAGCGCCGATCCATATTGTTATGATGATACACATCTTGAGCATGGATAGGCCAGCGGTTGGTTTGAGATTGCCTAAACTCCCAATATTATTCGCTGCATTCTAGACAATTATTACTGGTAGGCAATTTCAAACCTTCGTTCCAGCAATGTCTAAAGAAAGAACAATTCTAATACGATTCAGCTTGCTTTCTTTCATACCTGTCTTTTTCCTATTGACACTGGTATTCTTGCTTCTCTAACCAACGCTGATAATTCTTTTCTTTCTGCCGCTGACACTTGTTCAACAAAATTCGAGATGTGACACGTGGCTTCGTCGCGCCATCTTTTGACGTTTCTCCCTGCTCATATCGGCTCTTTTGCTTGTCGCAACGTCTTTTAATTTCTCTGTATTCGTTAGCCGATATTTGCATCTCATGATCGACTATTCTAGCTTCTCTTGACCTGATTGATGTCAGAACCTTAGTCTTTCCATTAAGTAGACTAGCATCGACCATGTTTTGGTCTTCTAGGAAAGGATTATCATCAACCTTCATCTTCCGAGGCATATCAAATTTGAGCCTCCCTTGCTGAATAGCCCTCTGTATATGCTGTTGGAAAACTCTACATTCATTAGTAGAATGAGATGTAGCATTGCGAAACTTGTAGAACTTCTTATTTTTCAACTGATTAGGGGGCAACATAACATGATTATCGGGCAATTTGATCTACCCCTTCTCGAGCAGGAAATTGAAGAGCTTGTCTGATTTTGTGACATCAAAGTCATAGCTCTCCTCGACTCCTCTTCCCTAAGGATTTGGCACCATTACTGTCTTTTTGCCCCAATTCTATTCAGCTGTGGCAACCTCTTCTTCTTCATCGTCTTCATAGCTGTCATCGACTGAATATGAATTATAAGCTTCGGCCATCATGGTACTTTTCTAGAATCGGGTATCTCTGCGCATACTCTAGAATTGGCTATTGAGTGCTGCCACTCGTTGAGCCAACTGACCCAAGTTATCAAACTCTTGTCCCTACAACTTTTCTCTCCATGTTGGCAGCATTCCTTGAATGGCCAAAGCAGCTAACTGATCATCAGCCAAGTTTAATGAGAAGCACAAATTTCTAGTCTCTCGGAACCTTTGAAGAAACTCGATGCTTGATTCATTAGTTCTCTGCCTTATAGTTGTCAAATCGGTAAACTTCTTTTCTCCCGTCCCAGTATAAAAATATGCATAAAACTTCTTCTCTAGGTCAGTCCAATTAGCAATGGAATTAACTGGTAGTGATGAAAACCAAGTCAAGGCTGGCCCTGACGGGGACAAAGAGAAGAAACGGACTCGATGGGCCTCTTCAACGGATGTTTTGCCTAACTGTGTAAGATACCGACTGATATGTTCTATTGTGCTTGTGTTGTCTTGGCCAGTGAACTTAGCAAACTCTGGGAGCATGTAATTTGTAGGAAGAGCAACCAAATAAAACCATTCTGGATATGGGTGTTTGTACGAGAAGGTCTGCCCTTTTGGCTTCAGACTGAACTGATTCTTCATCATCTCGGTCACTGATGTGTGTACGTGTATGGAACACACGACTGCAACTTGTATGGCCTGATCTTCATAGTAGAGCATAAGTAAACTTGATAACTATCGTTGCATGACCTGATGGAGAGGTAGCGCACCACGAGATCTTGCACCCGCGACGAACTGCCGAGACATCCACCCTTCCATGCACCGACAAAACCAATCCACGCAATCACGCCATATAGACATGAAGGCACGAAATGGATGAACTGAAGTTTGGTGTTCTACAACCCCCTCAGGAGTCGAAAGAACGAATGTTGCAAAGCACTCATGCCTTACCAAAGATTCCAAATATTCTCTCCATGAGAGGAGAACACACACACAAGGTGGCTGTATTTTAACCAAAAGAGAGTCTTACATAGAAGGATTACATGGGTATTTATACAATGACGAAAAGTATGCGAAAAGTTGACACTTAATCTGGGTGCTAACCACCATACCAAAGGTCCTCTTTAGTTTTGGCTAACTGAAGTGGGAACTCAAGCAATCTCTTCAATTCTCGCGCAGGTGCTGGGCTACATGTGCACCTTCCACTAAAACGATCATAACTCTTAGCTTAGAAGTCCAAAAGATGCACCGTTTGTTGCGTTGGAAACTAGACTTCAATATCTTTCTGTTGATATGGAATAAGGATGCAGAAACATGGCCCAGTTTTGTAGGTATAGCTGTAACAAACTGTTGAATCATAGTTGAGGTTGAGTTATCCTTGCCCTTTTGGCTTCAGACCGAACTGATTCTTCATCATCTCGGTCACTCTCAGCAATAACTCGTCAGCGTTTGAATTTGGATTTCTCTGCACCTGTTGACCCATCTGTGGATTGAAATCATGTGTGCCTTGATACCCTGGATTTGGAATCATGTGAAAGGTGTTGTAATCTGTACCATAATGATATCCTTGTGGAATTTCTATCTGCTGGGTCCTTTGCTGGTTTGCTGCTTAAAGTCTTTGATTATAGACACGAGGATCTATATCCCTATGGATCCTTTGAATTGATCGCGCTATTTTTTGAGCCGACGACGGTTTGTGGCCTGATGTGCTAAAATTATTTGTCTGGTTCTGACCTTGCCCCGCTGGCTGTAGCACATGCTGCACTGATGATCCAGGATTATACTGTATCTGATTCATAGTAGTACCTTGAGCTTGCTCAGATGAACTCTAAACTACCTGGACATCATCATTACTAGCTGGCACTGCTTCTTGATGGCTGGTACTAGTTTGATTAGTCCTCTGAGTCGACGGATGTGGAATGTTGTAATAAACCGACCCAATCAACTGGAAACCCATGAAACACCTCTTTCATGGTGTTGTGGAATGTGTTCAAGAAAGCTTCGTTATGGTTTGATATGGCATCACGAACATATTTGTTTACAATTTCCGTGAAGAAATGCCTGTCTTCAGCTTCATCTGCATCTGTTTGCCCATGTAATAGAACTCTTGGTAGTGGATATTTTTGAACAATTGTATTATCACATGTTTTGGTGTAAGACAATAAACACTTGCTCTAAAATTCTTCTATAGCTTTTCCGATGACATCTTTATCTCCATCAGATAGGTCTTCATAAGGTACTATAAGGATGTCATTGTTATTGTAAGCCGCCATGACGATTGTGGGGTCCCACCAGGCGTGCCAGAACGTGTGTCAACATGAAAATTCGTCTCGATCGTGCTGAGGCACATGAGCAAGCCGGAAGGGTCTGCTCGATAGAGCTAGAGATCCGCCTGGCTTCAACGCAGGAATGATCGATCCTACGTACTCCTCCCGAGACGTGTCAGTCAATTTGACCCTACAATTGACAAGGAGAGAAAATTAATCAGTAATTTAGGCGGAACATGCCGGTGTTGCCAGATAGTTCCGAATGTGCGGCTCTGAGAGCCGATGTGGAAGGAGATCGACTAAATAGCCGATTCCAGCATACTCATAAGAATAAATCAGTTAAAACTCATGGAATTATGGAAGAGAAATCGGTTATGATTCAGGATTAATATCATTATTTAGATGAATATTTGTCAATGCCAATAGGATGTCAACACTAAACAGTTTATGCTAAGCCAATGACTGCAAGTAACCGAATCCTTTTTTATATTCGGAAATAGCTCATCATCATTTAACCATCTAATAGAGATAAATCTAATGAATATATTAGATCTCATCTATCGCTATAGCCAGTGGAGCATGAGGCAGAATCATACAGGCCGTAGAGACAACAATAGATTCGATGACCCTAACTTATTACTAACATTAGTGAGGTATGAGGCAGAATCATGTAGTCCGTGATACAATAATAAGATCAAGGGGCTAATATATCTTTCAACCTACCCTTACTTTGATGGTCTCATGATGTGAACTGTATATGTGAAAGCACTCGATATCGGCTAAAACAGACGATTCAGGCATAGCGCACAGTTAAGGTCATGCCCTGTTAGGAATAGATCTACCAGATAACGGTCCCCGCTCCACGGTGCTAACAGTGGATGTGTAGGTAGAATCACATAGGCCGTGATAACAGGCCATGGAATGGTTTTTGCTAGCTGATAGATCTATTCAAGACCCGACATGCCTTAATCGCACACTATGCACGATCAAGATTAACATAAAACAGTCGATAAAACATAACTCATCATTTGAGGTGTAGATTAGATCAGTTTAGATTAATAAACGATAGGGTAAATAGGATATAAGGCCAATCTAGATCAATCCCAATCGGGCAAAGTGATATTGCTGTAATTAAATAAATAATGAAAGTAATAAGCAATATCGATAACTTAATGAATCTACCCGAAAGATGCCACCCTTAGATGGAGCCGATAACTTGACCTTATTTTAGTTCGAGCTGTGGAGGTCGATCGGATCGATGCAGTCGTACTTGAACTAGACAAGAGTCGATAACTAGCTTATACCAGAGTCGCAGTGGAGGTCGACCGGATCGATGCAGCCATACGAACAGAAGTATAAGCCATGACGGTACTTACAGACAAGCCGGAGGTCGGCCAGACCGATGCTCCACTGATGTTAAACTGCTCAGACTTGTCAAAACTACCAGACACATCAAACTGCTCAGACTTGTTCAAGACAGTGTTGCTCAAAGGATACAAGGTGCTCGGGGACTAGCTGCGGGGGTATGACCCCCGGTATCCATAAGACAAAACATGGGCCGCGCCCCAAAGGTGGCCTAGCCCACAAAATCAAAGCGTGCATCGCAAGACTACATGAAGATGTGATTTATTATATAATACCAATAGGATTTTTTCCTTGTAACCCTACCCCTCCAGAGTATATAAGGTGAGGCAGGGGTCCCCTAGACGATATATTGAATCTGATACACAATCAATACAAAATAACAGAACATTGGATGTAGGGTTTTACATCATGCTGATGACCTGAACCTGTATAAATCTTGTGTCTTGTGTCTCTATTACCATCTGATTCGTATCACGCGCACCTCCACTGATTCATATATATAGATGTTTTAAAACCTAGAGTTTGAAATCTAAAGTGTGCCAGTGATCACTTCCTTTATGCCCAATTAAGGACTTTAGGTGGCTAATTAAGTACTAACTTGGGGGTTTTCATTTTTGTCGTCCATACGACGTGCTATTGTATGGATGCCATTCACTTGAGTGGTAATGTATGGATCAAATGCCTCTACACCCAAGGTAAGATGCCAATCATCATTACAGTGGCATGGCCGTAAGTTGTGAGCGTGCGGTCTATGGGGAGATCTCCTTGGGAGGCTACCCAAGTAGTAGCCTTCGAGGTACTAAGTCAGATTTGTCAACAACATGGGGGTGAACTTACTAGTAGTGCCGCTGGTACTTTTCCTCGGGTGGATCTGCCCACAATAGTATGGGCACAGCGCAACAACAATGCGTTGATCCAAGATCGAAATGAGCGGGCAGATAGTTCTAGTCCTGCTATGAGTTCCATGTTTGTAGTAATGAAGATGTTCTACATTCATTAGGACACTAGGGACTTCTGACAGGAGTCCTATACCACTTGCATGGATAAGCTCATGAGAGTCGAAGCTACACAGCGTAAGCTAAAGAAGCGTGTGTGCAAGCACAAAAAGGCAGCAAGTGAGGCTCAATGGGAAACTGATCAAGCTTATGTAGCGCTGGGAAATCTCCACACCCAAATGGAGCAAGTTGATCAGCAGAGAGCTACCACCCAAGAGGCAAGAGCAGATGATCAAGCAATGTTAGCAGGACTATAGGAGTAGCTGGAGGCCGCCCGTGCCAAGGCTTTCATAGCTACGTGCCAACGGATCCTAGCAAACAACTGTGCAGCTATGGCAAAAGCAGAATGAGATAGGACCCACGCCTTGAGTGTACAGCAGGACCATGTTGACAGGGACTTGTGCCAGTAGCTTGCACAGACCTAGAAGAAGTGGAG
Organism: Miscanthus lutarioriparius; assembly: GCA_904845875.1. NCBI lineage: Eukaryota > Viridiplantae > Streptophyta > Magnoliopsida > Poales > Poaceae > Miscanthus > Miscanthus lutarioriparius. The sequence goes on along the minus strand of CAJGYO010000014.1, from coordinate 29,056,557 downwards.
CTAGAGAATGAGGATGATCCTATCTCCGACCTCGACAGCGAGCATACTGAAGATTAGAATCACCTAGTGACTAGTTAAAGCGCTAGATGTATCATTGCTATTTATGTAATGGACTTGTAGTTTGAAGTTTGGTATTCATGATTTGACTTCCGTGTAATATTGGCACTCTGCATGTTGTTTCACGATGGGTTCAACTTTAATAAAATTCCAGTTTTCGTTTTACTGGTGATTATGACTTGTATGTTAACACGCTGCGAGCCCGATAAGTGATCAAATTGGTGATGTCGTGTTGCGAGAATGAATTATTATGCCTCTATTTTATTGTATGAATTTAAGATTCTCTCCAGTAATTTTAGTTTAGCATGATTATACAATTAATCTACAATCTCTTGACATTATCCAATAATCACTTATTGTTGCAACTTTGCAGATGACTCGCACTCGCGCTGGAGCAGGAAAGCCAAGAGGGCAATGACGGTGACTTACCACCACCGCCACCACATCTGTGAATGAATTCTTTGCATAATTTTTGGGTAGTCAGAGAACTATAGAGGAAACCCTGCGCCTCATTACGCAGAACATAGCTCGCGCCCGTCAGCAACAATAGGGGCCTAAGCTGAATCAATATAGCTCTTTCAAGGATTTCTTAGACACCAAGCCTCCTATCTTCAAGGTGGCCGAAGAACCTCTCTAGGCGGATGAAAGACTAAACACCATTGAACAAAAGTTCCGTCTATTGAGGGTCACAGAACATCAGAAGGCAGAATATGTGTCCCATCAGCTGCAGGGACCGGTCGAGATACGATGGATCCATTTCCTGTCCTCTTTACCTACCATTGCACATGTTACATGACCATGCGAGGTGACCATGCGCATAGGCCAGGCATATGACGTGCACGAATTTTGAAGCATGTCTAAAAACTGACCTAACACAGTTGAAGCGAAACTACCTCGACCATGCTAAGGAGGGTACATTAGTCTGCCATAAGGAGCAAAAACACAACATTGACCTTTAACTAGATTTTCCAGAATTAATTCACCAACATGGCATTGTCACACTGTTTTCAAACTTAAAATTCTTCCAAGTCTTGAGCTGAATTTGACTTCAAGTTCCATTTCCAAGCCATTAAAAATACTAGCTAGTCACATTATTTTTCTACAGCAAGAGTTGCATTGCTATCTACAAAGTTTGTACTTCAAACCTTATTTAGGTGTCACACACATGTTCTATAATACTTTCGCTCAATAAAAATTGGTTTTCCACCCTACTTGACATAACATGAGTTATTAAATAAATTTCCATTTAACATTTTTTATTGGTCATTTTAGGCTACAAGAAATTTATCAACACCTTCTATCACATGCATTATTACATAAACATGATGCTCCCTGACATGATTTAGTAGTTTGTTTAGGGCGTAACACCGAGGGTGTTACAGCTCTACCCCCCTTAAACAAAATCTCATCCTGAGATTCAAAGCAGTAGTCAGAAAAGGAAAAATGCGATTACACTTCGTAGATCTAAAATTACATGGGAGATCACACGACTTCGAATACTAAACCGCTCAGGAATCTAGAGATACATGATTAAGAACAAACCTAGTACAACCAAAAGCTTAATCTAGAAGTTAGGATAGACGAGGACAATGGAGGAAAAAATAAGAAAATGATCACCTAGAACATGGCGTATGCCCAACAGATCTAGAAACAGGAGATAGAGAACTCAATCATCTTGAACCCTAAGACAGAACTAACCAAAGGTGGACCAAAACTTCTTCGATAAAAACCAGATCCTTTCTTCTCAAATTACACAATCACCTCTGACTGACGACCCTAGTTCCATGAACAACGACTGGATTCGAGGGGGGATGGGGATGAAGGGGGAGAGCAAGGGCATCTTATAGTGGTGAATGGAGGTGGTGGTGCAGCGCGCCGGGAAGTGGAGGCAGAGTGGAAGGGAAACACTGGTGAGTCACAAGGTCGGAGAGCTTCAGCCATGGTGCGCTCCCTGGCGAGTTTGAGTGGAGGGAGGAAAAAGGAGAGGAGAGGGGGTTCGCTCGATGAGGAGGCATGTGAGCGGCCGTGTCCCCCAAAAGAAGAAAAAGGAGGGGAAAAGGGGGGCGTCTGGTACAGGAGCAAGGGCGGGAGTCAAGAGTCGATAGGGTATGGAAAAGAGGGAGAAAGCGAGCACTGCGCAAGTGCACAAAGCGAGTGCTTGACGGCCAAATGAGAGCGGAATGCAAGTGGGTCCTGGTATCAATAGCGTTCCACAGGGCACATAGCGACAGTAACTCGGCGTGCGTAGCATGGTCAAACTGGACACAGGGATTGGGACATGATGGCAATTCAAGCGTTTCAATCTACTTGAGGACTAACTTTACCCTATTGCTCTCCTCTGTCTTCCTTTCCTCGAATATAGCATGTGTTAGTCTTCGTATGGACTGAGATCAAGACATTCAGTACTCCTTCCAAAACTACATTAACTCAGTTACTTGAAAGAGCACTACTCCATCAACCCATTGTGGATTTCTCGTTAGAACGCAAGGATATTTTCCAAAGGGAATATTTTGTTGCAAGAGCAGTACGGGGAGGGGGGTAACTTGGCAATGGTGCTTGGTCAACAACCTCGATACCAGTGCATGCTGAGCAGCGTCACCATGTGGAAGCTCTTCCACAGGGGTCCTCGATTTCATCGCAGCACCAAAAGCTATTGACCAGGCGACTATTACCAACTTACACGCAATGAAGGCAGTGGGTCATAGACCACATAATTAGAGGAGTATTACAAGGGAAGATTCAGACAACAAAGGTTCCTTTCGCAACAAGAGACAAGGAAATCAAATCCCACAACGGATTTAATTTAAGTAGATTCAAATGTTCTGTGGGGACATCCACAATTAGTTGATACATCATCCTCTATTATCCAATCCTAACTATTCTGCTTGCATCAGAATGGTTGCTTCTCTCGTAACTGCTAGACGTCATCTCAAGAACCCTAAGCAAGTCTAACAAAACCTAAGGGTAAATTGGCATATCAAACACAATGGAATAAACAACATGCACATTCTAAACGCCCTTACACTGATACAACGTACAAGCACTTACTCTCCCACTCTCGACACATTACGTGCCCGCTATGACCAGATGATTATAACAACTACGGACAAAATACCATGAAAGGATTACACAATGGAGGATAGGGATGAGAAGCACCATAGACTACGGAAACACCTCCCTAAGGCAACTAATCTAATTCACCGGACCACGTAGATTCATCCTCGGGCTTGGTGGGTTCTTCTACTACCCGACTATGGATCTACCACCTCTCTCGGTAGTGGCTGAGTGAGAGGAAGCGAGGGCTCTCCTTCTGATACCTCTGAAGGTGGGGGTGTTGGCGGTACTGCAACACCGGTTCTCCGTCTTTCCGGCGGGTGGATAGGGATTCTCTCCAAGATTAAGGGATCCTGCCTTTCAGCGTCCAGCGTCCAACGCTTAGCCTTGGTGACAAGGTAGGCCTCCTCTAGCTAATGGGCATGCCGATCTTCGGCCTCCTTTAGGGTTTCTGACATGGCAGTCTCATGACTCTCTGCGGATGCCACACTGGCATGCACTTCAACGAGCTGCACCTAGAGCATCCTAGAGAAGATCTTAGCTTCCTCGGCTTGATAGAGGCACTTCTTAGCTCCGAGGCCTGCCAATCATACTACTCATTTAGAGCAACAAGTACATGGTTAAGTGCACCATGGTTGGACTGTCTTCTTGTGCATCCCACCCTTGCAAAGCCTCTATGCAAGCCCTCCATACCCGTTGATTCTTGTCCATAGGTGGAAAGAACCTCATGGGGGTACAAGAAATAGGTTGTTCATAGATCTAGCAAAGATTCCACAAGGCTTTGCGGGCCACAACTTGGTAGGTGTTGACAAAGCAAAACCCAATTGCGGTCATATTCCAGGCTTCAGTGATGTCGGGGAACTCTTCACTCTTCCCAATGTAGACGGTGACCTCACATAGCTAGTGCCATGTTTTTCGTACTCACAACCCTCATACTCGGGACGATCTTTGACTCTGAGCTTTTATAGGGTGACATATAGGGTTTTGGGGAAGCCTTTAGCGTTTAGGAAGTAACTGCTAACCTAGGCTCCTGCCATCCTGATGGATGGTTGCAAGGGAGGATTGAGCAAAAAGCTTGCTCAAGAGGAAGGGCTAGGTTGTAACACCCTAGGTGTTAAGCTTGCATTTAGCCTTGGCATTGCATGAGCACAAGCATCATTGATGATTCATGAGCATGAGTATCTCAAATATTATCTCTATGTTTGCTTATATTGCATGAGTTGTCACTAAAATGCCTTACATATGTTAGGGTTTACATGTAACCAATGTATAAAATGGTTGTAGGACCCTAGGAGTACCTTAAACATGTTTAGAATATCACATGGAACAACTTTGGTATTCATGACTAAGGCTAATTTGGTCTCTAAGTCATATCTATAGTGTAAATCATCATTTTCAAGTTGTATGTTTGACCTAAGTTGAACTATGGCTTAGGGTATTTGCATGGTAGTGCACCCTTAAGCAAAGTTGTAGCACTTGACTAGAGAAACAACTTTTATTTTTGGGTCATGTGCTAATTCCATGCCAAACATGGTCATTTAGAGCTCACAAAAATCAACAATGTGTTGTTTTTGGAACTTAGAAATTTTTCTAAGTCAAATTGATTTCACCGTTTCAATGTGCCTGACTTTGAGATGATTTAACTTCCTAACCATTGCGAATTAGGTGATAGTTTCTACAGCAATATTGTAGCCCTTATGTAGCTCTACAAATTTTGTTTTAATGTCATGCACTAATTCACCATGGATTAAGCGCTTAACCATCCTCATTTCATCGCTGTCAGTCACACTGTCGGGCGCTGATTGCAGCAGTCGCCGCGCCGTGGGTGGCCGACCGAGCGTAGAGCCTGGCCGCCACATGGCCACCGCTGGCCGACGTCGGGCCCCGTCATGGTAGGGTGGCGTGTGGTTAAGGCGACGCCGTGCTGCTCATTCCACACTCGCATTTGCACTCTCTCCCTCTTTGTTGCTCTCTCTCGCGCGCGCATAGCGGGAGCACCGAGCTTGCCGCGCCACCGCACTGCTCCACCACCGCCTAGCTCCCTCACCGCCACACCATTGCTGCCTCCAGCTAGCCATTAGCTTCTCCATCTTCCTCTCTACCTCCTCGACGTAGTAGCAGGGCTAGGCAAGCCACGGTGAGGGCGAATTCACCATTCTTGTCCTCGCCGGAATCATGGCTTCCATGGCTGCCTTCACAGCGAGCTCGCCGCTGCTCGGCTCCCTTGCTCCTTCCTCCATATTCTTCACATTAGCGCTAGATAAGGGTGTGGTCTAGCTTCTGGTGTGACCCTACAGCGAATCATAGCCTCGCCGGCGTTGAACACGACGGCCAGCGCCGCCGCGCTCTCGTCGCCGCAGCACCGCGCACGTGAACGAACCTCGTCAACGCTTCCCAACTAACCTAGGAAGCCTCAGTAGGTTCACGTGGTCACCGCAGAGCCCATGCGCTTCTCGCCAGGCCTTGGCATGGCCAGTAATGGACGGCGCACCTCCATGCAGCGTCATCGTGCCGCCATGGCCGGCGACGAGCACGCCCCGGTGCGTCCGTGCTTCCACCACCTATACCGGTCGACGCGGGAGAGTGTGAGGAACATGATTGTGGGGTTGGTTTCACCGGAAAGCTCGTCGTCGGTGAGCTAGCGCTAGTCAAACCCGCTCCCCTATCTCGGTTCAGCTGACAGGTGGCCTGCTGACCCATGGGTCCCATGCGTCAGCGACTACAGTTTAGGGTTTTGTTTATTTCTTTTCCAAATTTTGTGCTAACTTTGGAAAATCATATCTAGAGCTAGGAGTGTCCAATTTTGGTGAACCAAATTTTGTTGGATTCCTCATGAAGTGTAGTATTTTATGAAAATATCAAATGCACTGTTTTCTAGTATTTTTCTAGGTGAATAAAATGTTGCTAGATAAGTACTTTTTGAATGTTTGCAATCTTGTAAAATGTATAACTTGAGCTAGGGAAGTGATAAAATTGCGGTTCCAATTTTGCTGGTCTTGTGTTGACATGGTCTAGCTAGGAAAAATACTAAACTTGCAGTAAACTTGATTGAAGTAAGGTCTTTCTATTTATCTATTAATAAATAGTGTTTTCTATGGAAATTTATAGGGATAAAAATAAGTAACATATTGCCCTGCAAAGTTTTGTACAGTATTATGGCACTAGGATGAAGCTAAGAAAAATATAAAATCTATTGCTTGACACTTTTCTATAGGGTTAACTATTTTCACTAAAATAAACCTTGCTAGCTTGTCATTTTTGTAGAGGATGTTATACATGTTCAAATGGTATGAAATTTTTACAGTTGTCTATTGGGAGAACTTGGAAGCTAATGTAATTTTTTGAGAGTTTATTGTGCACCTTTAGTATATGTTTGTTATTTCACCTAATTACCTAATTAAATTAATAAAGACATTTAAATAAATAAATTGGGCTTGACCATGATGTTTTCTATGGTACTTGTGATACATATGAACTGTTGATGTTAGTAGTAAGGCTTAAAAGCAATTGGTTGTATGCAACTAATTAATTATTGCTTTATAATTCAACTAGATGGCTGCATGTATAGTTTTGGTTGAGTTGATAATTTCATGATGATAATGATCTTTTCTATAAAACTTATTAAAAACAAAGTTGTAGATAACTTACTGATCTACCTTGTGTTAAATTTTCATAATCATAGGCATTATGGTTTAAGAATTATGGCTGTTAGAAGTCTGCTATCTAAAATGTTTGCTCTCTAGATAGATTTGAATATTGAATTGTTTGACCTAGATAACTGTTGAATCACATTAAGTGTATTAAAAAAAGTTGTTGACAATTTCATAAGATTTCCATAATGTCCACAAACATATCATTTTGATATATATAACTCCAGTTATGGTCAAAACAATTAGCTACTGTCTTGTAGTCCAGAAAATAATTTATAGAAGTGTTTGCTTAAGTAATAGAGAAGAGATATGCACCTACTCAGAAAAATAAGATGCAATTGTTATTACTTAATACCATGCTGTTGAAAACACTTATGGGGATGCATTCATCACATTATATCATATTGTACGTGTCATCATATATGCATTCGTGATATCTTATTCCATGTTCATACATATAGGATCGTCCGAAGAGATAACGTTGTTGGAGTTCAACGAAGAAGAGGAGGGTCAGTAGGAGACTCCTCAAGCCATAGCTCCAGGAGAAGAGGAGCAAACTCCTAAAGATCTCCCTGAGTTCCCGGATCATCGGCCAACCTCTTTCCTCAAAGGCAAGCTCTAGAGCATTCTAAGTCTCCCATGTTTTATAAAATATTACTTGAGTCCTTTATGTTTGATGCATTAGAGTATAAGAGTTGATTGGAAACACTTGATGCATAGAACTACCTTGTCTAGTTACATATACCTTAACCCTATGTAGGTTTAGGATCAAAAATATGCTTAGCCATGCTTAGACCGGTAGAAGTTAGGTGATTTCCAGTCACCTGCGAGATATAGGTGGATACCGAAGCACAGTTGGCTATATTTGCTATCATGGAAAAGAACCATGGGTCTATGTGTGGGTTGACTCATGTGATTCCGTCTGTGCCGATTAAGGACCATACCGTTGTTGGCCCTTCTAACAAGATTGAACAAATGCCTATCACTTAGCTAGCCGGATAACTCGTTCTGACCGCAAAGCCAAGTAACTCAATTCAGGCCAAGCCCTGTTCTATAAAATTGCGCACTCTGGATGGTAGTAAGGATGTGTGGGGAGCCAGCCATGAGCCCAAGGGCAGGGTAGTCCTGATCGTCCTGGCACCTGGTTGTCCCTGATTGTGCGGTGCTGGTCGAACCCACGAAATGTGTACCTAAGTTGTACCAAAGGTGACCTAAGGTGACCGTTAATCTGGTCTGTCTAGGTTTGTGTTAGGAATAAATTCTCAGCTGGTTGAAATAGATTCGAATCGTCGTCTCTCCCGGATAGTGAGAAACTTGGCTAGCTCCAACATCGTAGTAATTGTATTATGGAATGTGATGGTTCGGATAAACATGGAATTACTACACCGGCTATGGTTACTATTGTATGCTATCAAATGACATACCACATGTTTGGCATAGGTTAGTTGCTAATCTAGAGATGAATAAGCTATAATTAACTTGATGACCAAAGTATAATTGTATAATTGAGTTAATCGCTTTTATGCAAAATGTTGTCAAGCTACCTCTACTTATAAAGCCTTGCATAATCCTTGGAGTCGCCTTATTTTTGGTTTATGATGGGTAAGTCTAGCTGAGTACCTTCTCGTACTCAGGGTTTTATTCCCATTGTTGCAGATGGTACATTTTATCATGGCTATTGCAAGAACTGCTTCTGTCTCGCCGTGGATGAAGAGTGAGCCCTAGGCAGGCATCTGTTATTAATCCTCCTTATGTGCTTTTGTGGGAGTGTGATCATGAGTTGGCACTGTATCTGAACTATTATGGCAAAAGTTAGCTTCAAACTTTAATTTGCTTCCGCTACTATTTACCGAACTTGGTTTGTAATAACCCTATTTCGTACTCTGATGAATGAACTGTATTTGTGAACTTTATATAACATGTGACATGTATGTTGAATCATGTACAATCTTGGTTGTATGTGGATCGTTAATCGAGACCCGTCGTGGTACTCGATGGACTACCAGGTTTATATGGGCTCAAGTATGACAGTGCGACCGCTTGCGGGCTACCATTGTACTTGTGCTCTTATAAATTGGTTGGTTCTGCAACATAGGTGAGCTCAAGTGCATCGAGTGGTGGTACCAATGGCTACGCCAGGCCCTTTTGTAATGGTAGAGTGGTCAGTGGTCCTGGCGCAGTCCACCTTCAGTTCCTGTGCGGGGTAACTACAAATAAACCAGCCGGAATTTTTGTGCGCTCGAGGCGAGCAGTGTCCGAGACCATTAACTACAAATAAACCAACATGTTCCACCTTAAATTACTGATAAGATTTTCTCTCCTTGTCAATTGCAGGTCAAATTGAATGGCACGTCGTTGGGTTTTTAGAATCGGCTGGTTTTGTGTTGAAGCCAAGCAGATCTCTGGTCTCGTTCCACTTAGATCTTCCGGCTTGCTGTGTGTTGATCACATCGCCACATTTTTGTGTCAACACACTTTTTGGCATGCCTAGTGGGACCACAATCGTCATGGCAGTTCACAACAACAAGGACATTCTTATGGTTCCTTATGAAGACTTACCTGATGAGGATAAAGATATCATTGGTAAGGCTATAGAGGAGTTTCAGAACAAGTGCTTGTTGTCATACACCAAAACACGTGACAATAAAGTTATTCAAAAATATCCACTGCCTAGAGTTTTGATGCATGGACAGTCAGATACAGATAAAGCTAATGATAGGTGTTTCTTTGTAGAAGCTATCAACAAATATGTTCATGATGCAATGCTGAATCATAATACAGCTTTCTTGAATACATTCCATAATACCATGAAGGAGGTGTTTCATGGATTTCCACTTGATCAGGTTGGACCGATTTATTACAATATTCCACATCCATCGACTTGGGGGACTAATCAAGCCGGTACTAGCCATCAAGAAGTAGCACTAGCTAAGAGTGATGATGCCCAGGCAAATCAGAATTCATCTGAGCAAATTCAGGGTGCCACTACTAATCAAATGTAATATAATCCTAGATCATCAATGCAGCATGTGCAACAGCCGATAGGTCAAGCTCAGAATCAGATGGTTAATTTTGGTACATCGGGCCAAATACCACCGTCAGCTCAAAAAATAGCACCATTAGTTCAAAGGATTCGTAGAGATATAGATCCTAATGTTTTCAATCAGAGATTTCAAGCAGCAAATCAGCAAGGGGTCCGACAGATAGATATTCCACAAGAATATCATTATGGTTCAGATTATAATACCCTCAATATGATCCCAAATCTAGGGTATCAAGGCACTCAAAATTTCAATCCGTGGATGGGTCAGCAATTGTCAAGAAATCCAAACTCAAATGTTGATGAATTGTTGTTCAAAGTAACCGAAATGATGAAAAATCAGTTCAATTTAAAACCATATCTAAAGTGGTATGATTTGGTGTCCCTTCCTATGAACTAGAGGCTTCCAAAATTTGCTAAGTTCACTGGTCAAGATAGCACAAGTACAATAGAACATGTCAGTCGATATCTTACTTAGTTGGGTGAAGCCTCTATTGAAGAAGCGCATCGAGTTTGTTTCTTCTCTTTTTCCCTATCAGGACCAGCTTTCACTTGGTTTTCATCACTAGCGGTTAATTCTATTGCCAATTGGAGTGATCTCGAAAAGAAATTTCATATATATTTCTACACTGGGATAGGGGAAAGAAAAATCACAGATTTGACAACTATAAAGCAAAGAGCTAATGAATCGGGTGCTGAGTTTCTTCAGAGGTTCTGAGAAACAAGGAACTTATGATTTTCGTTGAATTTGACTGATGACCAGCTAGCTCCGTTGGCCGTTCAAGAATGTTGCCAATATAGAGAGAAAATCTACTTGGACAAGAATTTGACAATTTAGGTCAATTAGCTCAATGGGTGGCATCATTTAATAGCCAGTTCTAGAATATGCGCAGAGATACCTGGTTCTAGAAGAATGCTGCAATCGCTGAAGCTTATAATCCATATTTAGTCGATGATGATGATGAAGAAGAGGAAATTGCCACAGTTGAATGGAATTAGGGTAAAAAGATAGTAATGGTTCCAAATCCTTGGGGAAAAGAAGTTGAAGAAAGTAATGATTTTGATGTTACAAAATCAGATAAATTTTTTGATTTCTTGCTTGAGAAGGGACAGATGAAACTGCATGCCTATCATGTTATATTACCTCCCGATCAGTTGAAGAATAAAAAGTTCTAGAAGTACCATAACACTACTTCTCATACTATTAATGATTGTAGAATTTTTTGGCAGCATATTCAGAGGGCTATTCAACAAGGAAAGCTTAAATTTGATATAGCTTGGAAAATAAAAGTTGATGATAATCCTTTCCCAAAGGATCAGAACATGGTTGATGCTAAGTTGTTCAAAGGGAAAACTAAAGTTTTGACATTAGTTAGAGCAAGAGAAACTAGAACAGTTGATCCAGAGATGCAAATATCAGCGGATGAATATAGAGAAATTAAAAGGCGTCGTGACCAACAAAAGAGCCGATATGAGCAGGGAGAAACATCGAGAGATGGTGCAATGAAACCACGTGTTACATCTTGAATTCTGTTGAATAAATGGCAACGACAGAAGGAGAAAGATTATCAGTGCTTGTTAGAAGAGAAGGAATATCAACGTCAATAAGAAGAAGAGAGATATGAAAGAGAACAAGCTGAGTCACATTGGAATTACTTTTTTCAGACATTGTTGGAACAAAGGTTTGAGATTGCCTACTAGAAATAATTTCCCAGAATGTAGCAAACTATATTAGGAGTTTAGGCAGTTTCATGTCAACCGCTGGTCTATCCATGATCGAATTGAATATCAACGTAATGATGTGGATCGGCGCTTAAAAAATAAAAGCATTCATGATCGGCTTGGAAAGCGAGTTGTTGAGCAGGGCTGGGTCGATTATGAAGAAGAAGATGATGAAGAGTATGTTTGGCAGGAAGGATAGTGGTGTCTAGGAGGTTTAACAAGAAGTCAGAAGAGAAGAGTACAATACCTAAGGAGCAGAGAATTAGAACAGGCTCAGAAATCTAATAAATCGCAATATGGCGTGCTAAACAAACAGCCAATAAGGGTCAACCATCGACTAGTATTCAAATGACTTTTCTTTTACCATCTAAATTTAAAGCTCCAGCAGATTAAGAAGTTTATTTAGATTTTAATGAATTAGAGTATGAAGAGATGACAGACCAGTTGACATTGATACAACAAGCTATATTTGATAAACCAATTAAACATCGGCATTTGAAGACTTTATAAGTGAAAGGTTTTGTCGATGGAAAGCCGATGAGTAAAATGTTGGTTGATGGAGGTACTTCTGTTAATCTGATACCTTATACTACTTTTTGCAAGCTTGGTAAAGGACCAGAAGATCTGATTGAGACTGACATGATGCTTAAGAATTTTGGGGGTAATGCGTTCAAGACCAGGGGGCAATAAATGTTAAATTGACAATTGGAAGCAAGACTTTGCTCACTACATTCTTTGTCATTGACGGAAAGGGTTCATACAGTTTACTCCTTGGTCATGATTGGATTCATGCCAATTGCTGTGTACCATAGACTATGCATCAATGCTTGATTCAGTGGCATGGAGACAATATTGAACTAGTTCATGCTGATGATTTTGTGTGTATAGAAACAGTTGATCCAATGTATTGGGAACTAGAAGATTTTGAGTGTTTTTCTAGCAAACAATGGGAAGGAGACTTTATTAGAATCAATGATGAAGGCCAATAGCCGATCCGAGAAGTCAGCTCTGAAAGTTTGTTTTAATGGATAATCTAATAGATGGTACAGATGGTAAACTAGGACATGGCTTTACGTCGGCCGATGAGTTTGAAGAAATAGATATTGGTCCTGGAGATAGGCCTAGGCCGATGTATTTAAGTGCTAAATTGGATCCTGAGTATAAACAAGAATTTGTAGATTTGTTAAAGCAATTTAAAGATTGTTTTGCTTGGGAATATTATGAAATGCCTGGTTTAGATCGGTCGATTGTTGAACATCGGTTGCCAATCAAACCTAGATATCGGCCATTTAAATAAGCTCCAAGGAGATTTAATCCAAATGTTTTTGAAGATATTAAGAAGGAGACTGAAAGACTACTAGAAGCAAAATTTATCTGACCTTGCCGATATGCAGAATGGATATCAAGTGTAGTTCATGTGTATAAGAAAAATGGGAAGTTGAGAATCTATATTGATTTCAGAGATTTGAATAAGGCTACACCGATAGATGGTTATCCGATGCCAATAGGCGATATGTTGGTAGATGCAGCAGCCGGGCACAAGGTAATTAGTTTTATGGATGGTAATGCAGGTTATAATCAAATTTTTATGGATAAAGAAGATAGAGCAAAAACAACATTTAGGTGCCCTGGTGCAATCGACTTACTTGAATAGGTTGTGATGACTTTTGGATTGAAGAATGCTGGTGCAACTTATTAGAGGGCGATGAATTATATTTTTCATAAGTTGATCAGCAAGATTGTTGAAATCTATATTGATGATGTGGTGGTGAAATCCAAAGGGTACAAAGAACATCAGGCTAATCTACGGGAGACTTTGGAGTGCACAAGAAAACATGGTTTAAAGATGAATCCTAATAAGTGTGCTTTTGGAGTGTCAGCTAATCAATTTTTAGTTTTTATGGTCCACGATAGAGGAATTGAGATTGGTCAGAAAAGTATGAAAGCAATTGATGAGACAGTATCTCCAACTAATAAAATAGAATTACAATCTCTGCTTGGTAAAATTAATTTCATCAGAAGGTTTATTTCAAATATGTCAGAAAGGATTATGTCATTTTCTCCTTTATTGAAGTTAAAAAAATGATCAAGAATTTAAATGGGATGACGTACAACAAAAAATGTTTGAGGAGATAAAACAGTATATGAAATCTCCACCTAGGCTGGTTCCTCCCCAATAAGGTAAGCCTTTTAAGTTGTACGTGTCGGCCGATAGCCAAACGATTGGATCGGCCTTGATGCAAGAGTTTGAAGGAAAGAAACGGGTTGTTTTTGATTTAAGTAGAAGACTTTTGGATCTAGAAACAAGATATTCTCCTGTTGAAAAGTTATGCTTATGCTTGTATTTCTCCTACACTAAATTATAAAATTATTTATTATTGGCTGAGTGTATAGTTGTATCTAAAGCTGATGTGAATTAACACATATTGTCAATGCCGATATTAAATGGGAGAATGGGAAAGTGGATTCTTGCATTATTAGAATTTGATTTGAGGTATGAATCTGCTAAAGCAGTCAAAGGGCAAGTGATGGCCGATTTTATTACTCAACATCATAAACCAAGCATCGGCTATGTGGAACTTATGCCTTGGACATTGTTCTTTGATGGATCATCGTGCAAGCAAGGTGGTGACATTGGTATTGTTATTATTTCACCTCGGGGGGCAAGTTTTGAGTTTGCCTTTCAAACCAAACCAACGACCACCAATAATCAAGCATAATATGAAGCAATTCTTAAGGGACTTCAACTTCTTCAGGAAGTAAAGGCCGAGTCAATTGAAATATTTGGAGATTCACAGCTAGTTATTAATCAGTTGATCGGCTTGTATAAATGTAAAGATGATATTCTGAGGGGATATTATGATGAATGTCGAAAGTTACTTGAGAAGTTTCCCCTTACTTCTCTTCAGCATATTCTGAGAGCATAGAATCAAGAGGCCAATCGGTTAGCTCAGAATGTGTCAGGCTATCGAGTGTTCCAAGAAATCTTAAGTAGTGAAACCTTGGCTAATGATTGGAGAGTTGAAATAGCCGATTACCTCAAGAATCCATCACAGAAGGTTATCAGAAAATTGAGATATAAATTGACTAAGTATGTTTTGTTGGATGATCAGTTGTATTTCAAAACAGTCGATGGAGTTTTGCTTAAATGTTTAAGTCAAGAAGAAGCAAGAGTATTGATGGAAGAAGTACATGAAGGAATATGCGAAGCTCATCAATCGGCTTATAAAATGAAATGGGTTATTCGCGGGTCTGGATATTTCTAGCCAATAATATTAGAAGATTGTTTTGAATATTATAAGGGGTGTCAGGATTGTCAGTGTTTTGGTAATGTTCAGAAATCGCCTGCATCAGCTATGAACCCAATAATTAAGCCATGGCCATTCCGAGACTGGGGAATTGATTTGATTGGCCAGATTTTTTCACCTTCAAGTAGAGGCACAAGTTCGTATTGGTAGCAACATATTATTTTACTAAGTGGGTTGAGGCAATTACTTTGAAAACAGTAACTTCAAATAATATGGTTGATTTTGTCAGGGAGCATTTTGTTTATCGTTTTGGGATTCCTCAAGCCATTACTACTGATCAAGGGACAATGTTCACATCAGAAGAATTTAGAGATTTTGCTACTAGTATGGGAATTAAATTACTAAATCTTTCTCCTTATTATGCTCAAGCTAATGGCCAGCCAGAGGCATCCAATCAAATTTTGATTATGTTGATTAAGAAAAAAAATTGAAGAGCAACAAAGGAAGTGGTACTTGACACTTAATGAAGCATTGTGGGCATATAGGATGGCTTGCTATGGATTGATTAAATCCTCACCTTATAAGTTAGTATATGGGCATAATGTAGTTCTTCCTTGGGAGATTCAGACTGGATCAAGACGTGTTACATTGCAAAATGATTTGACAGCCAAAGTCTATAAAAACCTTATGATGGATGATTTGGAGGACTTAAGTTATCATCGGCTGCGCGCTCTTAGAAATATTGAGGCCAATAAATTAAGGGTTGCATGGCATTATAATAAAAAGGTCAAGAACAAATAGTTTTACGAAGGAGAGTTAGTTTGGAAAGTAAGATTATCGATTGGGTCTAAAGACAACAGGTTTGGCAACTGGTCGCCTAATTAGGAAGGTCCTTATTGGATTAAACATTGTGCGCCTGGCAATGCTTATATTTTGGAAACGCTAGAAGGGGAAGAGGAGTTTCATAGAGCAATCAATGGAAAATTCCTAAAGAAGTATTATCCTAGCATTTGGATTAATACTTGATAGCCAATTTGTTTAGTCATCAGCTCTAATAGCCGATACCCAGAGAGTATCGCCTTTAGTTCAAAACGGAAAATAAACTGAAGGGGTAAAAGCCGAGACGATATGTATCGCCTATAGGACAAAACACACACAAGGACAATCATGATTCATACTATGGCAGTTCCAGAGATGAATTCATGAGGAAAAGGCAAAACTTTATTCATTCATCGGTTGCTCCTAGTATAGACTAATCGAACACTTTGTTCACAACATCTTGGGATGGTGTGATGTCCACAATGGCCACCGCGGCGTCGTTGAAGTCCTCAATCAGCTCCTTGTGCATGCCGAGATCATTGGCCATTGGGAAGCCTGGCTCCATGGTGCGGAGGTCGTGCCCGGTCTGGATTTGCGCCACGGCCAGAGCCACCGTTGCGCCATGACAAACACTATGGAGGGCAATCTCCTAGGCGCGTGCCAGGATGTCATGTAGACAGTTGATGAACAAAGGGCCCCAGGCGTTGATGGACGACGTAGCTATGTTCGTTGCCAGTTGGAGGTTTTCCAACTGTACCATCAGGGCTAGCAATGAAAGAGGCAAGAAGATTGTCAAGAAAGGGGCAGTGAAGATAAGAATGAGGGTTTTCTTGGAACGAGGCTTACCCACCACCATGGTGTTGGACTCGGCCAACCTCGCCTGAGCGGCATTGGTTTCCTCCTCTACAGCGAGGAGGGCGGCCTGGGAGGCCTCGAGACAGATCTCAAGCTGACCATTTTCCTAAGTTACCTCAAAGTAACAATCCTTGGCAGCCCTCCACTCCCAGAGGAAGTGTCGGGTGTCGTCACTGGTGTATGAGTCATAGGAGTCCGACGATGAGTCCGGCGTGGGGGCAACGACAGGTGTAGCATTGGAGAGCCCATCAGCCCTGGGAGATAGAGGTTGGAGTCTGTCGTTAAGGACGAACCTATAAACAAGTTAGAAGATGGTTCATTGTCATGAATAGAAGGCATTTGATCTTACCTCATGTGGTGGAGGCGCTGGCTCATCAGCATGTTCTCCTCTAGGACCTCCTCCGCCGCGTGCTTGCCGCGGTTGTCTTCGCCAGCCATGGGTTTTGGTTTGGATCTTGAGAGGGGGAGAAGAAGAAACTACTATAGGATTCTTGAAGGTAGAAAGACGCGAGAGAATGAGAAATAGTTTTAGATACATATGTGTTTGAGGCCAAGGCCTTGGCTTGTATTTATAGCCACGAAGGCGAGATGGTAGATATCTTAGAACGTGTGAAAGCAACCCCAATTAATGGAAGGGGAAGCGTCGTTTCGCTAATAACGAGCAGAATGAGGCGTTGATGACTAAGAAGGATTTTGAGGGTTTTTTTTGCAACAAGGGCCATTTTTAGATTCGGTTAAGTCAGAGTAAAGTCAGAAATCATAAATCGGCTAATTCAAATCGGCTCTTTTAGCTGAACCAAAAGTACAATTATCATCAGGTTTATGTGCTACAGATACTTGAATGTAAATTACAAGTTAAGAGCATCATGAATTGCTCGTAGTGCCTTTAGCCGAATAGCATCAACTTCTGCAATTTGTTGTTTATCTTTTTCGGCTGATCCGGGAATGCTCTCAAGACTTCTGCGAATAACTTTGCCTTCTTTGACCTTGGTCAGCATTTCTTGCTTCTTCTATTTGATAGCATTGGGGATCTGAGTCAAGTTGGACTCATGACGTTCGATGGTGGCTTTCATAATTTTCAGTTCTTTTTCAAGCTCAGCACGCCAAACTCTCAACTGATTTAGTTCTAGTTTAATTTTAGAAGAAGAATTCTTCAAATTATCGATCAGTTGTGCTAATTCTTTAGCTTCTAGTTTGTTAGAATTCTTTTTGGCCATCAAAGCTTCACGGTCAATCATATTTCTTTGAGCCTTTTTCACGTTGGGAGCTTGGTCTTCGATATTGGATATAGGTATCAAGGCCTCAGCAAGATTTGGGGTCAAATTATCCTTGATGGCCAAGAAGATTCTTCTCATTGGGTCTGTATCCTGGACCAAATCGACTATATTCCTCTCGAGTATTGGCAGCATGTCTTTTAGCCAATTTTTTGTCTCATCTGTTAAAGTCTCTTGGGAAGAAATGGCTGATGAGCTAATTTCACTTTCATCTATGTATTCTTCAAAGTTGGAGTAGCTCAGAGCTAGAGAATTAAGTGCCTACATGTGAACAAAAGGAATCTTATTAGAAATGACAAATGGGTTGACAAAGAGATGAATGGTGAGGGGAACACAATATCTTTTCTAGAAGAGACTCTGGCTGAGGAGAAGGAATAGCCGATGATGTGTCAATATTTTTTTCAACATTTTGTTGAATCGGCTCTGGACTTTCGATGCTAGTGTCTGTAGGCATTAAGAAGTTTTTTTTGGTTTATATTTGTTATAGAAGGATAAGAATGAGCATATGAATTTCTTACCATCGACTATTGCTGAGTTGGAGAATCAACGGTTTGGGTATCAGCATCAATAGGATCATCTTCAACCATTGGATTGTTAGACCTTTGCTCTTGTGCAGATGTTTTCTCAAGTGGTGTCTGATAAAGGAGAATGATCAAAGAAGAGTGAGGATTACATAAGATTAAAAGGCTTGAGGAGATACCTTGGTAGCATCAGGAGGTGAAGTAGAGAGGTTCTAATCTTCTGCTGTTTTGGGTCTATCAGAAGCATCGGTTATTTCAATTGCAATCGGCTCCTTAGGGGGATTAGCCGATGAGAGGTTGGTAGATGCCGATTCAAGTGCTTGGGACAACAATTCAGCACCCAAGGCAGATTGAGATGCAATAGTCGATGGCTGTAAGAAAGGAATTGAATTAGAAGTTAAATGTCATTTTAAAAGGGAAGATAAGTTAATTTACCTAAGCAACTGATGGCTTTGTTCTGCAAAGTCTCTTCCCAGTGGTGGTTTTCTGAGTTACACCTTTGGTTGCCTTGTGTTTTGAAGACTGATATATGAGTATTGTTGGGATAGCTGGGGTTTTCATCAATTGTTTTAGAGTGGGTGTAGTTGATCCCATTCTTTAGGCTGGACATGGTGGATAATATTCTATGGGATGTCCTTTCCTATCCACACTTGGTAGATCAAATTCAGTATCCTGTAAAAGAATTTAGATGAATTAACAGAAGAACTTGTTAGATAATCCTTCTGAAAGAAAAGTAGTAAGTTACCTCATTATCAGAAGCAAATTCTTCGTCTAGGGCCAAATAGTTGGGATGAATCGGACTGCAGAAGAGGTGAGAGTGTCATTCTTGCCACCAGGAATCAAACAAATTTGAGGAGAAGGTAGCTCTTGTACATTCATATAGGCAAAGAGAAGGAAGGTATGATCCCAGTTGAAAAACTCTAGAAGCTTCCATCATTTTACTGATGCCTTCTCTTGGCTTCAGAGTGTTCCTAAAGAATAGCTGAGGAGGTAGTTGACCAAGGCTGAGTTGACGGCCCACAAAAGAAGGATTATAGAATTCATAAGTTGAGAGATTATCTAGGAGAAAAAACTAGTAGCCATTTAGCCACGGCCATGGTGAAATTCGACTGGCAATACACAAGGTTTGATAATACAACTAAAAATTGCAGCAGTTGTTTTATCTGAGCAACCTGATTCAAACCAAAAATTTGACTGGCAAAACTAGTTCATTGTCTTCATCTTCATCATAAGGCAGTCAAGTCAAGATGTTTGCATCAAACCCTTTGTAAAATTTCTTGAAAAGGTGGCCTACATCAACAACAATTGTTATGACTGATGTAGCTTCACCATAATACATACACTGTCGAGTTCTTTCTTCTTTTCCTTTATAATCTTCAGCAAAGTTGGAAGAAGGGAAGCTCAGATTCCTAAGATTAGGTTTTACAATCTTATGCATGTATAGATTCAGCCACAATTGTATTAACCATCAAGGGCCACTGATGGTATGCACTGGTTCATTTTTCAGTAATTGGACAGATACTTGGTGCCTCAGGTGATAAGCAGACCCTAGCAGATATTTTCCGAGGGAGATTTCATTATCGGCTGATAGACGCTCTGCCATATATTTATGATTATAAGTTGGTCCGCAAGATGACCCACAAAAGATGATTTTTTCCAGCCACATGTTCAGAAAAGCTACATGCTCTCTTTCATCCACAATCGATCCATCCCCAATATGGTTCAGAATATAGCTTGCCCATACTGTGCGGTTTGATATTTTGGCTAATTTCCTTGACCCAGCACTTAAGAAATCATAGGGTTGCATTGATCCTGTTATTCTAAGGCCGATCAACATGCAAATATTGGCCAAAGTGATGGTCATTGGAACGTGACAAAAAACAAAAGCATTCAAAGTGTTGGACCAAAAGTAAGATGCGGAAATCAGAAGTGAGTCATTCCTCTCCATTCCAGACAGTGAGAGTGTCAGGCATTGATTCAAGTCATAAATTTCCCAATCTCTGGCCTTTTTCTCTGATACCCTATAGAACCAATCCATCCATCCCTTAGGCATTTTGGCCCGTTTCTAAAGGGAGTTTTAGTGTTCTAAGAAGACAAATCTACTATAGATTGTTTGAAGGGGATTCGGTTGGTTTCTTGATTGATAAAATCGGATGGATCAGGGTCACCCATGGGTCCAAGATAATAGGCATTAGGAATAATAGCTGATGAAATCAAAATTTCGTTCCTCATTTTCTAGAAACCAGTTGGGATGAATTTAAGAAAAAAGGAAAAATACAGAGTAGCGGCTAATACTTAAAAGATAGAAATCTGAAGGTATACCTCAGGAACATGATTGTTGGTCACCATTGTAGCCGAAATGGATCTGAATCTAAGGAAGGTTGTAGAAAGGTTGCTTGAAACAATAGTTTGTCATAGCAGAAGATCAGCTAGGGTTAAGGCTTTGGTGGTGACAGTTTTGACTGTTCAAGAGAAAAGGAGAAAGTAAGCAGGCTGAGCCAGCTGGAAATGATACTGTTGGGGTATTATATAGAATTCAGCCCGAGGAATCAGGAGTCACACGTATATTTTGGAATGAGCAGTCACAACACGGTGAGTAGATAAATAGAAATTTTGGAATAAAATCATTTTTATCCCAAAATTAGGGGACATGTGTTTACACCAAAATTTGGGAAGAAGAATACAAGAACTCGAAGCTTCTAGGATTGTGTCATCGAGGAATCGATTAGATGTGAATCGGTATCAGTCGATTTAGACACGATGTCAGAATCGGCTATTTTATAGATAACGTCAGCAGACGGCGTTAATGGGCTATACTTGAATGGCGCCAGAAAGATGTATCGGACTCTACGAATAAGAAAAATTAGGGTCCAAGTTATCATTAAGTTAGGAAGTTTTCTTTTATTCCAAGAATTGTAATGAGTCCTATTTGAGTAGGATTCATGTTTAAATTCCAGGTATAAATATTAGACCCTGGTTATTGTAAAAAATGAACACTCAATCAATACAATCTTTCCGGCTTTCACCATCGCATTAGGAGTAGGAGTACTGTAGATCTCGACGAGTTCTTCAGCAAACAGGGTTGCATCGACTGATCGACCTCTAGCTTGCTTGTGAGTAACGCCATGACTCGTATTGTGTTTGTAAAGCTGCATCAGCTACTTGATCTTTTATGAGCCATAATATAAGTTAGTTATCGATCTGTATCGTAGTTTGTAAGGCTGCATCAGCTGATTGATCTCTTATGAATCATAGTATAGATCAAAGTTATCGATCTTATGTTAAATAACTTATTGTTTAATACAATATCACCAGTTATCAATCTTGTTATAATTAATGTTTTATTAATTATAACAAAATCACCCGATTGAGATAGAGATAGATCGTCATCATATCATCTTAATTGGTCGTCCTTTGATCTGGTCATGCTTTAAATCTTATAATTGATGGCTTAATTCTGCTAGATCGGTTGTTTTATCTCTATTCTAATCAAACAAAGTATGCATCCAAAGAGATGTTTTAATCTTGAACAAACTCACTAGTTAATGAGATCTAATCTAATGACATTACCACAGCAGCATCGATCTGGTCGAACCTCACTGGTAAGACTTTAGATAAGAAATTATCTATTAGTGGTCTTGTTCATAATTAAAATATGTACTCTGTTTGTTTGCTATGACTGACTCGGCTATTTTAGCCGATTTGCCTATACTTTCATGCATATAGCATATTTTCATGAATCTGTCAACAAATAGATGGTTTTATAGATTCTTTGGCTTTAGTTTATTATCATTATCATAGCAGCATCGATCCGATCGAACATCATTGTTGATGATACTAGATTAGATTCAAACTATTTGTAGATTCATTTATATTACACAGTCGATTTGTTCATATGTTATACTTTTTTCATTAAACTTATCGGCTCGACGCTTTATATCGATCATGTTCTATTTAGCCGATAATGTTTTCTTATATCATTTCTTATGAATACCCCGGATATCGACTATTTAGTCGATAGCCTTATTGAATCGGCTATCTAGCCATACATTTAGAACTGTCTGGTGCAACACCAACATCCTCCACCTTAAATTACTGATAAGATTTCCTTTCCTTATCAATTGCAGGTCAAATTGACTGGCACATCATTGGATTTTCAGAATTGGCTGGTTCTGTGTTGAAACCAAGCAGATCTCTAGTCTCGTTCCACTCAGATCATCTGGCTTGCTGTGTGTTGAACACATCGCAACATTTTTGTGTCAATAGATTACAAATAAACACTACGGTCGTAGCGTGAAAGGAATCCTCTCGGAGCCCACCAGGAGGTTTCCACACATAAAAGTCGTCTACCATCCATCGATCACCTACAACAGGGGGAATAAAACCCTGAGTACTCGATTGTACTCAGTAAGACTTACCCGATAGGAGGAAAATAAAAGACTCCAAGGATATACAAGGCTTATTTGGCTTGTGGGTTACTGCATCTGCGGAAGTATTACTAAACGTGCATCCTTATATTAAATTTTATTAGCAGTCATCATTAGTTCATTAACTATCCATTCTAAGTAAGCATCTATACTACTTTCAAGCAGGTGGTAAGCAATCAAAACCATTTTATCACCTTTCAAGTTCTAGTTCTTACTACGGTGCTAGACCATAGCCAAGTTGGTACCGTCTCACAAAAACGGTGATCCGTGAACCAATGTATCCCAGCTGAGTACCCCAAAATACACGCCCCGTTTGTACCCCAGGCACAAACAAGACCAACTCATTTCACTACTATCATGGGGTCTAGGTCCCCATCCAAATTTGGACTCCAAGCCCCCACACTTGAGACCCAGTCTCAATATGGTGCTTAGACCTTCACCTTTCCTCGCCTCCAATCAGTTGGTCCGAAAAGTGCCAGAACCCACGACAAGAGTGTAACGAGTCTTTTTGCTCCCATAAGCAAGTATGTGCTCAGGATAATAAGTCTATGACCTAACTACCATCCACAGCAACGAACGATCCTCAATCGACATAGGCGCAACAAGTGCAATCCGAGCCTCGCTCGAATGCCTAACCAAGTCCAGATCCAAAGTACCATTCCGCCCGGTCTCCAATTATCCTCCATATATATTCCATGTGATAGTAATATAATAACAATAATAATATCTTTCCTATCTCTCACGAGTGACAAGTAATCACTCGACTTCTACCGGATCCTATAGCAATCTATATGATCCTGACATACTAGTATGACTCATAGGGGATATATATATATATATATATATATATATATATATATATATATATATATATATGCAAGTGGTTTTCATCCAACTCCTTAAAACTTAATGCACAAGCATAAAATAAAGTGTAGAATAATAGGGGTTATGTACCGGGGCTTGCCTGGGTAAGATATAACCAAAAGTAGTTAGCATTCCATCTTGGTGACATGATCATCAAGACACCATTTTTTCTGCTACTCCATATGACTCCGTGATCAATCGTTGTTCCTATTATAATATACGTGGATGCAACACAGAGACGTAATTAATCAACGGCAACCGCAACTCTTAAAAATACGATTACGCCTCTCAAGCTAACGAGCTAGCTCTAACGGCTAACGCGCTAGGCTACGTTAAAGATGGCAACGGGGCAGGTTCGGATCGGGTGGAGTGTATGGGCACCCAAAACCGAAACCCAAACCTGAAACCCGAATCCACCCCGAAAATCAATTCAGGTGAAAATCCATCCCCGAAACCAAAACCCGCGGATCCCCAAAACCCGACGGATTAACCAAAACCCGAGGATATTGCAATTAAAGATGTACAGAACATGCAAGTAGCAGCTATGATACACGACATGTACAACGTACATGGTATAGAAGATAGTCAAGGCGTCCAGCCATTTACACAACACACAATGTCCAGATATTACAGTCCAAACAAAAGCGTTACAGTCCAAAGTGGCAAAGTCCAAAATGGCAAAGTCCAAACAAAAGATATTACACACATGTACAGGCGTACATGGTACATAAGATAGTCCAAAGTGGCAAAGTTCTAATTTGAGCATCAGTTCTAATTTGGGGTCTTGGGGAGCCGGCCGGTTGCCTCTGGTGAACTAGTTCACCGCAAAGCAGCAGCAAGCCAGCAAGCCGTTTGGTGTTTTGATACTTTGATGAGCTGCTTACAGCTGAGGCTGCAAATTGCAATGGAGGTCGGCAGGTCGCTGGGGAGATCTAGGCGACCTGGACTTGGACAGAGCTCCAGTGATGCAAGCAAGGACAAGGAGGCAAACTATAGAAGACTTGAAGCCCTCTTGTTTTCTTGCACTACACGGAGGACGACTTTGGCCAGGTCAAGGACCGAGTACTCACAGGAGTCGCCGATCAGGATACACCGCCGTACCTGCGTGCGGCCGTACGGGGAAGGAACGAGCCGCCGTCGCCCGTTGCTCGTCGCCCCGTCGGGTGGATGCGGCTGTGCGGCTGCGGCCAAGCGATCAGGCCTGGTTGATTTGTAGCATCAAAGAAATTAGCAGTTGCGGTAGTAAAATGGTTATAGTCAAAAGAAAATATTGAGAATTGCCACTGATAAACAACAAAAATTACTACTACTAGATGTAGACCATGCTGCAAAATATTACTACTACCAGTGAGTAATCACAAGAAAAATTTGAAATTCAGATCTGACTAAAAAAATCTTACGAAAATAAATATCCCATGGGAACGGATCAGCAAATCACAAACTAAAAAAAAAGAAAGCTAAGGCAATAAGAGACTTACGGAGAGTCGAGGTCGCCTGATCTGTCGTCGATGAGTGGGGGTCGCTGCCGGATGCGCAGACAACGGGGGGAGGGAGCAGCAGATGTCGTCGGTGGCGAGAGAATGGGGGGCGTCGCACAGAGTAGGCTGCCGCCGTGGCCGATGGGATCTCTAGATGCATCGGCCGCTACCGCCGGTGGTGTGGGGATGGGGAACTTGGGCGTGGAGGTGGGCGAGTAGATGTGCCCCTGCTGGATCTTGAAGGAGGAGGAAGGGCTGCCGCCCCTGGGTGGATGCGGATGAGGGCTGAGGGGTGAGGGTTGAACGATTCCACGCTTATATACTTAGGCTTCCTAGGTGGGCTTCTGGTGGGCTGAAAGTTTTGGGGCCCCGATGGAGCTCCACGGGTCAATTTAAAGATCTGCTCCAAAACCACGGTATTTCGGGTATCCGAACCCGCAAATCCGTGGGTGAAAACCAGAAACCGAAACCGAAAATCGTAGACCCGAAACCCGCGGATATCCGCCCCGAACCCGATCCGCTGCCATCCTTAGGCTACATATCCATGTTGCCGAATAAGACGTTATTTCCCAACAAATGTTTCAGTTCTTCCATCTCGAGGTGTTTCGGCAGTTCATTGATTTCATATGTATATTCAAACTAGGGCTCATTAGCTATCTTAGCAAACTAATTATTATAGAGCTACAAAAATTACAGTGAACACTTAATAATATTAGAAATTTACTGTAAAATTTTTAGAGCCAATACTATCACCAATTTATTACAAAAATTCCTACAAGTTTATATCTTAATAATATTAAGCCTCTCAATTTAATTAGATAACTCCTGAAAATACAATGAACTATGTGAACAAAATATACTAGCAAATAGATCATGATCTTAGGAACCTAACAAAATTAATTTCACAATTTTTGGACATCTACATGATTTTATATTAATTACCAAAGATCAGCTCAGAATCTAATTAGAAAATACTAATTAATTTATCCAAAAAGAAAAAGACAAGTGGCCCAGAGCGGCCCACTATGGCGCAACCCGTGCAGACGCGACCCATGCACGGGGGAGCCCGCGCGCGCTTGCGATTTGGCAAAGGAGCCCTCGAGCTTTTATCCAAACTACAACGGAATCCGGTCACTATTCTCCCCTCTCTCTGACAATCTCATTTAGCCCCCTGGGTTCTTCCTAATTTCCCCACGCACATCCTCGAGGCAAGGCGCGTGGCGGCGCGGCGAGCAGCGGCACAGGGTGGCTACGCCGGCCACCTAGGATCTACATGGACTCATCTAGCGGGTCGATCGCCATCCCTGACCAAAACGACTGTGCTGGGTGGCGGTGAGGGTGGCGGGGCTCACTAGTGAGGGCTGCAGCAACACGTGGCCATCCACGACGGCGGCGCAATCGTTCTGGTGAGTTAGGGCAGCTATAGGCCTAACCAGCTAGTGGGTGAGCATCAGGAGCTTACCGTAGACTCGACTGAAGTGACAGTTGGAGTAGAGGACGGCAGAAAAGGGCTGGTTGCGTGCGACCGAGCCGTGCGGCGGTGCACCACGGTAGACATGGCCACAACGGCAGCAACGGGTAGGGGTAGTGGTTTGGCCGAGGTGCGCAAGACGAAGAGGGAATCAAGGCGAAGCTAATGGCGTAGCTAGGCTGGCCTCTAATGGCTTTGAGGGGAGTTGCCACCCACACCGACCGAGCACGACCATAACGACCCGACGATGAATTGGAGCTTGGTCGTACTCCAATCATGGCTGAATGGGGTCAGGCGGTTTGGTGGCTTAAAGACGGAGCCAGAGACGTGACGAATTGGGCGATGGTGATGTCTCCCTACTGGATTTAATGAGCGGCATCACATCGGGTGGAAATGACAAGGAAGGGGAGGGAGGGGGTCAGCTCACGCATCGACGCGACGTGCTTAAAGACGATGATGGTTGGGAGTACGGCTGTCGTGGCGGGCTAAGGCGCATGTGGGGATACCGTGGCTGCGAGCATGGCCACGTGCCGGTGCTGCGAGTGCGCCATGTGCGCATGCGGCAGTGGTAGTGCCATCGGGCAGGCCTAGGCAGCGGCGCAGAATTGTAGAGAGCACGGATGCGATGGTGAGGCGACGGCATCGGCAGTAGGGACAAGCCCACGCTTGTGATGGCGAGAAGGACAACAGCAGCACCACAGCGCGAGGCAGGAAGGGCGGCAGCAGTGGCGCAGCGTAGCAGCGAGGTGGGGCAGCAGCGTGACTGCCAGCAACTGGAGGACGAAGACAGCAGCCCACTAGGGCCAGCCACAGCCAACCCATAGCCAGATAGGCAGACTAGGCTTGGCACCACGGCGGCGCGGGACACGACCAGCCGCGCGACGCCAAGCGGCCGCACGAGGTGACCGTGCGCACAGGCTAGGCATATGACGTGCACGAATTTTAAAGTGTGTCTAAAAACTGACCTAACACAGTTGAGGCTAAACTACCTCGACCATACTAAAGAGCAAAACACAGCATTGACCTTTAACTAGATTTTCCAGAATTAATTCACCAACATGGCATTGTCACACTATTTTCAAACTTAAAATTCTTCCAAGTCTTGAGCTGAATTTGACTTCAAGTTCTATTTCCAAGCCATTAGAAATACTAGCTAGTCCCATTATTTTTCTACAGCAAGAGTTGCATTGTCATCTACAAAGTTTGTACTTCAAACCTTATTTAGGTGTCACACACATGTTTTATAATACTTTCGCTCAATAAAAATTGGTTTTCCACCCTACTTGACTTAACATGAGTTATTGAATAAATTTTCATTAAACTTTTTTTTATTGGTCATTTTAGGCTACAAGAAATTTATCAACACCTTCTATCACATGCATTATTACATAAACATGATGCTCCTGACATGATTTAGTAGTTTGTTTAGGGCATAACACCGAGGGTGTTACACCTCTAGCCTAGACACCACGTCTACGCTATCGACTACTACTCTAGCATGATCAGGGTTATCTGTCTTTATCAGGGCACTCTACTAGAGCATCTGCCACAGGGGCGGACGATGAACCCACAAACAAGTAAAAGTATAGCTTAACTACTCAAAGACTTTATAACCAAAATAACCATGAACACTTACTAAGATACTCATTGAGGTACAAAGCCGGTGTTCGCCGAGGTACAAGCGGGGGAAGGTTACCGACAAGCTCGGCAGTTCTTCCCCAAACTCTCCCTCACATCTCTCCCTACTAAGTTGCTAGAGCTAGCTAGGGCCTAAGCCCATGGAGTGGAGATGCTCTTGCTCTTGCTTTGTGATGTTCTTGTGCTCTTGTATGTTGTTAGAATGAGGGGGAGCAGTCCTCCTTTTATAGGTGGAGAGGAGGGGGTTCCTTGGAAGATTCCTAATTCCCATATTGAAGGAGCAAACTACCCTTTAGATACGTTGAATCTGCCCAACACCCTGTCAACCACCTTTGGAGAGGCGGTATGAACCGACCTGGCAAGGTTGGGCTCGAGGCAAGCTAGCATGGGTGCGGCCGCACCATGGGTGCGCCCACACCTCTGTTGGGCCACCTTGAGTCCAACTTTGTTAGGGGGTCTTCATTGATCTTCTAGAGTGGGCCTGTGTTCGTTTTGCGCAGAGATGAGTTGTTATGCTTCGGTTTTAGCTCGTTCTCTTCTTTGTCTGGGCCCTAATTCTTCTTGTGATTTGGCCTCTCTCTTTGGGCTTGTGTAGAATGGTGTCTATGCTCTATTTCTTTGTACATTCTGAGCCCTTTATATGTATTTCCACAAATGCCCTCCTGCAAATTGTAAATCACTAAAACTCATGTAATTTGTTAGTTATAAACCTTATCACTAAGTTTGGTGTTTATTTCAGTGAATTTTATGCAAGTGTTGGCGGTTAAAAGTGTGAATTAAGGACCGCCAACAGCATGGATGTTTAAGGAATTTAAATAGGGCGAGGGTGTTGTATGCACATATTCGACAAGTGTATTCCTTAATGGTTCTATGCACTGGCTGGAGTTGTCCCAGCTAGTTGTTGTTGATATGTAGGGAAAGACATGGAGGAAAATTCGTAGGCCACGTGGTGAAGCAATCTCCATCCATGAAGCTCAGGGTCAGTTGTGTGTATGTACTGCTAGTATGTTTAGGAAGTATCAGCTTTCATTCTAGGTCCTAGAAGACTATGGTACTGATAACTAGACACTAAAGCATACGGTGACCACGCTGGAGATATTTGGACGGGACAATATTCAATTTGGTTACGATGTTTGCGATGCGGACTACAGAGTGATTGCAACTCACCTGGAATGGAATTTGATTTTCCTTGTTGGCGAGGACAAAAAATTGATCGCATATGACATGAACATCAAAAAAGTTCTTGTCCTCCCTGCCTAGGTCATGTGGTATCGTAGACCCACCTGAAGGCTACGTCTAGAGGGACCTCACTATCTTTCTTATGCTCCTTTATTCATGGAGTCAGTAGGAGAGCAGTAAAGTTGCATATGCTGTTCTTTCTTCAGGTAGGGAGTTGTTTTGATTCTATATACAGTCCAATTTTGACTTGGTAACTAAAGCAATTGTATGTTGAATATTATTAATGCTGCTGCTTTATACAGGTTGTGGAGTCTGAGTGCTTTTGAACGATTTGCCTGCAATGGCTAAGCGAGGAAGAAGAGGAGTTGCATGGTGCACTGGCTATCAAGCTGAAGGAAGCTTTGTCTTGCAAGCAGGAGTGCCAATCTGAAGGAGCGGAGCACATCTACCTCATTTTCGTTATGTAAGTCTGTAGGGAGCAGAACCTTTATTCTCCTATCTATGTACCACTTGTATTAATTCTTGAGTTGACACAGTTGTTATATTAGTGTCGCTTCTTATTATAAAAAAGTACTCTTCATTGTGGACATGATGAATGATGTGCAATCATCTGTATGGTGTGTGTTTAGTAAGTTATTAAGGCTCAGCTGAATTAGTAAATACATTATGAAATCCGGATGCAATTCTGTCACCATCGGATGTGGGTTGTTTTGTCATCACCGCCCTACCACTCACCGTTGGTGAAGCAAACGTCCATCACCGCCGCTATTCGTCTGATGCGGCAGGGGTCAATAGTGTATCACCACCGAATCGTTTAGTAAACCAACACCGACTAAAGGATCATCATGGGCGGATCATACTGCAACGCGACGGTGACCATGCCCTATCACCAATCGCACGGTCTAGATTGAGATTCATTGGTCTTATCTGTTTTGATCTATCGTCTGCTGATTACTATTATGGTTGAATTCAATTCCTGACGTTAGATCCTGTTCTAATGACCAATCTGTCTCGGTCCTGATCGTACATGGTGGGTGTTTGAAGTTGTATTCCATTAGGAGATAGATCCATTGATCGTCAGTATTCGGTATGACTTCGCTATCAATGTTGTATCAAACGACTCGATCTATTGATAGCGTGTCAGATCGAACATTGATTGTTAGTAGATTTATCTGTTAAGAAGAGCATGGTGTCAATCACCTGCTATGTCTCCATAGGTTATTTAGCCGATGGCCTGAGCTCTAACGCGTACGACATGCTTTCATGATTCTTTTGCTATGTAAGTAGATCTATCGATTGTTGGTCTCTGATTTAGGGTCCTACCGTCAATGCTGCATCAGACGACTCGACCTATTGGCGGTACAATAGATTGAGTCTAGTCGTTTGTAGATTTATTTGTATCCAACGGATGAGTGATCGTATGGCGTACGACACGATTACTGGTCGGTTGTTCTAGCTGATAGCCCACTTTATTGAGGATGTACTGGCTATTTACATGCTTTTACTTGTTCTTGTCCTAGTTAAAAGCTAGTATGTCTCTCACATGTATGCTTACACGTCTACTCTTACATCTTCCACATGCTTTCATGATCATCGGCTAAGATAGATCCATGCAACTGAGTAATAATAATTACCGATATGCCTGTTTTGTTTACATTACATCATGAACATGCTGGATATCGACTCTCTAGTCGATAGCCATATATTGCTGGCCATTTGGCCGTATATTTGGAATTATCTGGACCAACACCGGCATGTTCCACCTTAAATTACTGATCAACTTTTCTCGCCTTGTCAATTGTAGGATCAAATTGACTGGTACGCCCTCGGTCACGACCATCCGGTCGAGCGCTCACCGCTTAAGTCCAGAGCGAGCTCGGGATTTGCTCCGTGCAGTTTCTCTCGGCTTGCTTACGTGTCGGCGGCTCCCTGTCACGTGTATTTTTGCCATCGACAATACCCACACAGGCGGGTCGGGCCTCAATGCAATGGAATAAGGATCTAATCACGGACGGATCATAGCACATGCTGTGGTGGTAGTGCATACCGACATAGGCAGGTCGTGCTCTAATGTGGCGAAAGTAAGGACCTTATCACGGATGGTTGATAAGCCAATGCGACAGTGTTGTGTACTTTCCAGTCGGTCTGAGATAGCGACGGTGATGGCTATGACTTTCACTGTCGATAACTTACTGTCGAGGCCGAAATTGGACTGCTATGTGGGTTACGACGCGACTGTGAAGGGTGTGAGTGTATTAGTGACAATTAGTCCAGCTAGGTTGTCACTCAATTACCAAAATCAAATAAGGACCTTTCAGCCGCCCTTGCTCGTAACCGACCGAGAGCCGGGGAGGGGAGGGCCAGCCGGCCAGAGGCCCACCGAAGGAGGCCAGCCACGCTGGAGCAGCCTGAAGCGTGCCGGCACCACCCACACGCCGCTAGAGACGGATCTAGCCGACGGGGATCAAGATCTGCCCGCAAAGAGACCAGATTTGAGCCGCCAACCACCACCATGAGAAGCACGACGAGGGCATAGATCTCCACCGGGAGAGGGAGAGGAAGAGGGAGAGGGAGAAAGAAGAGGGAGAGAAACACCCAGCCACCACCGTCCTAGCTCTCCATAGGAACACCGCATGGACTAGAGTCAGGGAGAGGGCGGAGGCGGAGGGGAGGGGGCGGAGGTGGAACACCGCCTAGTCAGGGAGAGCGACATGGGGCCGAGATAGTTGTTCCATTCCTTATCTTATCTAAATCTTCTGCATCTTTTGTTTATTTAAATCTGCTCTTTTCCTCTCCCTACCAAGTACCAAGCCATTTCTTATCCGAGAACCGAGGCGTCCTGTGCGCCTCTTCCTTGTTTATCTAATCTCTCTCTCCCCATCGCCATCAGTGATCACTGATTAGTGGGCTCCGCTGGCGGCACGGTTCCTGGAACCTGATCCTCTTAGCACGTGATTAGGTTTGGTGCATAGGTCCTGACAAAGGTGATCAGATCCATAGCTCTTTGTAGAATTTGATTGGATGATTGCATAAGAATTGATTATCTCGTATGGTCATGTGTTTGATCTCGTGACTAACCTTTCCACGCCACATCGGATGTTTAGATGTTAATTAGAAAAACTAAACATGAGCTAATTATAAAACTAATTGCATAAGTTGAGACTAATTCGTGAGACGAATTTATTAAGCCTAATTAATCTATAATTAGCACATGTTTACTGTAGCATCATATGGACTAATCATGGATTAATTAGACTTAATAGATTCGTCTCGCGAATTAGTCTTTATATATAATTAGTTTTATAATTAATCTATAATTAATATTTTTAATTAGTATCCAATATTCGATATGATATGGACTAGAGTCACTATTTGAGTAAGGAGGTATTTGGATCCAAACAAGGAGAAAAATAAGGAGGGGATGGAGTGATGGACTAGGCTGCTTTGGGGTTCTTCCAGGACACTTGGGCCGACGGCCGAGCTGCCCATTAACCATTCCCGTCCCGTGGGTTTCGTGGGCCTTTTCTGTCAACGACCCTGTTTATGCTCGACCCTGATATGTGCTTAGGACCTGCCTTTTCTGTCAACGACCCTGTTTATGCTCGACCCTGATATGTGCTTAGGACCTGTTTGGCACGGCTTATCTGAGGGGCTTCTCCGGAGAAGCCAGAGCTGTTTTGGAGGAGCCACAATTTGTGGCTTCTCCAAAATGGCTCCAGCTCCTCTGTTTTTTACTGAAAAACGGCTCTTCCAAGAAAACGTTTGGTAGGGCTCCTCTGGAGGAGCCGGAACCGGAGCCGAAGAGAAGCCCTGCCAAACAGGTCCTTAGTCGCGGAACCCAATCGCTCTCTTTGTTTCAAAGCTTGAAGCTTGTTGCTTGGGTGAAAATGGTCCCAATATTATTCAACCGTATTTCAAATCGAATTCTTTTAGGATTTCAGATATGTTCATGTTCGAGTCCGACGTATGAGTTCGGATATTCAACATCCGATACCATATCCGTATTCGAATACTCAAATCGCATATTTCTGATGTCGATATCTAATCATATTCTATCTAGCATAATTGACACTATCCGTATTTAAATCAAATTCGGATAGAAATATGAAAACAAATATAAATATAATATCCGTCGCTATCCGATCAGTTTTCATCCTGCTCTTTGGGCTTTGACTCTGCCTGCTTCTCCTCCCTCTCTCTCCATCTCCACTTGGCCCTCTCTCCCTCTCTCTCTCTCATGGCGGCGGCGGCGGCGGCGGCGGCGGCGGCGGCGGCGGCGTCGATGCTGTAGGGGGTGGCGGAGCGGCGGGGCATCCCTGCGGCGGCCTTCGTCGAGGACGTCGAGGCCTACCTCTGCTAGGCCGGGCTCGACGTCAACTCCGCCCTCGTCTTCCTCCAGGAAAGGTGAACGAAACCTCAAAAACTTTGGGTACAGTACTAGCTTAGGGATCTCGCTAGGCTCCGGACCGCGCTTGCTTGATTGGGGAATCGCGTATTGGTACGCTGGCCCCTGTGCGAGCACCTCGGACGCGTAGCTTTTGGAGAGGAGATGCGGCGGCTTTGTTCGGATCCTAGCTGCGCGTTTGTGATTTGTGATAGTGGTGGTTGATGATCCCACACCGCTTGTTAGTTGTGCTTACGAACTGGGAGCAATCGAACTGACTGGTTCAGGGTTTCTGCGAGGGTTGGGACATTCTACTTGTTTCATACTTCATTCATAGCTTGATCCTTAGCTATTTGGTGCTGAATATGCTGTGGTTACTTGGTCCCCGATTCGGATACCATTTATGCTTTGCAAAGGTCCCTCCTTTTGGTTTGGTTATCAATGCTTGCTGATTATGCAGTTCGATAGTAGGAGCATTTGGTGCTTGTATTTGCACAAAACATAAGAAAAGGAAAAGAAAATTCTAGCTGGTTGTGGCAGGAATCTGGATTTATTCCCTGTGACTCTTTTTTTTTGTAACTTACTGTCTTGTGGGTTTATACATATAGCTTGCCCCGCATTCATTGCCTCCCAATGTTTTCAGGTCGTCTAGTCGAACCTAGTCGCTATAGGACCGACCAGGCGACTAATCGTGATTAGTTGTCGACCAGGCCGATTAGTCGAGCCTAGTCGACCCTGGTCGTCCATATAATCGTCCTATGCATCAGGACATATACATACTATATATATACCTATATGTACTATATAGTGTACACAATATAGCAAGCATCAAGACTACATTAGTGTTTAGCAAGTGACTTACTTGTGGGAGTTGTTTTCTTGCCTTTTCTTCTTTGTCCAACTGTCCCAAACTCCATTCCTTTGCTGACTTGTTCTTGGAAGCCTGCAATACCAAAGAACACCATAATTAGCAACACTAATGTAGTCTTGATCTTGAGTTATTGACACATATCAATAGCAGCACTGCTGCAGATAGCAAATATCTAGCATTTAGCAGACCATGGCAGCCACACGGGCAGCATATTACATAACAGAGCAGATGGGGAGGATGCAGCCATGTAGGTCAGAGAGCAGATGGGGAGGAAAATGGACATACTGATCGTCGAGCAGCTCATCACCAACGAAAGCAGAGGGCGGCACCTTCTGTGCCTTCAAATCGAGAGGAATGCAGCTCTAACTCGAGCCCCTGACCCTTGAGAGAACATGAAGCATCCAAATCGGAGGAGTAGAGATGAGAGGCGAGAGAGGAGCGGGGATGAGGGAAGGACCTGAGCAGCGGGGAGGGGCATTGGGCGAGGAATAGATCAATAGAGGGCGGCCACCTGCTGGAGCAGAGGGCGGCGGAGGAGATGGCGGCGGCGGGGGAGCACACACTGAGCAGTTGGGTGAGCGACTGTGCACTGCGAGAACAGAGGGCGGGCGAAGCGCAGAGCGCAGATGGCCACCACCCCCATGAGCAGAGAAGCAGCGACCGGCGCATGAATGGCCGCATGTGAGCAGAGCAGATGCAGAGGGCTGGCGGCCGCCACCGCATGGGAGCAGAGGGCGGCGGGACTGCCGAGCGAGGGCCGCCGGCGAGAGCGAAAGCTGCAGGGCGCCGGCCACCGGCGGAGCAGAGGGCGGGCGTGACTCGCGAGTCGCGAGCACAGGGCCGGCGGCGGCTGTTAATTTCCCGTGAAATTTTTGTCGCTACCAGCCAAAACCCCTTATCCCTCCCACGCTTCGCGCAGTGACCCATCGACCCGCAGCGCTCACGCAGCTTGTTACGCGCTTTCTGGCGCTTCGCCCGATGGTGGCAAAAAAAAACAGCCAAAACTAGTCGTCCCACCCCTAATCGGACGACTAATCGCGATTAGGCGACGATTAGTCGGACGACCAGGCCCCTAATCGAGCTAATCGGGTCGAGGTCCCTAATCGAGCACCCAGGACCGATTAGGACGATTAATCGCGATTAATCGGACGACTTGAAATCATTGTTGCCTCCTTGGATTGTGCTTCATTTGGGAAAAGTGGTCTATTTGTTTCGCATCTTTAATAAAGCGTTACCTTTCCATCCATTCAACATTTCTTCTTAAAAAAACATGGAATTCTGATTGTATTGTTGTTTACTCTGAGGTGGACATTGCCTTTGTAATATCTTCTATTAATATAGCAGTAGCTTTAAGCAGTGTCCGTGTAAAATGGGGCATATTTATTTTCTTCTTAGTTATGAATGAAATACTGGATGCTAAAATGCAAACTCTTCCATGAGCTGTCCAGGAAGGGCTATTTCTGTTCAATCATTAGGCAAAGTTCGTTCCATTTGGTTGAATGCTTATGATCACACTTTTCATGTTTGCACTGAAATGTCGATTGCCCTAGCTGCAACATATGTCCACTAGTCCCTATCTATTGGTCAATTTACACTGTCTGCAAATACATTTTAATTTTCTGTCCCATCCATGATATTCAATCATACCATTCTGAATTGGCACCCTATTGGTTTATTCCTACTTTGTCAAGTGTTTGTATGTGAAAACTGTCGTGACATCTGTTTGTGTGATCTTGCGGGCATTTGCTGTTCTTTTATGATACATGTGACGGAAAGGACGCAGGGGGCTTTGATGTTTTTTCCATTAAAACTTTGTGTAAGATGTTACTTGCTTTGAAAGAGTCAAGGTTCAGCATATATCAATGCCCAGTATAGCAGCCCATATGTATCCAGCAATACCTTTTTAATTCCATTTCTGGGTGCTAAACTTGTGGGCATCGTCTGATGCCAGACCCCACAAGACCGAGTGCTGGGACATGAGGGGAAGCGCTGATGGCTCATATGCTTTCCATAATGTGTGAATCTATGCATACTGTGTATTTGTAGCTACTGTTTAGTGGAAGATAGGGGTGAAAGCAGTATGGGAAATTCCCATGCCGTCCGATACCTTTTTCCGTATTATGAAAACGTTTTTGACGTTTCTGTTTTTAGCAAACATAAAAGTTTGTCATTTTCTTATTTTAGCATAACTGTTTTCTTATTAATTAAATTCATAAATATGGGAAAATCCTGTACTGACCATTTTCCTGTTTTTCGTACTATAGTACAGTTCCTGACTGTTTCCAATCGTTTTCATTCCTACTAGTGGAAGACCATTAATAGACATCAAACATGACAGAATTCCTGTGTGCCTGTGTCCAACTGAACTTTATTATGGTTGTGTGGCTCTGGCAGCCTAGAGATTATCACCCACATAGGGGAGGAAGAAAACATAGCCTAGGGACCAGCTTTTATATTTTGGGAGATCTCCATGCCATGTGTACAGCATTCCAAAATAAGATTTAATTACACAGCCATTTCAGGGTTCAGAATGGTCATACCGTCATAGTATTTTGAATCTGAATCTTTGTTGCACTAAAGTGCTCGAAGAATGAAATTCTGTTTGTCTTGGGATCCTGAAATTTAAACTAATAACAACAGTACTTGTAGAACTAGTGTGCTCATTCGGAGGAATTTTAGATGCAATCAGGGCAGACATGGTTGAGATTAGTTCATTCTAACTTCTTTTCAAAGGAATTTCTGTCAGATTGTGGCTAAATAGTCTTTCTCTGTTAATGTTCATATTTCCATCTGTCGCGCTTATTTTGAGGAGAAACATAACATGTGCTTTCCTTTTTTGTTTAGGTTGCAGCAGTACAAAATAGTGGAGATGAAGCTTCTGGCACAACAAAGGGATCTTCAGGTGCTCATATTATTTTCCTTCAGATTTTTGTATGCTTGCCTATGTGATGTATGATATTCACATGATTGGCAAACTTAATGTTGCCTAATGAAGCCAAACTGAACTTATGGGTGAAAGTGTGAAGATTTGGTTTACATCTAAGGCTTTCATCATGAACCTCTTAGACATAGGTGATAGCTCCTAGAAGTTCATAATTTCTTCATTATTCCAACACAAGCCCTGTTATTCCTTAGCACACCTGTTCTCAATCTAGTATTGATTAAAGTAAGTTACTCCCTCTTTTCTAACAGGCGCTTTGATAAATTGATCAGACATAGATGCCAAGAGTATTTTGATAAATTGTTCAATGGTGAGAACAAGAACACCACTGTTCAGCTGAACGACTCGTTTGATGACACTAACAGGCGCTTTGTGCAGAGTATTCAAGAATCGGAGGTCAGAGAAGCCTTGAAAATGATGAAAGGGGGCAAAGCAATGGGCCCTGATGGTATCCTAATCAAGGTGTGGAGATGTCTCGGGGATATAGTTATAGTATGGCTAACCAAGATGTTCAACAATATCTTTCGATCGAATAAGATGCTTGAGGAGTGGAGAAGAACCATATTGGTACCAATCTACAAGAACAAGAGAGATATCCAAAGTTGTACTAATTATCGGGGAATTAAGTTGATGAGCCACACTATGAAGTTATGGGAGAGAGTCATCGAGCAGCGCTTGCGAGGAACGACGCAGATATCAACAAATCAATTTGGTTTCATGCCCGGAAGGTCAGCCACAGAAGCAATCTTCTTAATAAGACAGATTATGGAGTGGTTTAGAGAGCAGAAGAAGAACCTCCACTTGATTTTCATTGACTTGGAGAAGGTTTATGATAAGGTCTCAAGAAATGTTATGTGGTGGTCTTTGGACAAACATAAAGTCCTATTAAAGTACGTGATCCTCATCAAGGACATGTACAACAATGTTGTGACTAGTGTTCGAACAAACGATTGTAACATAGATTACTTCTCGATTAAAATTAGACTTCATCAAGGGTCAGCCTTAAGCCCGTATGTCTTTGCCTTAGTAATGGATGAGGTTACCAGGAACATACAAAGGGATATCCTTTGGTATATGTTGTTCGCTGATGATGTAGTGTTAGTGGACGAAAGTCAGGCGGGAGTAAATAGGAAACTAGAGTTATGGCGGCAGACCTTTGAGTCTAAAGGTTTTAGATTGAGCAGAACTAAAACCGAATACATGAGATGTGACTTTGGCGGAGTTGTACAGGAGGAGGGAGATGTGAGTTTGGAAGGTCAAGTAGTGCCTAAGAAGGATACCTTTCGGTAACTGGGATCGATGCTATAGAGGGACGGAGATGTTGATGCGGACGCTAGCCATAGAATCAAAGAAGGGTGGATCAAGTGGCGACAAGATTCTGGCATTCTCTGTGACAAGAGTGTACCACAAAAGCTAAAAAGCAAGTTCTATAGAACGACGATTAGACCGGCTATGTTGTATGGAGCAGAATGTTGGCCTACAAAGATTCGACATGTTCAATAACTAAGTGTCGCAGAAATGCGTATGTTGCGATGGATTTGCGGTCACACAAGAATGGACTGAGTTCGGAACGATGATATACGTGATCACCTAGAGGTAGCACCAATTGAAGAAAAACTTGTCCAACATCGGTTGAGGTGGTTTGGCCATGTCCAAAGGAGACCTCCAGATGCACCAGTGCATTGTGGAGTCTTAAGCTAAGCTAATAATATGAGGAGAGGTAGAGGAAAACCGAAATTGACATGGAGGATGCAATAAAAAGAGATTTGAAAGCTTGGGATATACCTAGAGATCTATGTTTGAATATGAGTACTTGGAAAGTAGCTATTGAAGTGTCTAAACCGTGACTTGGGGCTCTTGGTGGGTTTCAACTCTAGCCTACTCCAACTTACCTGGGACTGAAAGGCTATGTTGTTGTTGTTGTTGTTGTACTCCCTCTTTTCTAAAATGTAAGTTAATTTAGTCTTGTACTAATTCGAAATTGACCAGGTTTATAGAAAAATATAGAGTGAAATCCACTGGGGGTCCCTAAACTTGTCCAGCGTTCTCAAGTAGGTCCATGTACTCTGAAAACCTGAAATTTGGGCCCCTAAACTTGATTAATGTATCAGTGGAGGTCAAACCGGGAATGGGAAGGCTGTTTCGCCAACCTGGACTGCCAACGTGGCTGCTGGGCTCGTGTGGGAGTAGCCTGTGGGCTGCCAAATATTCCAGGAGTCCCTTGCCGGGTTCGCATTTTTATTTCTCACCCCCGCAACCTCCCAGTCGGAGGGGGCGGACTTGGTGAGCAGCGAGGCGGACGCCGACGAGCACGACAAGGCGTCGGCGGAGTAGAGGAAGGCAGCGTGGTGTGCAGCGGGAGGTGGCACGTGCAGAGGAAGGCGCATCTGGATCGCTTAAAGCATGGCTCCTAGGTTCGGCAAGGACGGAGAACCTCCGCCGGAGTACGGCGAGTCTCTCTGTGACCTAATCTCTTGCGGGTTGAGTGTTGTAGGGAGGAAGAACCTCCTCCGCAGGACGTAGATGACTGCTTCTTGTGCAATGCTTGCGCAATCTTTGAATAGTTAGGGTTTGGATTTAGTTGGAGTTGTCCAATTTGGCTACTGTTGGGTTGAAATAGTGATTTCTAGGGTTTGGATGCATGTTGTTAGCGCAGATTTTGTTTGCAGCTGGGTTTGCAGTGTGAAATTGTTCAATCAAGTTTGCTGTTTGTGTAATGTAGGTCCTGGTTTCAACGAATTTTCACTAGAAGTACATCATGGAGGTTCTTTCTGTGGTCGTGGTGCTAACAGAACTTATGTAGACGGTAAAGTGACATGGTATGACAACTTGGAAGTAGAGTTCTGGTGCTATGTGTGGATAGAGGACCTGGTCTTGCAGCTAGATTATGGCCTGACTGACAATGTGAGTGTGCGCTGGTTACTGCCTGGGAAAGATTTAAGTGATGGGCTTAGGATCATTTCGTCTGGATTGTATGGTAATGACACAAGTTGCAGATAGGGTGAAGAACTTTGTGCTTTATTTTGACCACTACAAGTACGCAGGGGTTACTGACTGGGATGATGTAGTGTTGAACCCAACTTCTGAGTTACCCAAGGTTGTCAGCCCTGTGAAGGTCATTCATGTTGAGAAGCAGTCTAGGGATAAACTACCAGAGTTCTATAGTAACATAGAGGTTGCAAGCCATGGTAATGCTGCTGCAGACATGTCTGATGATGACAGTGAAGATTCAAATTACATTGACAGTGACTATGACTTAGAAGATGGTGATGATGACTTGTTTGCGGACAATGTTGATGAAGAAGTCATAGATGGGGGTGCAGGAAGGGGAAAGAAGATGAGCAAGGGCAACAAGCCATCAGCAGGCCCATCTGTTCCCACCCAATCAGAAGACAGTACTGATGAAGACTTTGATTTTGATGGTGAGTCAGATGGTGAAAGGGAAATGAAGTTGAAATTCAGATCTTTCAACCCTGATGACCTGGTGAACCCAACTTGTAGAACTAGTGTGCTCACTCGGAGGAATTTTAGATGCATTCAAGGTAGACATGGTTGAGATTAGTTCATTCTAATTTCTTTTCAAAGGAATTTCTGTCAGATTGTGGCTAAATAGTCTTTCTCTGTTAATGTTCATATTTCCATCTGTCGCGCTTATTTTGAGGAGAAACATAACATGTGCTTTCCTATAGTGGAGATGAAGCTTCTGGCACAACAAAGGGATCTTCAGGTGCTCATATTATTTTCCTTCAGATTTTTGTAGGCTTGCTTATGTGATGTATGATATTCACATGATTAGCAAACTTAATGTTGCCTAATTAGGCCAAAGTGAACTTATGGGTGAAAGTGTGAAGATTTGGTTTACATCTAAGGCTTTCATTATGAACCTCTTAGACATAGGTGATAGCTCCCAGAAGTTCATAATTTGTTATTCCTTAGCACACCTGTTTTCAATCTAGTATTGATTAAAGTAAGTTACTCCCTCTTTTCTAAAACTTAATTTAGTCTTATACTAATTCAAATCACTCTAACATTGACCAGGTTTATAGAAAAATATATTAGTATCTACTCTTTTCTAGATACATAATATCTAGGTGCATAGCAAAAGCCATGTACCCAGAAAACGGAGGGAGTATAATACTTCTTCCATCTATATTTAACCTGCGTCTAAGCAAAAAGCACAGAGAGCAAGAAAAAACTAACTCCCTGTGTGATCGGCTGCTGCTAGCTGCCTCATTAATGCAGCAATGCACATGCACCCAATGAATGTTGCTCTCTGCCCATTAATGTTGCAAGGCGTACTTTGCTGCATGCGCTGCCCATTGAATACGGAGACCCCCAGCTTTTGCTGCATGCGCTGCCCATCGGATATGGAAACCTAACGTGGCTTCGCGCGTGTTTAGTTGCCCAAATTTTGGAATTTGGGATACAGTAGTACTTTCGTTTTTATTTGGCAATTAGTGTTCAATTATGGACTAATTAGGCTTAAAACGTTCGTCTCGCAATTTTCAACCAAACTGTGTAAATAGTTTTTTTTTCGTCTACATTTAATGCTCCATGCACGTATCGCAAAATTCGATGTGATAGGTACTGTAGCACTTTTTAATTAAACTTACTCGATGTTCTACATGTTGGTGTATTTTTCTAAAAAAAACTTGATCAACGTTAGAAAACTTTTATCTAGGACAAAACTAAAATGAGCTACATTTTAGAATGGAGTATTGGATTAGTGGTAAAAATTTGAATTGCTGTTCATGGAAAAGACTTACTGTCAATCACTGTGATAAATAGTACTCCCTCCGTTCCAAATTATAAGTCGCTTTAACTTTTTTGGTACATCTATTTTACTGGATGTACCAAAAAAGTTAAAGCAGCTTATAATTTAGAACGGAGGGAGTACTTATGTTGGCAATCAGATGTAACAAACATATTAGTCTCTATTCTGTTGACCGGTAAAGATTCCTGATATAGAGAAGTGCTTGAATATTGTTGCAACATTACAAGCTAAGAAGGGCGGGCCTGGTGCAAGCGGTAGAGTCTTACCGTGTGTGACCGGAAGGTCCCGGGTTCGAGTCGCGGTCTCCTCGCATTGCACATGCAAGGGTAAGGCTTGCCACTGACACCCTTCCCCAGACCCCGCACAGAGCGGGAGCTCTCAGCATTGGGCACACTCTTTTATTATAAGCTAAAAAGGATTTGGGTGAGGTTTGTACAATTTTCTGGAATCGAGTTATCTACTTTCTTTTCATCTTCTATAATGATGATGACACTATTGTTGGGGCTGTACTCTAGCACTTAGGCCTATAAAATGTTCAGTTTTGACACTTTACATGGCTCATTGGTTCCTTTATCTTGTGTTCTGCTACCGTGCTACGTAGAAACTTTAGATCCTGTACTTCAACTATATCTCGAGTTGTAATTTACTGGTTTATTGTGTACTTTCTGCAACTTTTATTGGTCAGTAACTAAGTATGCAGTATCATTTATGCATAATAATAACTTTTGTTGTATAAGGATTTAAGCATGAAAAGTAAATGAAAAATTGAATTCTCAGTAAAGCACCCAACCCAAGGAATTTTATCATTGGAAAAGGTTAGTGTGCCTGCACCAGGGGTTTCATATGCTTACACGACATACATGTCAAATTGTTTCATCTGCAGTGCCATTTAAACTTGCCTATTGTCATATCGTGCACATTTGCAGGAAATTAAGCTGTAGGCTCCTCGATACTTTTTTTATGCTATAAAACCATGATGGATTCTAGTTGGGACTGGACTTGAGCAAATCAATTGTCCAGTGAAAGCTAACGGTCCATGGCTTCCAATTAACTGATCCAGGCACTCATAGCCAACGGTCCACGGTCCTTTGCTGTTGTTGATGGTTCCTTTGCTGTGTGGGAACATTAGAAGATGACATTTCACTGCTTTTTTTCCCCACTGGATGCCCATATCATTCTTCAGGGTTTACAAAGAAGGCTTGCAGCGGCAAAACATATATTAGTCCACCTAGTTTGTCACTCAATTACCAAAAGAAAACTAGGATCTTTCAACAGCTCAACCAAACAGGGCCTAAGTGTGGCATGAGTCAGAGATCATATATGTAACTATGTTATGAACTTCTGCTGTAGGCTTTGAATTTTTTATGTATGAACTAATGTGATGACCAAACTTCGGTTG
Source organism: Miscanthus lutarioriparius (assembly GCA_904845875.1). Classification (NCBI taxonomy): domain Eukaryota; kingdom Viridiplantae; phylum Streptophyta; class Magnoliopsida; order Poales; family Poaceae; genus Miscanthus; species Miscanthus lutarioriparius. The sequence goes on along the minus strand of CAJGYO010000014.1, from coordinate 29,012,891 downwards.
TAAACTTAAACTATGCTTTCTATGTTAAATTGAAGTGGTGCAAGTTATGTGTGTGTTTCGTAATATGGTGAACCTAGATGAAGCTACTTAGTTGGTTAGCATGAATGGTGCTACTGGAGATGCCCGGGTTAAGTTAGTGTTGGCCAAGGGATGGCAGATCAATTTAGTCTGATTAATTGAAGGGTCTTCGAGGCTTTTGACCCAGCAATGAAGTCAGATTAATGTTAAAGTGATTGTCCAGTCGAGAATATGTGTTCCGTAGTAATGTTGTTGGCCGTGCCAAATCTTTCGCTGGTCAAAGTGGTGTTTCGGCCGCCCCAAATTGGTCAGACAGGGGCGTCAATAAGACTGGAGACGAAAAATTCAAAGCTTGTTAGCTCGGCCGGCTCGGCTCGGCTTGGCTCGTTATGATAGTGAGCCGAGCTGAGCAAAGATTTGAGCTTGTTAGCTATAACGAGCCAACTCAAGCCAGCTCATGAGCCAAACGAGCCATGCTTTCAAGGAAAAAAAAAGAAGCAGAACTCATATTGGGTTTTCTATTATTTTATGTCATGCACTCTACAATTGGTTGATGAATGGTCTAGACTCTATAAACTTGGGATTATTATGACTTCATCATTTTGTTTTTAATGAATGTATGGATAGTTATGATCACATTATGTATGATATCGAGTATGAACCATGGATGTATGGTGTAATATTATAGTATATCGTTATACTTGTATATATGTTAGCACATATATATTAATTTTTTATTCAATTTAAAGATGTTGGATGTGTTAATTTTGTATTATTACTATTCTCAAGCTTTAAATAAATACAAATGTTATATTTTGTGTACTTTTTTATACCTGACTCGTGAGTCTAATGAGTCTGGCTCGAGCTCGTTAGCGAGCCTAGCCAAGTCGAGTTGGCTCGTTATCCAGCCCTAGGCGTTGAATTGATTTGAGATTACTTACACCACCCACCCAAGCCAAACAACGACAGACTTCCAAATGCCGCGGAGCTGACCCCGTCAACGGCCGAAATTAGGCCCGGCCAGCAGGGAAGAAAATTGGGCACGGGACTCCCATATACTGCACCGTGCGACTGTCAATGAACCAGCGACAGGGATCTTCAGTTGTGAGCCTCCCTCTTTCCCTTCCCTCTCCCGCCACGCGTTGTCATCTGAGTGGGCGGGAGTCCTGTACCAAATTTTTTTCCAGCCAGCAGGATATCCATCAAACAGCCCCCAGGTGGCCAGGTGCTTATGTCACGCTGCTGTCCAGTCTCCTTTGACAATAGAATTATTACTGTATGTTTACTTTGCTGCCTGTTATAAATCATAAGTTATTCCAACTTTCTTAGAGAATAAAAAACGTCTCAAGTTTAACTCAAATTATAAAGAGAATTACAAAAATGTATGATATCAAATAGACATTACTATAAAAATATAATTAACAAAGAATCTAGTAATACGTATTTTTTATCATAAATGTTATTATTTTATTATATAAAGTTGGTCTTCATATGTTTAGACTTTGCAAGACGCTGTGGCCGAGCACCCGCTCGTTGCCTTCCTCGTCGCTCTCTGACACTTCGCCTTGCCTCCCTGCATCTCGACCTCGAGTACACTCCAGACGCCGAAGTTCTGGCCTCATGTCATGTACTCATGTCCCGTGCAATACATGCGTTCGACAAAATGCCTAGAAGAGACAACAAGCCAGTACTCCTGTCACATGAAGACTGATGTTGCTGTAGGTCGTCTTGCATATAAACAGTGTGGATGATGAAGGCAAGATACTTAGATACAAACTCCGCTACACGATGGATCATGGTAAGTGGAATAAATTACTTATTTCCTGTTCTCTTTTTCATTTGACTGCAATCATTACAAAATATCATGCCAAAAGAATGCTCAGCCCAAAGTCATGAAGCTAGCAAAGGCTAAGTGCCAAAAAAGACTGTGAGAGCATGCTTCACGGAAATTGTCGTATAGTACTGTTTCCGAAAGTATAAAATTATATTTATTGACGTGCCAAAATTTTAAACCCGATAAGAAAGTTAGCAGTGCATATGTTTCTCTCTTCATATAAACTAGACAACTATTTTTATGTGAAAGCATTTACATTTAAGACTAGCAAACATTGACTCGCTAATCAATCAAAACTATTACGTTAACTAAGCACTATTTTCTTGGGGGATTGTAAAACAGAGAAAATTTAAACACACACTTCGTTCTTGCCAGTTCATAGCGTTTCGATATAAATTTTCAGTTGAGTCCTGCAATATATGGGTTCTTTAACTAATGGGAGCAGAGTTACAAGGCAGCATGAAGTTAGTATTGATCCTGTTAGGAATTTAGGCATTCTCATGTTTTCCAAAAAAAAATTGATAGCAAATTTTTTATGATAAATATATGTAAGTGTGGCATATTACTACTAACAACAATAGCAGTGACATATTATTACTAACAACAGTAGCAAGAATGTACATGACAAACATTCTGATCATAGCAAATATTCTACTGAATTGAACACATTCAGTAAGAGATATAGGCACCGGTGGCTCCATGCACACTGGTACCACACTAAGTAAACTAGCATCCCGCGCAAATAGCAGGATGGAACCGATGGCTCCATGCACACCGGTACTACACAAGGTAAATTAGCGGGTGTCGCGCTATTCGCGCAGGCAATCCTGCTAGTTCATACTTCCCTTCCCTTCCCTGCTGGGCACCAGAGCTATATAGGCCTGTTTGGTTGGTGCCTTATGCCTGCCAGGCATCCAAAATCGGACGCCGGGGAGCTCTACCTGGGCCAGGCAGCTCTGGCCAGGAGCAAACCAAACAGGCCTTATAGAGCAAGCTCAGTTGTTCATTGTCCACCGCGCCCTCTTTTTCTTAGTAATACGAGCTGATCTCTTGCGGGTTCCCCAGAAATAAAAGGTGCAGCAACTGATCTCGCGGAAGCACTCGTTACAGCTTCTCTTAATCTGTCCTCCACCGCCAAATACTGTCATCCAGACCAGGTAGAGCGCAAACAACAGCGCATATCCCAACACGGACAGCACCCAGCCTTCACCACGTGCAGGCTGCGGCAGTGGCTGAGTGACGCCGCATAGGCTGGGTGGAACCAATCGGAACACGCCTCTGGTGGCGAGGACGAAGGCTTCTTTGCTGCTGTCCTCGCCCAAGGACAGCACACGCCCAGTGATGCCGATGCCGATGCCATTGCAGGGCACAGGGCTGCTCCTGGAGCACTTGACGATGGGGACCTGAGCAGAGGCGCTGCGCCCGTTGCTCCTGCTCTCAAGGGCATCCACGCCAGCCCACACACTGGAGGCATAAACATACAGATACCTACATCCAAGCATGTAATGTAACATAATCAGACATGTGAGTACAGTGTACCTTGTACGAACCAATTACACAGCAAAGTGATATGTTTATCATCTCTGTACCTTCCTTTCAGCAAGGGATCTGCGGACCCTCTATACATGAGACCACCAATGATCGATGGCATCCTGCCATCAGTGGGACGGCCGTGGTCGATGATGCTGGAGACAGTCACCTTCATTGAGGAGCCACTGTAGTTTCTACCCCTCGTGATAAGATGCACTAGCTCGTACCGTTTCTGCATATCAATTTTCAGGAAAATTCAGATTCGAAACAATAGCTGTCCAGAATGAATGCTCAATGAAAAAGATAAGCATGTAGTATATCTGTACCTCATTGACGTCTGCACAGTACAAGTAGGAAGGCCTGTTGGAGTCGAAACTGCATCCGTTTGGGTTGTTCAGACCCGCAGCAAAGATCTCTGGCTTCTCTATCTTCGGAGTGGCACGGTCACTTGTCCATCTGTTTTCTCCTGAAAATCACAGGTAGACAAATGAACCTGAAACCACAGAGAAATAATGACACATGCTAGTAGATAAGGATATATTGAAGCGTTTGCGTACCTGCCATACCTCCAACATAGAACCTTAGGATTTTGCCAAAAAATGACCTCCCATTCTTTGAGAAATCACCATTGCCAGTAATGAGGTAGAGGTATCCATCGCTGTCACTTGGCCGGAACAGGATCTGTCCGCCATGATGCTGGTAGGAATATGATGTGTGCGGGTAGGGCAAACCCATGGTGAAGATCCTCCTCACTTCTGATGAATAAGCGCGAGTTGCCTAGCAAATTGAAATTATAATATGCAGATGAACGAGCAGAAAATTAACTAGAGCAAAGCAATAGGCAATCCTTGAATCTTCAGGTTCCTACAACATCTATGTACTTTGTACTACTCAAAAATCTAATTCCATTTTAAGTGAATAGGACTCATAGAAATAGAAAGGGAAATCTGTTACCTTCGAATAGTCAGTGCCACCTTTAGCAGAGAACTCGGAGACGACAAGCTGATACCTGCACAGCTGGGAGCCATTTCCGGCAGCAGAACCCCAGCACGTGCCGGCACCACAGACCGGTGAGGTGCTGCTGTCACAGTTGTATGAGACGAAAAAGCGGCCATTGGTCGTGAACTCTGGGTGAAACGCCACGCCCACCAGTCCGAGCACCACATCATGGTGCACTCGATCCGAGATGTCAAGGAAAGGACTGTCAGAATGCAGGGTCACTCCAGATCCCTGATGAGGCATTGAAACCAGCCAGATCTTTCCGTCCTGGCTGGACAAGAAGACTCGGCCTGAGCCATCTGGGTGAGCAGACATGGTGACAAAGGATCCTGTGCTGATACGCTCAAGGCAAAACGTGCCCTGCTCCCATGGCAACCGGGTAGCAGGGGGGCCAGGCTGGTGCTGGGCAGAGGTCGACGACTGAGTAGACTCGCAGAGGAGAGGAACGGCAAGCTTCATGGTCGTCGCAGAGTCAACCGAGTTGAACAGCGTGGCCGAGAGGGATGGCACGCATCTCTGCATTAGTAGTTGGGAAATGTCAAAACACAGTATATGTCCAGGCAGTCCTGATCGGCTAATCGCAGATCATCAAAAAATATGCTTTGTTTTTATTTCAAATCTCGTAGCATGCATTTTGTTTTTCTCCTCCAGAACAAACACCTCAAACCTTTTACAAACACTAAACAGTATACGAACACGCATAGTAGGAATTGAACACAATCTCTGCAGATGTGCATTGACCGAATGGAAACCAATTCAGTCACGGGCATTTAGTAAGCTTATACAGATATATTTACGTAGAATTTGTTGCAGCCATCATTCATAGATATATGGACTAAAAGATCAGAAAATAATTGACTAAAACGTGCGCATACCAACTGCTCTGACATGTGGTGTTTGCGAATCAATCATTTGTACTTGGACTAGATTAGTCGACAAAGGATGCCGAAATTCTTTTCAGCTGGGCTGTAGCTGTACCGAACAGTTGTTTCGAACCTAGTGTCAGTCCAATCACAGTACCAGCGAATGATCCAGATGAAGAACAGGAGTCACCATAATACATTATGATAAGAAGCATGCCTTTTTTATAATATAAAGGGATTCCAGCTTTTTGTCAGTGGGGGAATGGTCAGCACTCAGCCGCATGGCCTGTTTGGTTCTGATCCTGGCCAACGTTGCCTGGCCAGGCAGCTCCCCAGGCCGTCGATTTTGAGCGCCTCGCGGACGGATCGAGCTGCCTGGGTGAGCACCCTCCCTTAGGCCACGCCGTGAACCAAACAGGGGCGCCTCGTAGGAAAATAAATACGTATATACAGTATCCAATCATCCATATATTCATTTAATGCGACGCGAGCATACACAGGAAGTGGTAAATAAATAAAAGTAAAAGTACTAATAAAAGAGGAAAAAAGAGAGAAAGAAACGACGGCGGACCGCGCAGAGGACGTCCTTCACGATGGCGGTGCACGCGGCGTCGGAGATGCGCAGGCCGTCGAGCTCCGCCCTGAGCCCCGCGTCGTCGTCGGCATCGCAGCAGCTCAGGCCGGCGTCGCCGCCGCAGAATCCGAGCGCCTCTCCCAGCACCACCGGCTCCCCTGCAGAGGACAGGGCAACACATACAGCAAAGCAAGGCGGATTAATCACATACAGTGACGCCCATCAAGGAGCATGCACATATACACAATGAATCACAGTCACAGGCAGCAGCTACTCACGTGAGCCCGCGCACACCGGGGCCGGGGAGGCAGACGACGTGGACCAAGCACCGGAGAGCAGGAAGAGAAGGACCCCGAGGAGGCGGATTACCTCCTGCTCCCTCGCCATGAATCCAAGGAGCAGGTGAGAGTGAGACCGTGTAGTGAGAGGGTAAGACAAGGGAGTCGCTTGATTTGATGTGGCGCCCTTCCTTATATAGTTCAACAGTTGAGAAGAAGCCTCAACCTTACGCTAACGCCTTCTCGGCCTGTTTGACAAGTTGAGAAGAAGCCTGAGGAAGAAGCGACGAAACTGCAGGCGTGCTTCAAAGTCGCTCATATTCTCTAATTTCCCGTGTTAGTGGAATGGGGAATCTAATGACGTGCCGACGTTGGAGACGAACTTTTCGAGACTGTGCCTTGCGAGCCGAAGCAAGTTATCCGGTTTTGATCGGGGATAGCGCTGGCACTTGGGAGGCAGACTCGCGACTCGCGAGCCGGGGTAGTTTGAGTGGACGTCCTTATGGTGGACGGTCCACACACAAATTTTTTCCAGCAGAACTCGATGATCCAGTAGAGGACCTGTTCGGCTTCGGCCGCTTGTTTTTGCAGCGGTAGCTGCTGTAGCGGCTAGTACCATAACTATACAAGATAGTAAATACTGTAGCACCAGTCTTCTTCTTTTATGGCTGCATCGCTGTTAGAACAGGCAGCCATTTACCCAAAAAAAAAAGTTTGATACAAATACCTATTTGGCTAGTCCACTAAAATTTGGTTCCAAGCAGTATCGAGCAGCCTATTCCCTCTCTCTAAATATCTGTCATCACAGTTTACGTGCCAATATACTTAACTAGATTTGTAGCGAATATTAGCAACATTTATTTCTCCAAATAAATTTATTATAAAAATAGATTCAACGATCTATCTAATGATATTAATTATGTACCATAAATATTATTATTTTTATATACACATTTAGTCAGAGTTATCTCTCAGGACGCGGAAACGACAATTAAAAAGGGACGGATGGAGCAGGCAACTTGGTTAAAAACCCAATAGTGCCACTGAGCCTTTTTTAGTTCAGCACCCGGCGGCACCGCCTCGGCCATCACCGCTCGCATGTTTTTTTAATTTTTTTAACCTTTTCTTAAAACAATTGTTAAAACTAACACCTGCAAGCATCTAGGCCCCTAGTTAGGTTTGGAATTCTATACTTCTAGATACATACTAGATACGAACTAGAGTTGGGTTTGGAATTCTATACTTCTAGATACGGACTAGAGTTGTTTTGGAATTCAGGACTCGTCGAAGATCGAGCTCCAATTTGCTAATTGCTTAATTCATTTACCTATGCTTCGCCTGCAATTGATAAGTCCATAGATCACATTTATTATTCCTGTACAAATGCCTTTATGCAAAATTAATTGTATTCCTTGCTACTACCCAAATTGCATGATCCTTGTTAATTATATCGGGTAAGTCCTACGGAGTATAATTGAGTACTCATCCTGTGTGATCTTGAGTTTTACAGGTAGTTCAGCCCAGTCCATGGTTTCTTTTATGCTCCCGAGTCTCACTCGGATCAGGAGTGGTAGGGAGACCGATGTTGCGTAGATGTGTGGCGGTGGCACAACCACACATTAGTTATCATAGGAAACTATGTTAAAAGACTTCCGCTAAGACTCTGATGGTAGTATGTGATGTATGAACTTGTGTTATGAACTAAATGTGTGAACTCCTAGATTGTAAACTTCAGTGCTTTGAACTTGTAATATGACCTAGCTGTGGTTGTGATGTATTCTCTCTCTTTAGCTGATCCTGGATGAAGGCTGGTATTTTAGTACATCTTATGGGAGGTGTACCGGGATAACCGATTAAGAGATGTGTTCAATTTAATAGCCCCTAGTGGACTATCGTCTTGGGTACTCGCTTAAGAGGGCATTGATTTGATGTGGCGCCCTTAGGTATGGGTACATGTCCCCTGAGGTATATCAAAACATTCGCATCCACTGCGCACGGCGCGGTGACTGGTGCGTGCGCCTAGGCTGCTCGGGGCTTGGCTAGGATAGGCACGAGGGGTTTTCAAGGTCTCCAGTCGACAAGGTTTGTCCTTGCGGCCGCGCACGTGAGTGCCGTGGTCGCGGGCTCGCTACGAGTGTGCGCAGTGCGCACGTACGCGCGACGACGTGCAGGCGCGCGTCATGGTGCGCAGCGCCGCTGAGCCAGGGGCGTGCTGGGGCTGCGTTCTACCGGGCGGCGGGTTGTTCACGTACGACGGCTGCCCAGGCATGTGTGTACGTGGTGGTGCAGTGGTGAGCGCGCCATAGCGTAGCGAGCTGGATCGTGAGGATCAGTGTCAAAGGGCCGGAGGAGAAGAAATAGGAACTGGCCACTGCTCTGCCGGCGCCGCTCCGGCCGCGAGCCCACCTGGAAGACCCCGGCTTTTGGCTTCGAGATATGCTAGCTCCTGTGTGTGCTGTGTCCGTGTGCCGACATTTCAAGTCCTTGCATTTGGGTCATGTACATGTGTGTCATCGATCATCACTGTCGGAGACGGCTTCTTTGCCGAGTGCTTTTTATCGGGCGCTCGGTAAATAGGCTATTTGTCGAGTGCCAGAGAGAAAGCACTCGGCAAACAACTGGCAGTCGACAATAAAGTGGTTTGCCGAGTGCCTAGCACTCGGTAAACAATAACACTTGACAAAGACTAAGTTTACCGAGTGTCGAACACTCGGCAAAGGGCCGCCGCCGTTAATGGCCGGTAGCCGCCGTTAACCCTTTGCCGAATGTCTTCTCCTAACACTCGTCAAACGGTGATTTGCCGAGTGTCAGTTTTTGACACTCGGCAAACCATTTTTTTTCATTTTTGACCTCCAAACTTTTTCTACAGTCCTCATACAATACATGGTACTACATGTTCCAATGTGACACATTTTTCGGACTTTTTCTATTTCTTTAATTTATTTCATTTAATTGAATTTTCTTAAATAATTCAAATTATAACTGCTAGTCATTCGAATAATGAAAAAAATGAATGGAAAAATGATATTCATGTTATTTAGTATAATGTGAGGCCATATCCAGGAACAGATCACCAATTTCGAATATCTTGTTCACGAAACATGACCACGAACTTGCGGTTGAGTTATTTTTAAATTCTATAAAAAACAAACGAAGTCCAAAAATCATGAAACTTGTTAAGATGTCATGATATCATATGCGGAGGCTGTGATAAAAATTTGAGAAGATTTCGCGCAAGTTGTCACGTACGATACTCGCAAACCGAAGAATCTCCGAAGAAGTTTCATGATTTCGTGAAGAGGCCAACTAGGTGGTAAGCATCGTACGTGACAAACTTGTGCGAAACTTCCTCAATTTTTCATCATAGCCTCCACATATGATATCATGACATCTCGACAAGTTTCAAGATTTTCGGTTTTCGTTTGCTTTTTATAGAATTTAAAAACAACTCGACCGCAAGTTTGTGGTCATGTTTCGTGAACAATATGTTCGAAATTGGTGATCTGTTCCTGGATACGGCCTCACATTATATTAAATAACATGAATATCATTTCTCCATTCATTTTTTCATTATTCGAATGACTAGCGGTTATAATTAGAATTATCCAAAAAAATTCAATTAAATGAAATAAATTAAAGAAATATAGAAAAAGTCCGAGAAACGTGCCACATTGGAACATGGAGTATCAGGTATTGTATGAGGACTACAGAAAAAGTTTGGGAGCAGGAAGAAAAAATAAATAAAAACGGTTTGCCGAGTGTCTGCGTTTGGCGCTCGGCAAAGAAGCCTCTTTGCAGAGTGCCAGGACGGAAGAAAAAATAAATAAAAACGGTTTGCCGAGTGTCTGCGTTTGGCGCTCGGCAAAGGAGCCTCTTTGCAGAGTGCTAGGACGGCTGGCACTCGGCAAAAAATTTAAAAAAAAATAAAAAAAACCTTCTTTGCCGAGTGCCAGGCTAGGTTGCACTCGGCAAAAAATTTAAAAAAATTTAAAAAATACTTTGCCGAGTGCTAGATCAGGAGCACTCGACCAAGAATTTTTTTTAAAAAAAAAATCCTCTTTGCCGAGTGCCAGACCAGGTGACACTAGCAGAGAATTAAAAAAAATACTCTACCGAGTGACAGATCGGGGGCACTCGCCAAAGGGGATTTAACCCCGCCGGCTCAGCCGGCCCGCCCACACACACCGCACACACGCACACAGGCAGCTGACCACGCCAGCGCCGCCGCCGCCCCCACCTGCGCCTGCGCCACCCCCCGTGCCGCGCCGCCGGAGGAGGAGGAGAAAGAGAGGAGGAGAGGAGGAAGAAGGAGGAAGGAGGAAGAACAATACGAAAGGCCGCAGCCCTTAGCTTCTTCTCCGGCTCCGGTACATTCCCTTGGCTACCCTGCCTGATCTGACCTGATGGAAGCAGCAGTGGCTGCCACCACCTCCTCCCTGCTACTGGTCTCCGGGCCCAGGAGATCATCGCCGACAACCTTGCCTTCCCCCTCGTCGCTTCGGCCTTCCTGCAAGATCTGCTGCTCCTTCACAACCTCCACTGCAAGGCGGCGGCAGCAGCGGCAGCAGGGTCATCTGGCTTCCTGTCTCGCTGCACCGAGGCTAAGCAGCAAGGGGAGTAGCAGGAGCATTAGCTGGAGGTGTTCTTCTAGTGCCACTGGTGGCTCATCAACCACCGTCTCGACAGAGAAATGGATTCTTGACCCTGCAGGTTAGGTTTGCTGAATGTCTGAAACTCTGAATGCAGTGCAGCCAACACAACTCGCGTCATTTACTCGCTTTATTATTCTCCTCATATCATTTACTACTCACTTTATCATGTTATTATTAACTTGTTATTCTTTAACAGCTAGTATGGTTAGTAGCACCACGTTTTGCTTTGAATAATTCGTATGCCCACTGTGGTGTATGTATGGTGTGCTAAAACCTCGTTGCAAAGCGGAGCTCAGCAGCATTATGTTCTCGTGTTACCGATTTCCAGGTGATGGTGATTGGCGTCACATCGGCTACAAAGTTGCACGGCCTGGTGCGATCGAGATAGTCTCAGTGAGTACTCTCATTCTCTCCACATGTTGATATATCTGCAGTGCGCTTTTATTCAGCATACTAGCTATATATTATATATATCCTCAAACTGATGGCTGATGCAGTGTTGTCAATTAAAGTTATGAGCAAGGAGCCATAGCATATATGTGCCTTTATCGATCTTAGAAAAAAAAATATATAGCACATATATCATATATGTACTGTGACTGCAGCATGATACTAGTCACGCCTTGGTTGAGAGTTAAGACTTTTATTTGGTGTCCAATCAAATGTAGGATGCGGTAACGGTTGGTCGAGTTGCTGACAAGGCTGACATCGTCCTCCCCGTTGCCACAGGTAGGTCAGTTCTTGCAAGAGTTCAGTCACTAGCTCTGTTTGTACGTTGTCAATTCTCCTTGGAATCGATGATAAGCAACCGTGGTCCGTGGATGTAACAACGCAATGCAAACATATGGAATGCCTTGCCAAGTTCATCCAGGAGCTAGGGCCAAACAAGCAGCAATCTGATCATATATACATGTTGCACTGCCTGCAGTTTCAGGCACGCATGCTCGGCTGGAGAAGAAGGGCGGGAGCCTGCTGGTGATGGACCTGGACAGCACCAACGGCACCTACATCAACGAGCGCCGACTCAACCCTGGCTTCCCAGTGCCCATCGACCCTGGCAGACTACTCATCTTCGGTTTGGATCCAACGATTCCCGTCCAATTCATCAACTATGCATGTGTGCCAGAGAAGTAGCTCTGGGTTGTGAACTCTGAAATTTGCATTCTGCATCGATTGGGCTCTGGGTTGTGAACTCTGAAATTTGCATTCTGCATCGAGCCCAATCGACTCGGTCGCTACTCCCAGTCTCTCCCAGATTCGAGCAAGCAGCACGAGCACGAACCCGGCCATACGACCTCGGCAGGATACTTGTGAACTTATTTGTGATATATTGTGAGACATGTGACGTTTGTGATATATATGTGGTGTTGATGATATATATGTGCTGTTGATGATATATATGCGATGTTGGTGATGTTTGTTATATATATCTTCTGTTTGTTTAGATGGAATGTAAAAAACAAATAAAAAAACTGTTTTCAGTCACTTTGCCGAGTGCAATGGTCATGACACTCGGCAAAGTGACTACCTGGGAACATGCTTTGCCGAGTGCAAAGGCCATTGCACTCGGCAAACATCACATATTTGCCGAGTGCTATGGGCCAGGCACTCGGCAAAGGTCGCCTGTTTGCCGAATGTCTTGACAGGACACTTGGCAAATAGGCTACCTTTGCCGAGTGTCTTGCCGGTGGCACTCGGCACAGTGCCCACCTTTGCCGAGTGTCCGAGTCAACGGCGCTCGGTAAAGCGGCGACCTTTGCCGAGTGCTTGACTTTGACACTCGGCAAAGCCGCCGTCACGGTGGCGCTCGCCGTCACGGCGACTTTTCTTTGCCGAGTGTCGGATTAGCACTCGGCAAGTGTCCGATAAAGTGCATTCGGCAAAGAGGTATTTGCCGATAAACTGTTTACCGAGCGCCCGGCTTTGCCGAGTGTATATCGGTCTTTGTGGAGTGCCTAAGGCAAAGAAGCTGAATCCGATAGTGCATGTAAGTGCGTTTGAGTCTGCACGTACCCAAAAGGAGATGCGTTCTCGTCGAGGATTCACCCAGTCGTTTGCATGCATTTGTTAGTTTCTTGCCCGCGAGCGTCTCATCGCAAGTGTGCGGCGTCCGGGGTCGCTTTCTCCGCGGGGCCGGATTGGTGGGGAAGGGAAGGGAAGGGAAGGGAAGTAGGGAACGGAAGCAGGAGAGGGTCAGTCACACAGGCACAGTTGGTGGCGAGAACGGGATAGGAGTCGTGAGGGAGGCGCTGGTTCCAGAAGCTTCGTGTGCGGGTCTGGCGCGGTGGCGGTCGGGGCGGAGGCGTGTGCGGCCGCAAGCTGGGACCCGGGCGGCTCCACTGACAGAGAGTGCCGATGGGGGCGGGCGGCCGGGCGGGGCACTGGGGCATCTACTAGGCCACATCAGTACCATGTACTTGCAACAGATGGACTGGCCACTTGGCCATGTAGCTATAGCTATATACTCCTAGGAGACACAGAGGGAGATCGGATGAACATCGATACTCGTAGCTGGCAAGAGTGGTGTGGTGTCCATGAACTGTTAACGTGGTTGATATATAGGGCCTTTGAAGGATTATTAGTTTCGAAAAATAGGTTTTCAAATGAATTCGAGTAACAGTTCGAGTTCATTTGTTCACTGAACCAATTAATTCCAAAAGCCGGTACAAATCACACATAGCACGTACTACACCATGCATATACACTATATATACGCAATGCATCATATTATTATTGCATAAAAAATCTTCGAAATATGTTTGTGTTTAATTTGAGCAGAAGCTTAAATTCAACTTATTTTATCTTTTCAGAAAGACACATTAGTGCTTGTTTAGTTTCCAAAATTTTGTAAAATTTTTCAAGATTCCCCGTCACATCAAATCTTTGGACGCATGCATGAAGCATTAAATATAAATAAAAAATAAAAATAATTACACAGTTTAGATGAAATTCACGAGACGAATCTTTTAAGCCTAATTAGACTATGATTGGACACTAATTGTCAAATAACAACGAAAGTGCTATAGTACCATTTCTCAAAAAAATTCGCCAACTAAACAAGGCCTTAGTTTTTGGAAGTAGCATAGTGTTGTCACGACGACTTGCCTTGGTCGAGGTCATGACTAGGGGAATTTTATTTTAAAGATTTTCCATAAGGGATTTTCACAAAATAGAATAAGGTGAGAGAGAGCTAGCACACTTTTCATAGGAGGCTTTTGTGTTTTGAACGGGAGAGGATTATAAATGTGTTCAGTGTGAGTCGTTGACAACACTAGTAAAAAGGGTTTATTTACAATCCAAATAAATTTATTGGGTTTCGTTTTTGGTAAACAAGGTAAGAAAGTGAGAGGGTTGACTTAGTTTGACCTACAAACTACATGCAACAAATCATCAAAGCAATGTTTTAAGAACAAATTTGGTATTTTTGTATTACATAAAAGCCCGCGCCGAAGCTCGCCTGCTTCGGTGATGGAGAAGGCAGCATCAAGCAGTCCCTGTGCCTGCGCTCGCCAACGGAGGACAGTGTTCATTTGGGTTGAAACGATTTCTCCGTTTTGGAGGTACCGGATGAACCTGCATCTAGGAGGTATAATCCCTGTGAGGATGAATCCAACCCACTTTGCACCCCAACCAAACACTACCAAATCTTGGTCCAACTCATCTCAACCGACAAGGACCCTCAATCCAAACACACTCTAAATGGGCGCAGACCCTTCCTTGGTGTGGTTCAGCTGACAGGTTGTTGGAGAGGGCAACTTGCTTTAGTCCAGTTGCTTGTGGTGTATTTGAATCAGAGTTTGCTGAATGCTGGAAATAGTTCTTTGAGAAGCTCCAGTCTGCAATTGGTTCTCCTACATGCCTTGTAATCTCTACTGATGCAGGTAAAGGAATTGACCATGTAGTCACATCCGTCTTTTTCCAATGGAGTTGAGCAAAGAGAGTGAACTTTCAGAAGAGGTACACTGTACATAGGTGCTGTGTTTAAGAAGCACTTGTGGCCTGCAGAGCATACAATCAGCAGCACTATCAGTACCATTACAACATAATGCAGAAGGCTTCACCAAAGGCAGTTAAGTGGATTGAAGACACACATAAGCCCTTGTGGAACCGATGGAGGTTACCCAGGCTGACTTCAGCTTCCATACGATCGAAAGGGCACGGCAACGCCGCACAGGTGTTTCTAGTATTCATATTATTCCAACAAAGGAGAACATAGCTAGAAACGAGCAGAGCATATAGACCATTGTGTTGGACTGTCATAATTTTTTTCAGTGAAATATAACAACCCTACACTTGTATGCATGCCTATGCACAATAGCCCTAGCTTAGCTTGCTAGTAATTGGTAAGACATTTAATTTACACAAACAGCTGACAGTGAGATCAATGAAACGACATGTTCAGGGTTGGTAATTAAATGTAATCACTTATTAAAGTAGTTGCATACCATTGAAGCTGCACATGAGCTCTAGAGCAACAAGAGACTTCTATGCAGTAGCAGGGCATCGCCAAGGAACAACATGCATGCTCTCCAACGGTTGGAGCACAAATCAAACAAGCAAAACAGAAAGGGAAATTGATCCTAACATTATATTTAAAAAAGTAAATAAGATTAATGGAACGAAATGGGGAAATCGATTTAATTGCATTGCATGATGCAGGCAAATATATATAATGTTAAGATCTCAGTCACAGGAACTCACTAACATTTTCTTTCCTAGATCCAAAAGTCCCCCCGCTGAAAAGCCACCTATCCATTCACCTAGAAAAAATATATCTAGAAAAAACAACACATTTTTAACGAACCATCTAAATTTACTTATACATCTTTCTCACTCAAATCCAACGGTCCACGTTCTTTGTGTCAACCTACTCGTCCTTCCAGCCCCCACGCCCGAGCCGCGCGGTCACGGTTCGATCCCGTCCTTCTCGAATTGAATTTCTCCGGAACAGAAACCCCTCCCCTCTCTTCGCGTCGCTGTTCAGCACCGCGACTTGCGCTGTCGCCGCCGCCGTCGCGTGCACCCCGCCAACCGCGCGGGGCGGACAAGGCGGACGCGGCGCACATCCGAGCTCCGAGCGATGCAGGCGCCGCCCAAGGACCCCGCGTTCCCCGTCACCGCGTGGGTAGATTCTTTGCCCCGTGCAGGCAGTAGGGCGTCTTCTCCCTCCCCGTCCGTGCGGCTGCCGCTCGACAGACCTTCACCTCCCCCCATCCGCGCCGCTCCCTCGACGTTCCTTGCCCCGCGTCCGTGCGCCTCCGGACGGCCCTTCCCCGCCGGCGCGATTCCCTCGGACGGTCCTTCCTTGTCGGCGCGGCTCCCTCGGACGGCCCTTCGCAGTACGCGGCGCAGCCAGGTATCACATCCTCGTCCTCCTCGTCCTCCTCGTCCGTGCGCCTCTCGGACATCCGTTTCCAGTAAGCGCGGTATCCAGCTGCCCCTTATCCCCGTCTTTGACTGCCTCTGACCTCCGTGTGGATCTTCAGGATGTCACAGCATCCATCTGAAGGAGCTCCTCTCACGGTGCCACTGCCACAGCATCCATCCTCTCTGTGGCTAGCGGGTGGGAGCAACTGGAGTCGGCGTCGTTGGCCTGGTTGGAAAATGTGGGGGTACCTGGTCTGCGGCGGCGAATTCTTCCTGCCAATGCCGCCGCCGCTGCATCGGCCCCCTTCCCCGATATGGGCTCTGGTGAGTTGGACAGACCTAGATTGAATTTTTAAATTTGTCTATTGCGAGATGCGGTTTATGAGATGCATGAGCAGTGTGTTCCAAACGTGCTTGGTGTTGCAACTTTAAGTGTAGTATTTAATTTTATATCAATGAATTGGGCAGCACGATTATTGTAGCCTCATTAGCACTGTCCAAGTCCATGATATATTTTGGGCTATGCAGAAAGTGACAAGTGAAAACAAGACACATTTGCATGCTATATGTTACAGATAGTACGACAGGGCAATGTCTAAATTGCAGATTCTTATGACAGAGCTGTAAAGTCTTGGAGATAAAACTTACATCTTCTTCGGTTATTGCTTCAATGAAATGACTTTAATTTTACCTCTTAACAAATGCAACAGCAGGGTCCTCCTGTTTGATTCGTTGAAAAATATAGGAGTATCTATTAGTAGCAATTTTTAACAACTCTGGAATAGAGTACATTGCCCATATCTGGTACTCCTAAATAAATGTTAACACATACTTGATGTGTTTCCAATGGAGGATTAAATGAACATCCTGGAGGCTCAACTTCAACAGTAGGAATAACTGATGTAGTTGCCTATTGTGTCCAGTACATGTAGTTTTTGGTCAGATACATGTGTGGGTGGACTCGGAGCTGGGCGGCGGGCGCCGGCATGCATCCAGCAAGCACAGCAGCACGCAGCGGGCTCTCCATCTCCAGTCCAGTCTCCACACTCCACCTGGCCGCTCATCCCCAAGTCTTCTGCGGCAGTGCACCCCTGCCATGGCTAAAAGGTTAATATTCAGTTTTGTACTAAAATGATTAGATCTGCTTAGTGTTCAGAGTGATTTGCTTGCAGATAAATTGGGTGTTTTTGGTCAATCTTTTAGCAAAAAGGCTCAATCTTTTTTGATGTTTTTGGTCAAATTTATTGTACATGATCTAGCGAAGTTGTGATTCCAATTTCATGTCAATCAGAATTGGATTTTGTTCTTTATTTTTTCAAATAGTGAAATAGATCGAGTTATTCCCATTCCATGTCAATTCTCCTTTCATTTGTTTTTCAGTGTGTCAGTCTACAGCAGCTCAACTCTCCTTTCATTTTCAGAATAGTGGTAGTAGCTTGCTCGACTGGACTTCATTTTTTCACTTTGCAGTGCTATAGTAGCAACAGCTGGACACCTTTTTATTCTGGTGCCCAGCAATTCAACAACAGCAAAGCTAAGAGAATCTTAGAATCCTTCTCAGTTGGTCAGCTCGACAGGAGCCACAGGTTTACTTTACAAATTGGTGCTCCTTTGATTCTATTGTTTTGTATTTTTCACTAAAAATACTGAATCTTTTAAATGAGTATGCAGAGATGTGAAATTTATACCTTCCTACAGCTCGCAGCGTTCTGAGTACGGTTAGAATTCAATCTTCGATGGTTACTGCAAGTGTGGCAATGGGAGTGATCAGACCACTGTCAACTTGTATGAAGGAGATGAATGGGTACACTGCAGTGATCAGACCACTGCAAGTGTGGCAATGTGAGTGATCAGACCACTGTCCATATATAATGCTTGCCTGTCTAGATCGAGAATGGGTACAGAAACATTGCTATATGTAGCTTTGCTATTGTTACTAATTTTTTCCAACTCATTTATCTATCTACTATTGAAGTACTCACATGGATGACTTAGACATGAGTGTTTGGGTTGTGCTAGACAGAACAGTATCCGATTTTTTTTTCATTTTTCTTATTTTGTTTTTTCAGTTTCTTATTTATGAAGTCCATCAATATCTTTTAACACACAATAATGCATGCTCTTATTTCATTAGTTTGTGAATTTGTGTTTCTTTTATGAGTTGATTTTTTTAGTTTTATGATTTATTTATTTTTAGATGTCACCGTAGCGTTAGCACGGGCAATATACTAAAGGGGCGTACCCAGTGCAGAGAGCTCCCGTTCTGTGTTGGGTCTGGGGAAGGGTGTCAGTGGCAAGCCTTACCCTCGCCTGTGCAATGCGAGGAGACCACGACTCGAACCCGGGACCTTCCGGTCACAGGCGGTAAGACTCTACCGCAATATACTAGTCTATTTAATTTCTAGGTACCACATGATTGAGTGACAGTGTAGTAGATGGTAAGTTGAACCAGTAGGATCTCATGCTACACGGAGATCAGGCCAGGCCGATGTCCTTCCGCTAAAGTTTTTTTTTTGAGGTCAACGACGGGGTGGTAAAAGCACCCCCACCTGATATATTGCAGCCACAGATGCCGGTGTAAGCCGGGGGTGGTGGGGCACATGGCCCAAATACAGTCTTTAGGAATTACATGAGGGGGAAAGATTTAAATTGGAAGATTGTTACACCAAAAATTAGATAGACGAGGATTGTTCTTAGGGAGGCGGCACCTCCACAGTCTAGCTGTCTCTCTGCAAGCAGCGATCAGGCGCAGTCGCTCTAAACACCACATCGTGTCTGTGTTTCCAGAGTTCCCAACATATCAATAGCAGCAGGGAGGAGAAGGCTGATGCCGGCATGTCCACCGGCGCTGCGGAGTCCCAAAGGCTCTGGACGCCGGCCATCAGTTCCGCTTGCCAGCCAATAGATCTCCAGAAGGCCTGAGCAAATGGACAACCTGAAATGATGTGGTCGGCAGATTCTGGTGCTTGGCTGCAGATGGCACAAATGTCTTCCTGCAGGATCCTCTTCTTCATCAGCGCCGTCTTGCAGTTGACCTTGTTCTGTGTTAGTAGCCAGCCAAAGAACCTTACCCGTGGTGTTGCAAAGTTTTTCCATACAAATTGGTAGGCCGGGCAAGTGTCCTCCCCCCTCATGGAGGCTCTGTAAATCATCCTGAGATTAGGCGCTGGTTGCTATCAGCGAAGAAGCAAGACCTATCGTCACTGGAGTCGGTCAGTACAACATCCAGCAGCAAGAGTTCCAGTTCCTCCAGCTCCTCACCAGCCCGTCGACTCAGCCGTCTCTGCAGTTGTGTCGCCAAAGGCTCCGACATCACCTCTTGGACCGAGCTCCCTCGTCAGGCGAAGTGACTGTGCAAGGCTGGAAAACATTCCGCCAAAGGTGCATCTCCCAACCAGACGTCATCCCAGAATGCAGTGGTCCGGCCGTCTCCAATGTTAACTCTTGTGATTTTGCAGTAGGCTGGCAGAAGCTCCCGTAAGGTGTCCCAATGTGTACCGGCTAGGTCCCCTTGCAAGGTGTCAAGATTGATCTGTGTTTTGGCCCACGATGCCCAAGCTGATCCGTCTGAGTGGTGTAAACGATGTAATAGCTTTAGCAGCAGGCATGCATTCTGCGTGTCTAGTCTTTTAATACCCAGGCCTCCATCTTCTTTGGTGCGGCAGACTTGCTCCCATGCAACCAAGCATTGCGCCCCACTGGCCTTGTCCTTGGCTGTCCACAGAAAAACACGACGTCTCGCATCCAGTGCATCACGGACACCGGGTGGGAGTATCAGCACCCCCATGGCATATGTGGGCAGGCCATCAAGGACCGAGTTGATCAAGACAACTCTTCCTGCAGTGCTCAGAAGTGTGGCTTTCCACCCAGCCAGGTAACGGTCCGCCTTAGCAATCAAAGGAGCAAAGGCCGACAACCGTAACTTGACATTGGACAGCGGCAAACCAAGGTAGACCTGTGGAAACTTGCCTTCCTGTCATTGGAGAACCTGCAGCATACCTTGGAACTATTCCCTGGGGATGTGCATAGGTGTGACAGTACTTTTGTTGAAGTTGATTGCAAGTCCGGTTGCCGCCGCAAAGAGATCAAGTGTTTGTTTCAGCCTTGCTGCATCTTCCTGTTCACCCCGGATTAGAATGATGGTGTCGTCTGCATATTGCAAAACCGGACAGGGACCCTCCATCAGCGGGTGACGGATGCCGCCATCTGCCTTAACCAGTTTCTGGAGCACATCAACCACCAGCAGAAAGAGGTATGGGGACAGAGCATCACCCTGTCGAAGGCCCCTTTGACAAGTAATCCATGGACCTGGGACGCCATTGACCATCACCGCCGAGCGGGAGCTTGTTAGCAGCTTCTGCATCCAGCTACGCCACAGCTCAGGAAAGCCCCGTGCTTGTAGAACAGAGTCCAAGCTGACCCAATTGACAGAGTCAAACGCCTTGGCGAAGTCCAATTTGATGACCAGCGTTGGGGAGTTCCTCTTGTAGCAACACTGGACCAGCTCTGTGGCATATACAAAATTTCTGATATTGATCGGCCCTTGATGAACCCCGTTTGGTCGATGTCGATCAGCTTGTTCACCTGCTGCTGCAATCTTGTTGTGAGAATTTTTGTTAGAATTTTTACCGGGCAATTTTGCAGCGAGACTGGACGGAATGCGTTGGGGGTGACAACAGGCACTGTCTTGGGGATGAGCACAATGACCACACGGTTGATGCGTTCCAGGTCCATCAGGCCAGAGTGGAAGGCATGGAGGAACTCCATCACCGCGCCTTTGGTTGCCGGCCATGTTGCTGCATAAAAACTTGGGCCCAAGCCATCAGGGCCTGGGGCACTCGCTGTATTCATGCAGCGGATGGCCTGTCTTGCTTCTGCTTCAGTGAACGGAGCAGTCAGTGGGCCTCCCTCCTCCTGCTCGGTGTTGACGTGTTGTTGTAGAGAAGCTGTAGGTCGAACCCCCAGGTGGGAGGGACCGTACAGCCCAAGATGTGTAGTAAGCTGTCAGAGCCGCCGTCTTGTCGCCATGAGCAACCAGCGTCGCACCCCCTACTTCCAGGTGGTGTATTTTGTGTGGCGTGCTCGCGTCGTTGCTCTGGCCTAAAAGAACTTGGTGTTCGCGTCCCCTTCCTGTAGGGCACGAAACTTCCCCCGCTGCTTCTAGTACGCCGCACGCTGGCTGATGAACAGAGCCAAGCGTTCCCGGCACAGCGTTCACCGGCAGAAAGGTTCCTCCATTCTTCAAAGATGTCAAACATTAGTATTATGAAAGAACAGTTATGGTAAACAGCAGGAGGTGTGCGGTGCTTGCGTGCCCAGAGTTTCGCAGCGTGTCGTGCCGCTTTGATTCGAGCGACAAGGCAACCAGCAGCATCAGCATCACCGAGCCAACAATTCGACCAGACGGACAGGATCGCAGGAAGGAAGGTAGGATTTTTGAGCCAAGCATTCTCGAATCTGAACATATGGGACTTGGGGAGAGAGGTGGGAATGGTTGCTATAAGAGGAACGTGATCAGTGGTTGCGCCCAGCCTTGACGACAAGGAACAGTTGGGGAACATGGCGCCGAAATCAGTGTTGATGAAGGCCCTGTCCAGGCGAGCCAGGGTGGGGGAGTCACGTTTGTTGCTCCAAGTGTAGAGCTTGTCAAGCAGGGGGAGCTCAATGATGGCCAGATCGTTGATGATGCCATTGAATCTGCCGGCAAGAGACCAATTGAAATTAGAATTGTTTTTGTCAGCAGGGGAACGGGTGAGGTTGAAATCGCCGATGACCATCCAGGCATGGTTTAGCGTTGGTTGAGTGTCCTTGAGTTCAGAGAGGAAAGCATCGGTTTCATTGTGGTTGGCCGGGGCATAAACATTGGTCAGGAAGAAAGAGTTCAGAGAGGAAAGCATCGGTTTCATTGTGGTTGGCCGGGGCATAAACATTGGTCAGGAAGAAAGAGTGGTCAGAGGTGGTAGAAGAGAAAGGAATAGCGAGGGTGTAGGCGCCGATGGTGGGGGTACCTGCAGAGAGGACCGCTGGGTTCCAGGCGGTGATGATGCCCCCCTGGAACCATCAGCGGGGGCAGCGATGAACTCACTCAGAAATGGGGGAAGGAAAGTGCGGCATTTAGCTGGGGTTACAGCAGCTTCGATTCTTGGAGGCAAGCAATGTGAGGCCGTGATACAGAGAGGGTATCACGTACAGCGTCGCATTTTTCAGATTGGCCAAGACCACGGTCATTCCAGGAAAGAAGGAAGTAAGAGAAGCGCATTCGATTCTGATTCAACATAAAGAAGTTACAAACGACTCGGAGGTACACGGGGGGTGGGGGTGGGGGGGGGGGTACAAGGGAAGCATAACCTAAAGACAACGAAATTGGAATTGAAAACATACAAGGTAGTCACCATCACGGCCATGGCCGGAGGGGGTGAAGACACTGTCCTACACACAGGCAGGCACTCAGCTACCTCTAAACATAAATTGCAGGGGATGCGCTTCGGATAGTGGTGGCACCTGGGGCGGCGCCCTGCTGGTGGTGGAGCCCCTCATGTGGCTGCAGAGGAAGCAGCGGCGACCTCGACAGCTAGGCGGTCAGAGCAGGACAGGCTGGCGGCCTTGGCAAGCCGGCCGAGGTCAAGCGCCCCCAAGGCGTTCTTCCGCTTTAGGATCCCCGTTGTCGGTGTTTCGAACATCCGACTAGTAAATTTGTATATTGCGCGTCTGATCCGGATGGTGTACTAAGATGACACAGGATTATCCTAGTTCGGGCTGAATGTCTCTATGTCCAGTTTCGGGCTGCTCGTGTTACTAGCACTGAGTTTGTAGTAGGGGGTTACAAACTGACGAGAGAGGGAGGAGCTCCCAAGTCTCTGTGGTTCGATTGCTCGATGCTTCTACTGCTCAATCTATTGGTTGATTGATCTCTCTCTCTGAACGGTGCCCTGCCTTCTCTTTTATAGACCAAGGGGAGAGAACAGGATACCAAAGACCGAGAGAAGGGAAGAGAGAAAAAAGAAAGAGAAATAAGGCTCCTAGGGGTGTGCCGTCCTCCTCTTCGCGTGGGTCCCGCTGATCTTGTAGATCGTGGTGGCAGCGGCGTTGCACCGGGGTCCTGTTGGCCGCTGCGGCATACGTGCGGGCGTCGTGCGTCGTTCTTGTCTTTCATCCCATCCGAGCGAACGGAATGGTCAAAGGGTCCCCTGACAGGGGCCATACGGGGGGTTGGCGGTACAGTGCCAGTCAACTGACGCCGGTTGATTGACGTTGGACGGTGGTTAGGCAGGGAGTTGGCAGCACAGTGCTGGCCTGTTAACGCGGTGGGCGACGTGAGTCTCCCAGCATGGCCTGATTCGACCGCCAGTTGCATCAGGACGACGCGCCCGAGACGTGCTCCTGGGTGTGCGTCTCCACGTCGTAGTGGTTGAAGCGGTTTAGGTCCCACCCTGGGGCCACTGCTTTTGTCCGGTAGCAAATCCGACCCTCAGGGAGCGGGCGACGCGGAAATCTCTCCCTAGGGGCTGGGCGAGACGGAATCCGACCCTCGGGAGTCGGACGAGGCGGAGCCCTTCCCGTGGGACCGGACGAGTCGGAGCCCGCGCTGTGGTGTCGGAGGAGTCGGAGCCCACACCTTGGGGGCGGACGAGGCGAAAACCTCGTCCTTAGAGTCGGACGAGGCGTGGCCCGGGCCCTGGGGGTGGGATGAGGCCGCAGTTGCGTCCTTAACCATCGGATGAGCCGATGCGACGCTCGTTAATCCTTTGGCTCGGATGCCTGGGTATAGATATCCGACGCCCGTCCCTTGATCTGCTTCTTAAGCGCCGCCGAGCAAGCCACCAGACTCTCCTGGAGCGCCTTGCGCTGGATGGCCATGGCCGCCACGGGAACGAAGGAGCTGGCACGGGAGGGGGCCATAGGCCTGGGGTGATGGCCACACCGGGGGGGCATGGGCGGAGCCTCAGAGCGAGCAGGGGAGCCGACTAGAGAGTTGGGTGGAGCAGGTGGGGACTCATCCTCATACCCCGGGAGGGCGAGGATGGTGGCGTTGGAGTAGGCAAGGTGAGGGGTGGGGAGGAGATGGCGGCGGAGTCAAAGAGTGGATGTACGGGGAGGGCCCAAAGAGATTCATCTTGAAAACAAGCGAAAGTGTACACCCAGGGCAACAGAATAGATGGCACAGAGGATGTATGGGGCTGGGCGAAGATGGGGCCGTCCTCGTTGACGAGGGCGTAGGCGATCTGGCCGGCACGTTCCATGTCGCCCTCCGGCATCCAGAGGACTCCACTGTTGGCGACCTCCGAGTCACCGGGAGACGCCATGCGGAACGGAGAGCCGTAGGAGTCCACCTCGTCCTCGTCCACCGTGTCCCCCCCGTACAGCGAGTCGTCGTCAGCCCGGAGGGAGAAGCTATCGATGTCATCCATGCCGCCAGCACCAGGAGGGGGGGCACGCACCGAGGGGGAGACACCGGGGACGGGGGGTCACGGTCATCAGACGGCGCCACCACGTCAGGGACGCGGGCAGGGCAGGTGGGGGACGCAGCGCAATGCACCTCCAAGCAGCGGGTGGGCGTCGGAGAGAAAAAGCAGTCGTCCAGTCGCAACAGAGGACAAGGCAGCCGCCTCTGCGATGGACGAGTCAGTGGCAGGGGGGTCAGCCGTAACAGGAGGCTGGGTGGAGGTGGACGACAGGAGGTAATATGGGTGGAAGGCGCTGGTGGCGGTCGGAGTGATGGTGATTGGGGTGCCCAAGGCGGGGGTGGCCACGGGAGGGGTGGGGGAGGAAAGGCGGTAGGGCCGGACGGCGACCCGGCCAGGGGGGTGTCCCTGCGAGGCAGCCTCCGGGGGGACTTGCAGGAGCGCTCCATGTGCCCGTTGGCACCGCACCAGGTCCCGTCAAGAGCTCATGAAGTGGTCAGGAGCCAAACACCTGAAGCAGGCAACAGGAGGAGGACGGAAGGCTTTGGGAGTGACTTGCTTCGGAGGGGGAGGGCCGGGGCTTAAAACGACGTCCCGGAAGGAGCGGCGGGGAACAGTAATGCCAGCGTTGGGCTCGAGATTCAGGCATGTCGCATCGGCGTTAACCAACCCCGGTTGAGCAATAACCCCGGCGTTGGGCTTGACGGGCGACAGTCCCATCGAAGCTGTCCTTGGCCGAGTACGTGTCGAGATGAGGTAAGGGGAGAAGTGGAGGGAGAGGAGGGTTGGAGTCAGACGCGAGCTGCAGCAGATACGCTGACCTCCTGGGGTGGATTTGCTGCTGCTGGTGCAGGGGAGGCTTGCTGGAGGATTCGGCGCAGCATTGAATCAGATAGGGAACAATTGACTGCTCAGCGGCGGGACCAGATGGTGGTGTGTTAATGGCGCCGCTAGTAGTCATAGTCAGCCTTGCCAACTCACCCTCCGTACTACAACGGCTAGCGTGAAGAGAAATTTCAAAAATTTCGCAGCCCAGACGGTCGGCGAGGCTACAGAACATGGCGACCGCCGGACTGGCCATGGACCCGTATCAGTTCACGGTGTGATCCATTGCGGCTCTATCCAACCAAACGCCGACCAAGGAAATCTACGGCAAAAAGCATGTGTAAATTGATTACCGGAATCGGATAGCGCTGTGAACTGATTACGGGCATAAAGTTCCGAACCAAACAGCACCTGTGTGTGTACGTACATACGTATATGTGTCAACAATATACCCTCCGCCACCTTTGGCCCTTTCCCCTCCTTTCCCTTTCTCTGTGCGACTGTGCCTTCTCTTCCAGTCTTCCGCCTCTCTCTCTCTCCCCCTCCCTCCATTCACCTCTTTTTTTTTTGCCTCAACTCTTTCGAGTACAAGTTGTAGTATCTGAACGTACACACCAACTCACACCACCACACGCACATAAACTCACACACACACACCCTAGTGTGCACGCTAGACCTACACCTATACGAAGAGGCTGCACGTGGCTGAGAGATATCCGAAGTCAATCCGGCTTCGCACGTGATGGGCACGTCACACTGACCATTGTGGCACATCCACGCGTGAGACTGCAGATACATATGACCTGCAAATTTATTAATGGGGGAAAACCCCTAGAGGCACGCGAGTGTCGATCCCAGGGATCGAACTCACGCCCGACCACTGGCACACCTGGCGAGCAAGCCAACCGAGTCTTCAACAAAAGGTCCCAAGTTCCCGGCAATTGGGGCCCGCCGCAGCGCTGCTAGGCTACGCAACCATGGCCAGATCCGTCTGCGCCGTCGGCGCCCCTACCGTGCCATGTCCGGATCCACCCATGGCGCGGCATTAGCGCCGCCACCCGCCTTGGTTGGGTCCACCATCCCCCGCGCGTTTCGTGCCCAGGTCGGCAGCTCCAGCTTCTATGACTCCACTCTATCCCCTCTCCCTCCCCGCGCCTCAGCCTGTGGGTGGGTCGGAATGGCTCAAGAGTCCAGTCGTGGAGCCAACGAATCCACACCATCGGTGTCCTAAGGCATGCTTCTTATAATATGTATGATGGTTTCAGTGCCTCATCGTGTGTTTGTGTTTCTTGACTCTTGTTGTTCATCTGGATCTTCGTTTGTTGGTCCTGTGTACAAGGTTCGGAAACATCCGATAGGTATAGCTACAGCCTAGCTGAATAGAATTTCGGCATCCTTTATCGACTATAATCTAGTAAAGTCTAGTACAAGTACAACTGATTGATTCACACGCATACATGCCAGAGCAGATGGTATGCACACGTTTTAATCAATTATTTTCGGATTAAGTCCACTTTTGGTCCTTCAACTATTGTGTTGGTCTAATTTTAACCCTCGACTACAAAACCGTCTGTTATTGGTACCCCAACTGTCAAAACCGTTCACTTTTAGCATCTGGGCGGGGGCAAGGCTGTTTTGACCGACGTTGAGCGGTTTTGACCACGCCACGCTGGCATTGACCGCCACGTAGGACCCTGGCCTGCATCTCAGCGACATATGGGGCCCGCGCGTCACCCTTTCATTCCCTCTCTCTCCTTCCTCCGGCTCCAGCAGCTCCAGTCGAGCATGGGCGCCTCGCTGCTCGCCGCCTGACCGCGCCTCTCCGCATGGCGACAAAGTTGAGGTGGGGCGAGTAATCGAGGAGCACGACGAACTCCCTGTATGTCGGTCGGTCGATCCGCCGACTAGACTCGGCGTCTGTGGCGCGTCTCCTGCGTGTTGCACCACCGTACTTCCCTAGTCCTACCCGCTTCTCCGTTGGTGCGAAGGTAAAGACACCAAAGTGGTCGTAGCTTGGTGAGCTGCGGATCTTGCGGTTGCACTTGCACACCTGCATACGGCAAGGGCACCGCTGGCTCTCGCTCCCACGTTCTATGGGATGGACTCGGAAGCAATGGCGCAAGACTGCGGTTGTCCGGCCGGTGGCGGCGACGAGTTCGACTCCACATGCGGTGCCGACTCTCTCCGCCTTGCTCGTGGCCGCCGCCATCCATCTTTGCCGGGCTTGGCGGCGGCTCCTTGATCACGGCCTCCGGGAGCTCCGCATGCCGCCATTGTCCCACCGGTGCTCGACGATGGCGCCGCTCCGGCCGGCGCGAAGAGCCTCGGCCTTGCCACCGTTGTTGTTCCGCCATGGTGCACCTACGGTGGCCTGGCGTGGCGGTGACCAGTGACGGCAATGGCCGGCCTAGGCTACCGCATGGCGGTGCCACCGCGGGGTCGAGGAAGGAAAGCGGCGGGGCGCCCCACGGTGCTCACCACCGACACCTCCAACTTCCGCGCCATAGTGCGGGGAGTTCACCCAAGCATCCCCGCCGCGCCCTTCGCGGCGCGCCGCGACGACCACGCGCTTCCCGCTTCGACCACCACCTCTTTCCCTTGCGCACCGCCACCGCTACCACCGGTACCATGAGCCCCGCCACGCTCCCACGATTGCCTCGTCGCTCCTTCGCAAGACAAGGTCCAGTCCGCGCGTCGTCCCCTACCCACCGAAGCTTCACCTCGCCTCCACGTCCTCACCGCGGCGCCGCCAACATCTCCATTGTGCCTACTTCCACCACCACCCCGGCAGACGACGGCCGGCGTGGCGTCGTCCAACGACGGCTACCACCGACTCACGGCCGCCTCGGCGTCCGCTCTTCTCGGGATGCAAAGCAAGATCACGGAAGCAACAACTACCACTCGTTCCATCGAGAGCTCCTCCCCGGTGACGGCAAGCACGCGACGCACTGAAGTGTTCGACCGCGGCATAGTCTGCATGCCGTCTTCCGCCACGAGGTGCGGAGGACGGTGGACTTCTTGGGTCTCACACGACGTCATGTTGGGCTCCCAAAGGCCACACGTGCACTTGCACCCGCATAGCGGCGGCGACGTCTTTGTCCGGCCTAGTCGGGGCACACGTCAAAATCACCGGGGCGGCGGGCGCGCAAGGCGACGTATTCTTCGACGCGGCCTCCGCTGGAGCGCAATCGGCGTAACTCGTCGGCCGACGGCTCCACAGCGACGACGACGACGACCCCGGTGGCGGCAACGGCGGGCATGAGAACCCAAGCTGGTGAGGGCGAGGCGCCCGTGCTCGACTGGAGCTGCTAGAGCCGGAGGAAGGAGAGGGAGGGAATGAGTGGGTGACGCGCGGGACCCACATGTCGCCGAGATGCATACCAGCGTCCTATGTGGCAGTCAACGCCAGCGTGGCGTGGTCAAAACCGCTCAACGTCGGTCAAAACAACCCTGCCCCCACCCAGGTGCTAAAAGTGAATGGTTTTGACATTTGGGGTACCGGTAATAGACGATTTTGTAGTTGAGAGTTAAAATTAGACCGACACAATAGTTGGGCCAAAAGTAGACTTAATCCATTATTTTATGTTATTTTAGTCCATATACATATGAATGATGGCTGCAAATTCTACTTAAATGTATCTGTGTAAGCTTTTGTACAAACCTGCAGATGCATCTGAATCGGTTCCATTGGATCAAGGCACATGCATCTGCACAATATATGGGCGTGTGCTGTCCTTGGGCGAGGACAGCAACAAAGACGCCTTCGTCCTCGCCACCAGAGGCGTGTTCCGACTTGTTCCACCTAGCCTATGCGGCGTCACTCAGCCACTGCCGCAGCCTGCACGTGGTGCAGGCTGGGTGCTGTCCGTGTTGGGATCTGCGCTGTTGTTTGCGATCTTCCTGGTCTGGATGACAGTATTTGGCGGCGGAGGACAGATTAAGAGAAGCTGTAACGAGTGCTTCCGCGAGATCAGTTGCTGCACCTTTTATTTCTGGGGAACCCGCAAGAGATCAGCTCGTATTACTAAGAAAAAGCGGTTAAGGTGGACAAAGCTTGCTGCATGCCGAGACTTGCCAGGCATATAAGGGCTGTTTGGTTTGCAGCGTGGCCCAGGCAGGTCCATTCGACCACCGGGCGCCCAAAATCGACGGCTTGGGAAGGTGCCTGGCCCAGGCACCTTTGCCAGGGTTAGCAGCCCTATATGGCCTGTTTGGTTTGCTCCTGGCCAGAGCTGCCTGGCCCAGGTAGAGCTCCCCGGCGTCCGATTTTGGATGCCTAGCAGGCACAAGGCAAAAACCAAACAGGTCTATATAGCTCTGGGGAAGGGAAGGTCGTGTGAACTAGCATGGGAATATGAGCGACTTTGAAGCACGCCTGCAGTTTCGTCGCTTCTTCCTCTGGAGGCTTCGTTGACCCTTGTTGCAGGTGAGTCTCATGAGCAGGTCTGCTTTGGACCGTGCTGCATGACGGTTTTTCAAATTGAGGATGACAAGTAAATGTGTGGCCCTTGGGCAGGGCGCTTTATTGTGTGTTTTGTTTTATGTTACTAAGATACTCCACTACTATGGTTTGTAATAATAATCATACTTAGTTTGTAAGATTTGAAACAATCGGTTTGTAAACTAAGTTATTGTAAGACTTCCGCTATTTCACTCGGATGCAAATTAATGAATAAACTGTTGTAATACTGCAATGACTCTGTAATGGATCCTGCTCAGAAAAATCGTGGATGATTCGGGGTTCTCCGAGGACACCCGACAGTCTTCTTAAGTTACCGGGAACATATGCATAGTCGTCAGAGGTCATTGGACAGTGACAGGTGCATGTGGCCCCTATAATTTAGGAGGTTCTGCCACAGAATGGTATCAGAGCGATCATTACAAAGTTTTTGTTGTATTGTTTTACAAAAACTTCAAAATGATTTGGGACAAACAAATTTAACTTGTTAATTTGGTCCAAATTGCTTCCGACTTATCTTTTTCATTCTCGCCATTCCTTATTTTGATTAAAAAGGCTTTGTATGGTGGAGTAGTAATATTGTTATGCCCTATATAATAAAAACTATTGTTTAAGTAAAATAGGAGTTTTGATGTTTAAGTTTCGTAAGGACGATTCATGCATCATGATTAATCCACTAGTTACTTACTGTTCCCCTTAGTCTGGGTTGAGTAGTGAAATCCATCCTTGCTGCTCTTTAAACTTTTATCAGATCGTCTTACTTTTATTAAACCTTGCTTTCGACAGTATGGCTCGTACCAAGGTAACACCCCTTAAGTCCGTTGGACCCAAAGGAGTTCCTCGTCACCAGCTTGCCCCTATGAGTGACGGTGCTAGCAGTAGCAGCTTTAGGCCTGATCTCCAGGCTGAGATACAGAGGCTTTCAGCAGAATTAGCACAGGCTACTTAGAGATAGGGCCTTGGATGCCATCCAGGTGGGCAAGTTACAGGATCAATTGAGGTGTCTCACCACCGCTCATAAGAACTGTGAGCGTATGTTAGTCCGTATGGTGGAAGGAAGAAATGAGGCTTGGCATAGAGAAGATGTAGCTAGAGCCCGAGCTCATGAGTTAGAGTTCTATGTAGAAGACTTAAAAGAATATTATACCAATCTGCATGAAGAAATCCATAGGCTGAACAATCTCTTGGATCCAAATTATGAGCCTCAAGCAGATGCAATGGACCCAGGTGTCATCATAGCAGATGATGATGAACCGGAAGAGGAAGAAGAAGATCCAGAAGTAGTAATGGTCAATGAAAGCGATAATGAAGGCGGAAATATTTCTGGGATGGATACCAATCACGAGGTATGAGGTGATCGAGGAGAAGAGTAGAGTTGTAAAATAGTGAGTTCTAGTTAAGTTGGGTAGTCTGGCTTAAGTGCAATTTGTGTATAAATAAGTGAACCCAATGTAATGTGTTTGTAATAAGCTGTTTTAATCGTTCAATAAAGGCTTGTGAGTAAAGTTTGGTTTGTTATGAACAAATGCGTCGTACTCGGGGTTTGACTATTCCTGGTTCTTCGCAAGACGAGGATGGTATTCCTGATCCGCCACCAGTTCCGCCAAATTTGGCTGATGCTATCATGACAATAGTCAATGTATTCATTGATAATGCTCGGTTGCTTCGGGAGTTAGCTCAAAGCAATCAAAATATGATGCAAGGGAACCGTGGTCGTAATCATCAAAGGCAAGAAGCTACGTATGTTGACTTCACGGATACACGACCACCAGTATTTACCAAGGCTGACGAACCACTTGAAGCTGATGATTGGCTTCGTACCATGGAGCAGAAGTTTGACCTCATTCCATGCCTTCGAGTTTTGAAGCTTTGCTTTTTCGCCCAATGACTTAGAGGTGCGGCCGAAGCTTGGTGGGCGAACCTTGTGGCTATGCAACCAGCCGGTATTGATTAACTTGGGTGAGTTTCCTTACCGCTGTGCCCATTATATTAGGAGGAGTTATGGCCATGAA
Organism: Miscanthus lutarioriparius; assembly: GCA_904845875.1. Classification (NCBI taxonomy): domain Eukaryota; kingdom Viridiplantae; phylum Streptophyta; class Magnoliopsida; order Poales; family Poaceae; genus Miscanthus; species Miscanthus lutarioriparius. Next base: position 28,981,078 of record CAJGYO010000014.1, on the reverse strand, counting down.
GCTTGATGAGTTTCTTGCTTTAAAGCAAGGTGATCAAACAATCATGCACTATGTGGGCAAGTTCAATCACCTTTCACAGTATGCACCTGAGCATGTTAACACAGATGCCAAGAAGAAGAAGTGGTTCATGCGTGGCCTTAATACCAAACATCAGACCATGATGACTACACCGCACCAATGTCACGTATCATGAGGCGATTAACATTGCTATTGCCGGAGGAGAAATATCGGCGATATAAGGAGATTAAGAAGAAAAAAAAGCGTGCCATCCGGATCTTTCGGTGGTAATCAAAAGAGGCGAAGATAATCTATCATCCAGTGAATCACTATCGTCCTCCTTATCGTCCGCCATGATTCCAAGCCGGTCAACGACCAAATGTAAAATCTGTCGTGACTTATCCAAACTCTAGTGATCAAATGTTCACGGTGTTTCGTGCTCCAACACCCCAAGGCCACAATTACCCATGTTTCAATTGTGGAAAGTCCGGTCATTTCTCTAGGGAATGTCCAGTATCCTAAGATATAATCCAAATTTTTGAAGGCTCCGGAAATCAACAATGAGGTCAAGCTCGAGAACAAGAACAATAACCAAAAGGCTCGGAAGGGCAAAGATGAAAAGAAGATGGGGCGGGTTTTCTATACTCAAGTGGGGAGATTCGGAAGGGAACCCGTGATCTTTGGGTATGTTTCGTCAGCCGATCATCCTGCAGATTATGCTTTTTGATTCTGGTGCATCTCATACATTCATCAATAGAACCTTTGTCATAAAGCATTAAATTCCAATTGGGGCAAACAAAGGAAAATTTCTATATCTGATGATCCTGGGGGGCGATACATTTACTAAGGAAATGGTGTACCAGGTATGCATAAACCTGGGTGGGCACATTTTTTCCACCACCATGATTATTCTAAAAGATCAGGATATAGATGTGATCTTGGGAATGAATTAGATGTATCGACATAAAATAAAGTATTGTAGATACTTTGAATAGAACAATAAGGTTGAGTTTGCCAGATAGTAATTCTCAGCTTCTTATCCAACTTCCAATCTTAAAGAGATCAGTGGAAAAAGTTTGTGCAACTTCCGTCAAGGAGATTAGAGATATCCCTGTAGTTTGTGAATTTCCAAATGTTTTTCCTGAAAATTTACCCGGTCTACCATCTGATAGGGATGTTCAGTTTAACATAGATCTAAAACCTGGAACAGCTCCGATCTCTAGGAGAGGTTATAGGATGCCTCCCAAGGAATTAGCCGAGTTGAAGACTCAATTGCAAGAGTTGATTGATAAGGGGTTTATCCAACCTAGTTCGTCACCTTGGGGATGTCCTGCATTTTTTGTGAAAAAGAAGGATGAGACCCTGAGATTGTGTGTTGACTATCGTCCATTGAATGAAGTGACAATTAAAAATAAATATCCCTTACCTAGGATAGATTTACTTTTTTGATCAAGCTGGCGGAGCTAAAGTTTTCTCCAAGATTGATTTGAGGTCAGGTTATCATCAAATCAAAATTAAGCTGAAGATATTACCAAAACGGCATTTACCATCATATATGGATTATATGAATACCTGGTAATGTCTTTTGGTTTGATTTAATGTCCCAGCTCATTTCATGTATCGATGAATTCAATATTCATGCACGAAAGCTGGACAAATTTGTCGTGGTCTTTATTGATGACATCTTAGTATATTATAAGAACAAGAAAGAACATGCTGAACATGTCGAGAAAGTTGAGTTTTGTTATTCATGTCCGTGTGTTTTTAGGCTGAGACGTAGCTAGCATGTTGGGAGTGCTAAAATTTGCTAAATGGCGGTAGCCCAGCTGAAAAGAATTTGGCATCCTTTATCGACTAATCTAGTCCAAGTACAAATGATTGATTCGCAAACACAACATGTCAGAGCAGTTGGTATGCGCACGTTTCAGTCAATTATTTTCTGATCTTTTTAGTCCATATATCTATGAATGATGGCTGCAACAAATTCTGCTTAAATATATATGTATAAGCTTACTAAATGCCCGTGACTGAATTGGTTTCCATTCGGTCAATGCACATCTGCAGAGATTGTGTTCAATTCCTACTATGCGTGTTCGTATACTGTTTAGTGTTTGTAAAAGGTTTGAGGTGTGTGTTCTGAAGAAAAACAAAATGCATGCTACGAGATTTGAAATAAAAACAAAGCATATTTTTTGATGATCTGCGATTAGCCGATCAGGACTGCCTGGACATATACTGTGTTTTGACATTTCCCAACTACTAATGCAGAGATGCGTGCCATCCCTCTCGGCCATGCTGTTCAACTCGGTTGACTCGGCGGCGACCATGAAGCTCGCCGTTCCTCTCTCTCTTGAGTCTACTCAGTCGTCGACCTCTGCTCAGCACCAGCCTGGGCCCCTGCTACCAGTTGCCATGGGAGCAGGGCACGTTTTACCTTGAGCGTATCAGCGCAGGATCCTTTGTCACCATGGCTGCTCACCCAGATGGCTCAGGCCGAGTCTTCTTGTCCAGCCAGGACGGAAAGATCTGGCTGGTCTCAATGCCTCATCAGGGATCTGGGTGACCCTGCATTCTGACAGTCCGTTCCTTGACATCTCGGATCGAGTGCACCATGATGCGGTGCTCGGACTGGTCGGCATGGCGTTTCACCCAGAGTTCATGACCAATGGACGCTTCTTCGTCTCATACAACTGTGACAGCAGCACCTCACCGGTCTGTGGTGCCGGCACGTGCTGGGGTTCTGCTGCGGAAATGGCTCCCAGCTGTGCAGGTATCAGCTTGTCGTCTCCGAGTTCTCTGCTAAAGGTGGCACTGACTATTCGAAGGTAACAGATTTCCCTTTCTATTTCTATGAGTCCTATTCACTTAAAATGGAATTAGATTTTTGAGTAGTACAAAGTACATAGATGTTGTAGGAACCTGAAGATTCAAGGATTGCCTATTGCTTTGCTCTAGTTAATTTTCTGCTCGTTCATCTGCATATTATAATTTCAATTTGCTAGGCAACTCGCGCTTATTCATCAGAAGTGAGGAGGATCTTCACCATGGGTTTGCCCTACCCGCACACATCATATTCCTACCAGCATCATGGCGGACAGATCCTGTTCGGCCAAGTGACAGCGATGGATATCTGTACCTAGTTACTGGCAATGGTGATTTCTCAAAGAAGCGGGAGGTCATTTTTGGCAAAATCCTAAGGTTCTATGTTGGAGGTATGGCAGGTATGCAAGCGCTTCAACATATCCTTATTATCTACCAGCATGTGTCATTATTGCTCTGTGGTTTCAGGTTCATTTGTCTACCTGTGATTTCCAGGAGAAAACAGATGGACAAGTGACCGTGCCACTCGAGATAGAGAAGCCAGAGATCTTTGCTGCGGGTCTGAACAACCCAAACGGATGCAGTTTCGACTCCAACAGGCCTGCCTACTTGTACTGTGCGGACGTCAATGAGGTACAGATATACTACATGCTTATCTTTTTCATTGAGCATTCATTCTGGTCAGCTATTGATTCGAATCTGAATTTTCCTGAAAATTGATATGCAGAAAGCAGTGCGAGCTAGTGCATCTTATCACGAGGGGTAGAAACTACAGTGGCTCCTCAATGAAGGTGACTGTCTCCACATCATCAACCACGGCCGTCCGCTGATGGCAGGATGCCATCGATCGTTGGTGGTCTCATGTATAGAGGGTCTGCAGATCCCTTGCTGAAAGGAAGGTACAGAGATGATAAACATATCACTTTGCTGTGTAATTGGTTCGTACAAGGTACACTGTACTCACATGTCTGATCATGTTACATTACATGTGCTTGGATGTAGGTATCTGTATGTTTATGCCTCCAGTGTGTGGGCTGGCGTGGATGCCCTTGAGAGCAGGAGCAGCAGGCGCAGCGCCTCTGCTCAGGTCCCCATCGTCAGGTGCTCCAGGAGCAGCCCTGTGCCCTGCAATGGCTTCATCGGCATCACTGGGCGTGTGCTGTCCTAGACGCCTTCGTCCTCGCCACCAGAGGCGTGTTCCGACTTGTTCCACCCAGCCTATGCGGCGTCACTCAGCCACTGCCGCAGCCTGCACGTGGTGCAGGCTGGGTGCTGTCCGTGTTGGGATATGCGCTGTTGTTTGCGCTCTACCTGGTCTGGATGACAGTATTTGGCGGCGGAGGGCAGATTAAGAGAAGCTGTAATGAGTGCTTCCGCGAGATCAGTTGCTGCACCTTTTATTTCTGGGGAACCCGCAAGAGATCAGCTCGTATTACTAAGAAAAAGAGGGTGAGGTGGACATGGGAGCTTGCTGCATGAGGGCGAGTGGACAATGGAGAACTGTGCTTGATGCATGCCGAGACTTGCCAGGCATATAAGGGCTGTTTGGTTTGTAGCGTGGCCCAGGCAGGTCATTAGACTGCCGGGCGCCCAAAATCGACGGCCTGGGAAGGTCCCTGGCCCAGGCACCTTTGCTACTGTTGTTAGTAATAATGTCACTGCTATTGTTGTCAGTAGTAATATCACTAGTGGAAAACAGACCTTTGATCCTCGGTCAAAATGGGTTCTAGTCCCGGAATTTTTTGCGTCCGGGACTAGAGATACCTTTAGTCCCGGTTGGTGGCTCCAACCGGGACTAAAGGTTCCTGCCCAACGGCTACTGCGCCAAACAGAGGTGGCAGTGACCTTTAGTGCTGGTTGGAGCCACCAACCGGGACTAAAGGTAGACTTTTACTCTCGGTTGGTGGCTCCAACCGGGAGTAAAGGTCTACTCCCGGACCGGGGGTTGGAAAGTTACCTTTAGTCCCGGTTGGAGCCACCAACCGGGACTAAAGGTCCCCCTTTATATCCCGGCCGTCTCCTTCTTCCTCCCCGAGCCCGAGCTCAGCACATTTTGAAGCTCACTGCACTAGTGTTCTTGCTTCCTCCCTCTATTGTTCCTCCATCCATTCTTCGATTCCTCCATCGATTTCTTCGATTCCTCTGTCGATTCTTCAGTCGTAAAGGTTACCAATCTCATACTCTCATTTTTCACCATTGTCTTATCTCATTTTGTTCACTATATATATATGGTTCTTTATTGTGTTTTTTTTTTCATTTGTAAGCAATTTGAGCTCAAAATCACTTCAAGCTTGCATATTTACATGAAAGAAGGTTAAAGTAGCTAGTTGAACTTGCGGACCGTGTTCATCTCGGCGAGCATGTTCTCTGCCGAGCGATAACGGACGTCAAGGATGAGCTTTGATTCTACGAGGGAGAGCGGCAACGGTCGTGGAAGACCGTGTTCCCTTCCTCGTAGAATCGGAGCTCTTCCGTGGCCAAGTACGGTATCGTCCGGTGGAGAAATGCTCGCCGAGATGATCACGTAAGCAAGGTCAACTAGTACGGATGGTTATTTATTCACACGTCCCGATATCGTCGCAGTAGTTTGTCAATCATCGTACCCAAACGTAGTATATATATAAATATAAACGATAATCGATTGTTATGTGTGTACACTCCCATTCTTTTGTTAATTTGTGGAAATATCATATGAATTACTTACCTACCGCAGTAAAAGACGAGAACACAATGACCATGGCCACGGCAAGCAGAGCAGTGTTAAACGCTATGAAATCTTTAAACTTCAAGTTTGCATATTTACATGAAGGAAGGTTAAAGTAGCTATTAAAAACTAGTATTCACCGTTCATTTGTAGCGTGCATAGCACACTTCATTGTTTAGAGATATAGAGAATTTTAGAGTTTTTTTAATTTTATTTGTTTATAAAATGAGAAATTTATAGTGTATTAAAAATGAGTATAGAGAGTAGATGACAACTGCTTCCGGGTCCTCGGTCTCTCATGGGTTTCCAAAGCGACTTAGGCCGGGCCTCCCACTCATTGCATGCGACAAGTGTTGTGATGAGACGAAGATTGTGATGGAGTACCGAGTGAAAAAGGAGGGTCCTAACAAGGGTCGTATTTTCTACAAGTGTCCGGATCACAATGTGAGTTATTTTATCGTATTTAATGACTATGGTTAGTTTATACCTATTTTCATGATGGTTGTGATTAAAGTTCTAATTTTACTGTTTTAATTTAAATTGGGATGGCCTTTGGATGTTAGAGCTTCTCTTGGGAGGAAGAGTATCTTTGAACTCGTGCAAAAATATCTTACTGTGATGAGATATGGCGGCTAATGAGGCGATGATCCGGTAGAAGAAACCTAAAGATGTTGAACAAGCGGGGATCATGCATTTTAGTTGGGATTGGTCATGAAATCCTTGTCTTTCTTTGAAGTGCATTTTAGCTTTAGTGTTTTTAGTGGTAGTTGGGATTATCTACATTGTAGCGAGGATTTCTTAAATTTATAACTTTTGTGGTGGTATGCATGTTGTATAATTAACTAATTATGTTCTAGGTTTTAATACGGTATTTATGTCATGTAATACAGATGAGTCGGCATTGGATGTACAATGCTGATCGTCGCTCCCAAGAGTTCATGGACGGCGTGCATTCTTTGTTACGTGCGGCCGAGGCAAACAAACGCGATGATTTCATGTGCGGCCCATGTGCCGTATGTAAGAATACGGTGGAATATCCTTGCTCAAGGACTCTTCATTCACACTTGTTCAAGTCAGGTTTCATGCCAAACTATATTTATTGGACGAAGCACGGAGAAACCGGCGTTGTAATGGAAGAATATGAAGAAGAACAATGGGACGACAATGATATTATTCCCGATGGTGCGTGCTTCAATGATACTGCAATAGGAGAAGCTGAAGAAGAGGTAGCCGCAGAAGATGAGTCTGCTGATGATCTTTGTCGAGGTCATTCGTGGCCTTTACAAAGAGAATGTGAAAGTGAAAAGGAGAAGATCAAGTTCGAAAGCGGATGCTAGAAGATCACAAGAAATTGTTGTACCCAACTTGTGATGCGAGGCGAGAAAAAGTTGGGAACCACACTAAATTACTTGCAATGGAAGGCAAAGAATGGTGTATGTCGATAAGGGATTTGGAGAGTTACTAAAAATCTAAAAGAAGATGCTTAGAAGGACAATGAATTGCCCGCCACTACCTACTGAAGCAAAACAAGTTGTATCGTCCTATGGGGCTAGAAATCGAGAAGATACATGCATGTCCTAATAACTGCATCCTCTACCGTGGCAAAGAGTACGAGAAATTGGATGCATGCCCGGTATGCCATGCATCGCGGTATAAGATCAGACGAGATGACCCTGGTGATGTTGAGGGTGAACGTCCGTGGAAGAAAATCCCTGCCAAGGTTATGTGGTATGCTCCTATAATACCACGCTTGAAACGTCTGTTCAAAAACAAAGAACATGCAAAATTGTTGCGATGGCACAAAGAAGACCGTAAGGTAGACAATATGTTGAGACACTTTGCTGATGGGTCCCAGTGAAGAGCAATCGACAGAGAATTCCCGGAGTTTGCAAATGACGCAAGAAACTTAAGGTTTGCTTTAAGTACATATGGTATCAATCCTTTTGGAGAGCAGAACAGTAGTCATAGCACTTGGCCCATTACTCTAAGTATCTACAACCTTCCTCCTTGGTTATGCATGAAGCGGAAGTTCATTATGATGCTGTGCTCATCCAAGGCCGAAGCAACGACAATGACATCGATGTGTACACGAGACCACTTATTGACGAACTTCTCATTTTGTGGAATAAAGAAGGTGTACGTGTGTGGGATGAGTACAAGCAGAACACTTTGATCTGCGAGCATTGTTGTTCGTAACAATCAATGATTGACCTGCTCTAAGTAATCTTTCGGAGACGATCAAACAAGGGATATAATGCATGCACACCTTTGCCGGTGATATTAGAGGTGTATTCTTGAAAAAATGTCGAAAGGTCATGTACCTTGGCCATCGTCGATTTCTTCACGCAAATCACCCCGTAAGAAAGAAAGGCAAGCATTTTAAAGGGAAGGCGGAGACCACGACCAAGCCTCGCATAACCCGAACCGGTGAGGATGTACTCGATATGGTCAATGATGTGAAAGTCGTCTTTGGAAAATGACATGGCAGCCAACCTATTCGAACAATGCTAACGGTCACGCACCCATGTGAAAGAAGAAGTCCATATTTTGGGAGCTACCCTATTGGCAAGTCCTAGAGGTCCACAGCTCGATCGACGTGATGCACTGACGAAGAATCTTTGTGTGAACTCGCTAGGCTTCATGGGTGTGTATGGAAAGCCTAAGGACACATTTGAAGCACGACGGGACTGCGTTGTTTGAGAGAAAGAGACAACTGCATCCGAGAGAAGGCAGATGATGGACGCCATTACTTACGATCCTGCCGACCACGCTCTAAGCAAAGAGGAGAAGGAAATCATGTTTGAATGCTTAAACAACATCAAGGTACCATCTGGATTCTCCTCGAATATAAAGGGTATTATAAATGTGCGAGAGAAGAAATTACGTAACTTAAAGTCCCATAGTATCACGTTCTCATGGCCATAATTACTTCTAGTTGCATTAAGAGAATTCTATCTCCAAATGTCGTCTAGCCACCGTGAAGCTATGTGCATTCCTCAATGCAATTTCTCGAAGGCAATTGATCCAATTGATCTAGCTAAACTACAGAATGATATGGTTCAATGTCTGCGTCGACTTTGAGTTGGTGTTCCCTCCTTCCTTCTTTGATATCATGACACACCTCCTAGTTCACCTAGTCAAGGAAATTTTCATTCTCGGTCCTATGTTCCCTACAACATGTTCCCCTTAGAGATTCATGGGAGTCTGAAGAAATATGTTCACAACCGTGTGCTCGCCGAGAAGGAAGCATCGCCAAGGGCTATGGAGCAGAAGAAGTCATTGAGTTACGTGTTGACTTTATTCCGACCTTGACTCGATTGGTGTTCTGAATCGAGACATGAGGGGAGACTAAGCGAAAGGGACACTAGGGAGGAAAATATATATTGGTACTGGCAGATGATTATTTCAATAAAGCGCACTACACAATTTCTGAGAACTCCTCTTTGGTAGATCCGTATATTGAGACACACAAGGATCTCTTACGATCCGAGTTTCGAGGGAAGGCTGAAGCTTGGATTACGCGTAAGCACATGGAAACTTTCGGCGGTTGGTTGCGAAAAAAATGTCAAGGTGATGAGAGCATCCATGAGCAAGCTCAGTATTTATTGGCTATGCAACCATCATGGCATATCGTCACATACAAAGGGTACGAGATAAATGGGAACATATTCTACACGATAGCCCAAGATAAAAGGAGTACCAACCAAAGCAGTGGTGGCGCATAGATGCCACAGACCGAATGGGAATAAGCGGACATATTATGGACGCATAGATGAAATATGGGAACTAGAATATGCACCTACTTTGAAGATCCCATTGTTCAAGTGCCAATGGGTCAAGGTGACCGGGGGCGGGGTGTGATGAACAACGAGTATGGAATGACAACGATGAGACCTTAGTAATATTGGGTACAAAGAGGCGAACCATTCGTCCTTGCCAAGGATGTGAATCAGGTGTTCTATGTCAATGATATGTTTACCAAACCAAAAAGAGGGAAAAACGATAATGACTCAACCAAAGAGCCAAAGCGCCACATAGTTCTTTCAGGGAAAAGAGTCATCGTGGGAATTGAGGACAAGTCGGACATGTCAGAAGATTATGAAAAGGATGACCGAATTCCGCCCTTCAAAGTGAACAAAGACCCTATCATCTTGGTAAATGATGAGGACACTCCATGGTTACGACGCGATCATAACCAAGGGACATACGTAAAGAAGAAGTTCACTGCTGTGCCCACTTGATGATATAGTGTTTTAATGTAGTGTGTGTTTGAGATATTATGTAATAATTGTGAATTCAGATGTTTATTATGTCGTGTTTCAAATTAAATCAATGTTTGATTTGGTGGGATTTCTCTCTCGAAAAGTTAAATTAGGATATTGAGTGACAAAAAATCATGGCATTAACGTTAAAATGATGTGAAAACAAATTTCATGTCCAAAACCAATAGTTTTAATAATTTTAATTAAACACTACATTTTTGCATTAACGAAATAATAAATATTAGTTACATTATGTTTTATAATTATAACAAAAAATAAAAAAGTTAGGTTATAGATTTTTCCTATGTGTAATAAAGAAAAAGAAAATCCATATTTTTAACAAAATAATTTTATGCCTTTTATTTAATTTACTATGTATTTAACAAGACTATTGCATTTCTATTAAAAATTTTGCTTAAAGCACAAAGGGAAGCGAAGCTGCAGCCCACCTTTACTCCCGGGTGGGAAGCCCACCCGGGAGTAAAGGTGGGTCAGCATTGCGGGTCATCAAATTTTTTTTTTTTGCTCCCGGTGCGTGTTATTAACCGGGACCTTTACTCTGTTGGTAACACGCACAGGGAGTAAGGACCTTTACTCGGTCGATGAAATGGCACCGGGAGTAAAGGGTGTAACATATATATGCAGTGCCATCTTCTTCCTTGCGTTCTTCGCTGATTCCTCTCCCCCTGCGCCCACGCCACCCGGCCCGCCACACCGAGGACGCCGCCGCCACCCCGCCCGATGCCGGTCGTCGCCACCGCCTCGCGTGCGTCCGTGGTCCCCACGCCACCCGCGCGCCGACGACCTCGCGGCGCCAGCTGCTGCCCGCCCTAGCCCGATGCGTGGGCCACACTGTACCCTCCAGCGCATTGACACGACGCGACGACGAGGCCGCCAACATGCGGGGCTTCCTCTACTCCATTCCCGAGGTACGTACGTATGTTCTACGACGGCAACGATTCTCCGCGACCATCGTATGTGCGTGCTTGGTGGTTCGTAAGTTTGTTCGTGATTTGGCGATCTTGAACAATGCGGTGGCGGCGCTGATGTCGGGCGATCTTGAACAATTAGGGGAAGGTGTGCTTAGCTAGCTAGCTGCAGATCTGACATCGATCCTAGGTATAAGTTTCATGGCTAATTAATTCGTATGTGTATGTGTGTTGTTAAAATTTTATTTTATAAATGGAAAGATCAAAGGTGGAAGTTTGTTGCAATTTAAAATGGAAGGTAGTTCGATGGCATCTCAAAATGCGCGGCATCTACTTAAAGAGCTAGCGAAATGGAATCGGAGTTCTCTTATGTGACCCAGCTGGGCTGCTTGAGTTATTATATATTGTTACGATTACATAAGCTGGTACAACAACGTCTGATTGGGGTCTAACGGCATGGAATACTGGATAGTTGGACCACAAGTTAGGGCCCCTTCAATTAGTCAGGAATGGAGCTGGGAATTATTCCGGCTTACCAACATTATACAAATTAGTGAACCATTTCGACCGAGTACTCCCGGCTGGTGGCTAGCATATGTATACGGCCCTTGGTATATAAGCGCCATGCGTTTCTATGTATACGGCGGAGCACTGCCGCCCTCGTTCGCCCTAGGGTTTAGGGTTTATACGGCGGAGCACCGCCGCCCTCGTTCGCCCTAGGGTTTAGGGTTTATACGGCGGAGCACCACCGCCCTCGTTCACCCATGTGTACAAACATATATACGGCGGAGTGGAGCACCGCCACTCTCGTCACACCACCCTCTCTCGCGGCCTAGTCGATCAACATTCGTATTATCGTTATCGTTAACGCTAAACAATCACACTAGGGCGAACCGCGTTGTTGATGTCACCGACGTGGTTCACCCTAGTCACCGACGCATAATTCGCCCTCTACCGATTATGTATAGCCCTAATTCGCCTAGTATCGACGTGATTAAGCCCTAGTGTGGCGAATTGCGTCCCATGCTTAACGAGGGCAAGATTTAATAATGCATATTGTTCAGTAGATTTTACGCATGTAAGCAAAGATTTGACGTACTATATATTGGTTTTGTTTTTTGAAGCTAGATGGCCGACCGAGAAACATGGATGAGGAGGAGATGATGATGAATTTGATCAACACCGACACTCAAGTTGCGGCGATCATGGTGCTAAAAATAACGTGCAAGAGGATGCGGATGACGGAGTCGATGATTTAGCTCTTGAACAAAATGAGCAACAACATATTGGCCAAGTATATATTTTTTATTATTAGCTATATATATTATCATATGTCTTATGTGTGCTCATGACATTAAAAATAATGTTTATGTTTTGTAGCCCTCTGGATCGACATCAACAACTACAACGAAGAGTAAAAATGTTCGAGGTCCCAAAAAGCCATTAGAGGGCCGCTTCATCATCTCGGAGTTCAATGTGGATACAGGCGAACCGGGGGGGGGGCAAATAAAATGAAATTCGTGCACCACTGTGGTTACCTTGTATGGGACCGGCTCCCGATCAGTACCTGCGAATGGAAGAAGAAGACCAATGCTCCTCATATCAGTTTTGTCTCCGATCGTGACAAGACATTAATTTTGAAAGATGTCTTGGTACATTTCACGCTCCAAACAGATGGTTATGATGATATAATAGATGGTGATGAATTGAAGGAGCGAGTTAGGGATTGGGCAATGAAGAAGATGGCCACCCAGTTTTAGACTTGGAAGAAACACCTATACACGACGTATGTCAAGAAGAACATAGCACCAGATTTCACTGTCCCAAGCCCGATCTCAAAGCAGAGGCCCTATTGGGATGAGTTTGTATAGTACAAGACGTCGAAAGAGGGTGTGAGTCTGGTGATAAAGAACCAACGTAATACCCAACAGAAGACATACCACCATAACTTGGGATCAGGTGGCTACCCGACTGCCATTAAGAAGTGGAACAAAATAGAAGCAGACCTTCTTGCCAAGGCTATCACACCAGAATCACTCGAGTGGGGAGAGCGTGCAAAGAATTGGTTTTTTGCTCATGGGGGAACACTAGACCGGAGAGCGAGGAAGTGCGTTTATGGCGCAAGGCGCCAAGAAAGCAATGAGAAAAGATTGTTTTATGCTCAGAGAGCTACTACTAGTGGTGTGTTCAAGCCCAACAGAGAGAAGGATGAACTGACATACGCCATCGGGACTATTGAACACGGTGGCCGAACTAGAGGCAAAGGAAGTGTCTCATGGGAGCATGGATTCCCTCAGGACATACCTTCCTATAGAAGCCGCCAGAGAAAGAAGGAAGAAGAGGCACAATGGCTCCAGAGGTTGGAGGAAGCGGTGCGTGAAGCACAGGAGCGGGAAAAGAACCTTGAAGCGAGAATGCAGGAGGAAATCAGAAGGCAAGTGCAAATAGCAGTGAGTGCAAGCAAGCAGGCATCAGAGCCAGGAATCAACATTAGCCAATCTGTTCAGTTGAAAAGCAGCTGCGCTTCCACGGAGGTACCAAATCAAGGGGACACAGGACTGCGCTTCCCTGTGGATGACGTCACTGAACCTTGTACATCGTGTGAGCTACACATTCTGAAGGGGAATTCCACAATCAAGGTGGCTATCGGTCTTGTTAATCCTATCGACCAAACCAAGACACCAAGGATTCATGGGAATATAATCCAAGAAGGATATGCTACCATCTCGGTAGATAAAGCTAAAAAAGGTTTTAGTGATTTGCCTCTTGACATTCCTAGAGGTGATGGCGAGAAGACTCTAGGAGAAGCAGAGAAGACATTCATTCTATGGCGCAAGCGCTACATCATCATTCCTGGGATGTCACCTCCACCTCCTCCTGAACTACCTCACCATAGGTGCGGATGAAAACACTACATCATTAATTTATATTGGCTTAAATAATTAACAATCTGCTCATAATAATATGTCATTCCTTTTTTTGTAGCAGATCCCCCCAACCTAAATCCAATTGTTCAATCGCCAGATCATCATAGTGCTCTGTATGATGACAATGTGTTGGAAGGCGAGGCTGCATCCACACCATCTCCAAGGAGGTCTCCAACGCCGCAGCCGCCACCTCCAAGGAGGTCTCCAATGCCGCTGCCACCACCTCCAAGGAGGTCTCCAATGCCTCCCCCGCCCCCGCCTACCAAGAAGCCAAGTACTAGCAAGAGGCCAGCCCATGCAAACAAAGAACCGGTCCTCACGCAAAAGAAAGCCACCGTGAAACCAAGGGCTATTCCCAAAATAATATCTCGAAGAGAAGGAAGAAATGGCGATGCATATAAAAAGATATGTCAGATTCTATGACAAACTTAAAAAGAATCAAGAAGCAAGGAGAAACCTGGAGAAACCGTACTTCTTCGTAGCTCCAGATATTCTAAGAAAAAAGGTGGCTTCTTACCAGCAACAACATCGGGAATCTCGTAAGCCATCCAAATCAACGTTAATGGACTATGACCGCACTCTCACCAAGTCAATTGAGGCGGCACAGAAAAAGAAGCGGGCAGGGAAAGGAGTTGCACAACTCAGACGACAATCGCACTAATCAGTCCTCCCGCTAGTTGTTGGTAATGAATATGGTTCGAATTTAGGATTAATGCATCAGGCAAACATACCTCCGGATGTCGATTTGGATCACCTTGGTGAATTTATTGAAGAGACTGGTCTCGACCTTTACCAGATGTTTGGTGATGGAAACATTGAGAGTACGGCGGAGGTTGATATTTGGAAGAAAAAATTTGTACTAGGCCAGAGTCTATGCAACCCTCAAGCCTTATGTGATCTGGGGACGTAAATGTACCTGCTAAACAAGTGGTACATGCAGGCGTCTACCGGTGAAGACTTCTGCGTTGGTGTTAGAATTAGAGACGAACATTGATTCCGTGGCGATGATGTTATGTATGTTGACTTTGCAGAATTTCATCAACTATGCCACCTGACCTCTCTGGACAAAGTTATCATTAGCTACTATTGTCTGTAAGTAATAATTCTTTCAATCTATTATTAAACTCATCATATGTGCGTATATGCATATAAATTATCCTAACAAGTACTATATATATGCAGATTTACAATGACAGAGCTCAGAAAGGAAGGCTGCAATGAAATTGGTTTTGTTGATCCCCATATAGTATTCAAAGACCCAGTTGCTCCAAAGCCTAATTGGAAGTCTGAGTCAGAGAGTAACCTCATGAACTTCTTAGTGAACCAACGCCACAAGAAGGATATACTCTTTCCCTACAACTTCAAGTGAGTGTTAATAATGTCGATCATCCTTAATGGCTCATATGTTGATTCTAGTTAATTAATGAGTGTTATGCGTTATATCCTATAAACACATGCAACAATCACTGGATATTGATGGACATCGATCTGGTGAAAAGTCACTTGATAATCTATGACTCGATGAGAAAACCACAACAAGACTACCAAGATATGATAGATATTATCCAGAGGTAATTTCGGTATCTCTAGCAACTATATATACACACAAACATGATGATTAACTATATCTGATGACGTGGCAAATTTTTTATTGGGCAGTGTTTGGAAAACCTTTATTGAGAAGCAACACATGGGAAAATGCAAAGCGCCACTGAATGTAATCCCTTTGAAAATAAGTCCCCTAAATCGCATCATCTTTATTAATTAAACATATAGCTTTCACCGGATCACCAGATTGGTTGACAAATCTTTTTCTCGTAAAGTGGTGTCTGAGGCAGGAACAGGGGAACAACTACTGTGGTTACTATGTTTACAAGTTTATCAAGGTGGTCTCCCAAAGAACTCCTACAGAGAGACTCAAAGTACGTTAAAAATACACTATATATTCATTTAATTATTGCTATTGATTGTGTTACTATGTCTTTATATATATATATATGTATGTACATATATTAATTTATTTTCCTTTAATTCAAACCTGTAGGCTCGATGGTTGGAGAAAAATGTCATACGGCAAGACCAAATCAAAGCAATTCAAGAGTCTATAGCCGGATTTTTTAATGACCAGGTCATCGATTCCAAGAGCGAGTTCTACTTCGACCCAACACTACCATGGAAGCCAAGCTAGAGGATAAGAGGAAACTTGTTATATCACAACAACCGTAATACAATCTTTTGTAATATATGCATATGAAATAATATAATGTAAAATACACAAATGCATGCATTCATGCATGTAAATATATATATGATGCATGCATGCATATATATATATATATATATTTCTATGCTTGAATTGTGTGATTTAATATGTTCATTGTGCTTGAACCGAATGCATGCATGTAAATATATATATGATTGATGCATGCATATATATATATATATATATATATATATATATATATATATATATATTCTATGCTTGAATTGTGTGATTTAATACGTTCATTGTGCTTGAACCCAAACATATATGATGCATGCATATATATATATATAATGCTTGAATTATGTGATTTAATACGTTCATTGTGCTTGAACCCATATATATATATATAAATATATATATATATATATATATATTTCTATGCTTGAATTATGTGATTTAATACGTTCATTGTGCTTGAACCGAAACATACTAAACCTATCCAGTTTGACCAACTTTATATAATAAAATAATAACATTTATGATAAAAAATAAGTATTACTAGATTCTTTGTTGATTATATTTTTATAGTAATATCTATTTGATATCATACATCTTCGTGATTCTTTCTATAATTTTAGTTAAACTTGAGACGTTTTTTATTCTCTAAGAAAGTTGGAATGACTTATGATTTATAACATGCAGCAATGTAAGCATGCAGTAATAATTCTATTGTCAAAGGAGACTGGACAGCAGCGTGACATAAGCACCTGGCCACCTGGGGGCTGTTTGATGGATATCCTGCTGGCCGGAAAAAATTTTGGTATGGGACTCTGCACGCGGCACCGTGCGGCCGCCCACTCAGATGACGACACGTGGCGGGAGAGGGAAGGGGAAGAGGGAGGCTCGCAACTGAAGATCCGCGTGTCGCTGGTTCATTGGACAGCCGCACGGTGTAGCGTGCGGGAGTCCCGTACCCAATTTTCTTCCCTGATGGCCAGGCCTAATTTCGGCTGTTGACGGGGTCGGCTCCGCGGCGTTTGGACGTTCGTCGTTGTTTGGCTTGGGTGGGTGGTGTAAGTAATCTCAAATCAATTCGACGCCGGGCTGGGTAACGAGCCAACTCGGCTTGGCAAGACTCGTTAACGAGCTCGAGCTGGCTTATTAGGCTCACGAGCTAGGTATAAAAAAGTACACAAAATATAATATTTGCATTTATTTAAAGCTTGAGAATAGTAATAATACAAAATTAACACATCCAACGGCCTTAAATTGAATAAAAAATTAATATATATGTGCTAACATATATACAAGTATAACAATATACTGTAATATTACACCATACATCCATGGTTCATACTCGATATCATACATAATGTGATCATAACTTCCCATACATTCATTAAAAACAAAATGATGAAGTCATAATAATCGCAAGTTTATAGAGTCTAGACCATTCATCAACCAACTGTAAAGTGCAGGACATGAAATAATAGAAAAACCAATATGAGTTCTGCTACTTTTTTTTCCTTAAAAGTATGGCTCGTTTGGCTCATGAGCTGGCTCGAGTTGGTTCGTTATATCTAACAAGCTCAAATCTTTGCTCAGCTCGGCTCGCTATCATAACGAGCCAAGCCAGCCAAGCTAACAAGCTTCGAATTTTTCGTCTCCAGTCTTATTGACGCCCCTGTCTGACCAATTTGGGGCGGCCGAAACACCACTTTGACCAGCGAAAGATTTGGCATGGCCAACAACATTACTGCAGAACACATATTCTCGACTGGACAATCACTTTAACATTAATCTGACTTCATTGCTGGGTCAAAAGCCTCGAAGACCCTTCAATTAATCAGACTAAATTGATCTGCCGTCCCTTGGCCATCACTAACTTAACCCGGGCATCTCCAGTAGCACCATTCATGCTAACCAACTAAGTAGCTTCATCTAGGATCACCATATTACGAAACACACACATAACTCGCACCACTTCAATTTAACATAGAAAGCATTGTTTAAGTTTACAACCGAAGTTTGGTCATCACATTAGTTCATACATAAAAAAATCAAAGCCTACAGCAGAAGTTCATAACATAGTTACATATATGATCTCTGACTCATGCCACACTTAGGCCCTGTTTGGTTGAGCGGTTGAAAGATCCTAGTTTTCTTTTGGTAATTGAGTGACAAACTAGATGGATTAATATATGTTTTACAGCTGCAAGCCTTCTTTGTAAACCCTGAAGAATGATATGGGCATCCAGTGGGGGAAAAAAGCAGTGAAATGTCATCTTCTAATGTTCCCACACAGCAAAGGAACCATCAACAACAGCAAAGGACCGTGGACCGTTGGCTATGAGTGCCTGGATCAGTTAATTGGAAGCCATGGACCGTTAGCTTTCACTGGACAATTGATTAGTCCAGTCCCAACTAGAATCCATCATGGTTTTATAGCATAAAAAAAGTATCGAGGAGCCTACAGCTTAATTTCCTGCAAATGTGCACGATATGACAATAGGCAAGTTTAAATGGCACTGCAGATGAAACAATTTGACATGTATGTCGTGTAAGCATATGAAACCCCTGGTGCAGGCACACTAACCTTTTCCAATGATAAAATTCCTTGGGTTCGGTGCTTTACTGAGAATTCAATTTTTCAATTACTTTTCATGCTTAAATCCTTATACAACAAAAGTTATTATTATGCATAAATGATACTGCATACTCAGTTACTGACCAATAAAAGTTGCAGAAAGTACACAATAAACCAGTAAATTACAACTCGAGATATAGTTGAAGTACAGGATCTAAAGTTTGTACGTAGCACGGTAGCAGAACACAAGGTAAAGGAACCAATGGGCCGTGTAAAGTGTCAAAACTGAACATTTTATAGGCCTAAGTGCTAGAGTACAGCCCCAACAATAGTGTCATCATCATTATAGAAGACGAAAAGAAAGTAGATAACTCGATTCCAGAAAATTGTACAAACCTCACCCAAATCCTTTTTAGCTTGTAATGTTGCAACAATGTCCAAGCACTTCTCTATATCAGGAATCTTTGCCGGTCAACAGAATAGAGGCTAATATGTTTGGTACATCTGATTGCCAACATAAGTACTCCATCTGTTCCAAATTATAAGTCGCTTTGACTTTTTTGGTACATCCATTTGAAATACCAAAAAAGTCAAAGCGACTTATAATTTGGAATGGAGGGAGTACTATTTATCACAGTGATTGACAGTAAGTCTGTTCCATGAACAGCAATTCAAATTTTGACCACTAATCCAATACTCCATTCTAAAATGTAGCTCATTTTAGTTTTGTCCTAGATAAAAGTTTTCTAACGTTGACCAAGTTTTTTTTTAGAAAAATACACCAACATGTAGAACATAGAGTAAGTTTAATTAAACCCAACATGAAATATGTGTTGATAGTTCATTCATTTGATACTCCCTCTGCCCAGTACTCCAGTTATGTTTGTTGCCTCAGGTCCAGAAAAGTTTCCAAGTCTGATCAGTGTATTTCTATCAACCGCTGCTTTACCAAGTGTGTATGCGGGTGTTGCCTTGTTTTGCACATGCAGTCATGCAGCATCTCCGCTGAAGCCACGTTAGGTTTCCATATCCGATGGGCAGCGCATGCAGCATAAGCTGGGGGTTTCCGTATTCAATGGGCAGCGCATGCAACAAAGTGCGCCTTGCAACATTAATGGGCAGAGAGCAACATTCATTGGGTGCATGTGCATTGCTGCAAGCCGATCACACAGGGAGTTAGTTTTTTCTTGCTCTCTGTGCTTTTTGCTTAGACGCAGGTTAAATATAGATGGAAGAAGTATTATACTCCATCCGTTCCAAATTTTAAGTCGTTCTGGTTTTTCTTGGTACATGGCTTTTGCGATACTATGTATCTAGAAAAGAGTAGATGCTAGTATATTTTTCTATAAACCTGGTCAATGTTAGAGTGATTCGAATTAGTACAAGACTAAATTAACTTAAATTTTAGAAAAGAGGGAGTAACTTACTTTAATCAATACTAGATTGAGAACAGGTGTGCTAAGGAATAACAGGGCTTGTGTTGGAATAATGAAGAAATTATGAACTTCTGGGAGCTATCACCTATGTCTAAGAGGTTCATGATGAAAGCCTTAGATGTAAACCAAATCTTCACACTTTCACCCATAAGTTCACTTTGGTTTCATTAGGCAACATTAAGTTTGCTAATCATGTGAATATCATACATCACATAAGCAAGCCTACAAAAATATGAAGGAAAATAATATGAGCACCTGAAGATCCCTTTGTTGTGCCAGAAGCTTCATCTCCACTATTTTGTACTGCTGCAACCTAAACAAAAAGGAAAGCACATGTTATGTTTCTCCTCAAAATAAGCACGACAGATGGAAATATGAACATTAACAGAGAAAGACTATTTAGCCACAATCTTACAGAAATTCCTTTGAAAAGAAATTAGAATGAACTAATCTCAGCCATGTCTGCCCTGAATGCATCGAAAATTCTTTCGAGTGAGCACACTAGTTCTACAAGTTGGGTTCACACTAGTTCTACAAGTTGGGTTCACCAGGTCATTAGGGTTGAGAGATCTGAATTTCAACTTCATTTCCCTTTCACCATCTGACTCACCATCAAAATCAAAGTCTTCATCAGTACTGTCCTCTGATTGGGTGGGAACAGATGGGCCTGCTGATGGCTCGTTGTCCTTGATCATCTTCTTTCCCCTTCCTGCACCCCCATCTATGACTTCTTCATCTACATTGTCCGCAAACAAGTCATCATCACCATCCTCTAAGTCGTAGTCACTGTCAATGTAATTTGAATCTTCATTGTCATCATCAGACATGTCTGCAGCAGCATTACCATGGCTTGCAACCTCTATGTTACTATAGAACTCTGGTAGGGAGAGGAAAAGAGCAGATTTAAATAAACAAGGAAAAGATGCAGAAGATTTAGATAACATAAGGAATGGAACAGCTATCTTGGCCCCGCGTCGCTCTCCCTGAGGGTGACTCGGGCGACGTTGTCGCCCCACCCCACCCCCCTCGCCCCCCCCCGCCGGCCTCCTCGCCTCGGGCCGACCGGCCCTTTGGAGCTTGCTGCATGGAGTTCCTATGGAGAGCTAGGACCGCGGCGGCTGGGTGTTTCTCTCCCGCTTGGCAGTAGTCGCCCGCTCGACCGCACACAGTTCCACCGCCCATGCTCCCGTCGCCTCGGCCGTCCGGTCTTGGAACTCACGGCGGGTGGACTCCAGCTGGTGCCTGAGCTCGTCGACCCACCATGACATCGTTGCTTCCTGCTCCATCCGACCATGCTCCCCCCCGAAGAAATCGGGACTTACGGATCGCCATCATCTTTAGATCCTGTAAGACAAGAAGCAGGCATGCTGAGTCAACCATTGAAAGGCCAAGGAGTCAAGGACAACACCAAAGACGCAGAGAACTTACCTCTGCAATGCATGGCAGGTCGATTGTCGTGGTCTGATGGACGAGCTCAACCCTCTCCAAGGCCTCCTTGAGCCTCGCCTTGGTAAGGGCGAGATCGGACTCCATCGTAGTCACTGTCAATGTAATTTGAATCTTCACTGTCATCATCAGACATGTCTACAGCAGCATTACCATGGCTTGCAACCTCTATGTTACTATAGAACTCTGGTAGTTTATCCCCAGACTGCTTCTCAACATGAATGACCTTCACAGGGCTGACAACCTTGGGTAACTCAGAAGTTGGGTTCAACAACACTACATCATCCCAGTCAGTAACCCCTGTGTACTTGTAGTGGTCAAAATAAAGCACAAAGTTCTTCAATCTATCTGCAACTTGTGTCAATACCATACAATCTTCATCAGACGTAATGATCCTAAGCCCATCACTTAAATCTTTCCTAGGCAGTAACTAGTACACACTCACATTGTCAGTCAGGCCATAATCTAGCTGCAAGACCAGGTCCTCTATCCGCACATAGCACCAGAACTCTACTTCCAAGTTGTCATATCATGTCACTTTACCGTCTACATAAGTTCTGTTAGCACCATGACCACAGAAAGAACCTCCATGATGTACTTCTAGTGAAAATTCATTGAAACCAGGACCTACATTACACAAACAACAAACTTGATTGAACAATTTCACACTACAAACCCAGCTGCAAACAAAATCTGCGCTAACAACATGCATCCAAACCCTAGAAATCACTATTTCACCCCAACAGTAGCCAAATTGGACAACTCAACTAAATCCAAACCCTAACTATTCAAAGATTGCGCAAGCATCGCACAAGAAGCAGTCATCTACGTCCTGTGGAGGAGGTTCTTCCTCCCTACAACACTCAACCCGCAAGAGACTAGGTCACAGAGAGACTCACCGTACTCCGGCGGAGGTTCTCCGTCATTGCCGAACCTAGAAGCCATGCTTTAAGTGATCCAGTTGCGCCTTCCTTTGCACGTGCCACCTCCCGCTGCACACCATGCTACCTTCGTCTACTTCGACAATGCCTTGCCGTGCTTGCCAGCGTCCGCCTCACTGCTTGCCAAGTCCGCCCCCTCCGACTAGGACGCGGGGGTGAGAAATGAAAATGCGAAGCCGGCAGGGGCCTCCTGGAATATTTGGCAGCCCACAGGCTACTCCCACACGGGCCTAGCTGCCATGTTGGCCGTCCAGGTTGGCGAAACAGCCTTCCCATTCCTGGTTTGGACCTCCACTGATACAGTAATCAAGTTTAGGGGCCCCAATTTTAGGTTTTCAGAGTACATGGACCTACTTGAGAATTAGTCTCGGCTTATGCAATTAGTTTTATAATTAGCTCATGTTTAGTTCTTCTAATTAATATCTAAACATCCGATGTGACAGGGAAATGTTAGTCACGAGATCCAAACACATGACCATACGAGATAATCAATTCTTATGCAATCATCCAATCAAATTCTACAAAGAGCAGTGGATCTGATCACCTTTGTCAGGACCTATGCACCAAACCTAATCACGTCCCAAGAGGATCAGGTTCTAGGAACCATGCCGCCAGCGGAGCCCACTAATAAGTGGTCATTGATGGCGATGGGGAGAGAGAGAGAGAGATCAGATAAACAAGGAAGAGGCGCACAGGACGCCTCGGTTCTCGGATAAGAAATGGCTTGGTACTTGGTAGGGAGAGGAAAAGAGCAGATTTAAATAAACAAGGAAAAGATGTAGAAGATTTAGATAACATAAGGAATGGAACAGCTATCTTGGCCCCACGTCGCTCTCCCTGAGGGTGACTCGGGCGATGTTGTCGCCCCCACCCCCTCCTCCGCCCACCCCCTCCGGCCTCCCCGGCTCGGCCACCGCCGGAGCTCGCCGCGTGGAGTTCCTGTGGAGAGCTAGGATGGCGGCGGCTGGGTGTTTCTCTCCCGCTTGGCAGTAGTCGCCCGCTCGACCGCACGTAGTTCCATCGCTCGTGCTTGTAACACCTCTGGTGTTTTAAACCCTAAAATATGCCATGTCATCATATGCATTGCACATCATTTTTGTGTTAGTGAAAACTTTGATATGCATTCACTAAAATAGGTTTATTTTTATGATGAAATGTGTTGACTGGTATGGATGAATCAAGTTCTAAACCTTTGTGTTAAATTGGATTCCGAAAACCCTAATTTCCAGCAATTAATTCTACCCTGGAAAACCTAATTCAAAAACTAAGCACATTTTGGGGTTGAGCCTAAAAGAGAAAGTGTAGAGCTTGTCAATATGTACAAAGTTGGCTTTTGGAGTTTTCAAAGTTGTTTTATAAATTTTGAAGTATTTTGAAAAGGGATAAATTCTTAAAGTGTCCCCTTTTGATTTTAAACTTGCATTTTTAAATGTAGACTGAATTAGAGTATGGTCATTAAAGCAAAGTTGTAGAACTTTGAATTTGGAGCAACTTTTATTTTTGGATATTTTTGAGTTACCATATAATTTTGAAAGTAATTTGAGAAATTAGGCGAGTGGCAATTCGGTAAATATAGTGAACAGTGCCGCAGACCAACACCTCACCGTCGGTGATCTTCCACCGCGTTCCAGTCACGCCCGTGGCTGCCTTCGGCTTTGCGCTAGCATGGAGAAGCTGCTGCGTGTCATCTCCGTGTCCTTGGCCACGCTATAAAGCCAAGACGCCGTCGCCGTTCTCCTCCGCTTCCTTCCTCTATTTTTCCCATCGTCATCGTCCAACTCCGACGAGCTCGCACCGTCGCCATAGCGCCCTCCCAGTCTCAGCAAAGCATACCACAGCTCTGCCTACTCCTTGCGAACCCAGCCGACTAGTCCTAGGTGCCTGATTTCACCGAGATAAGCTGTGCGTCGCCTTTCTTCCTCACGGCCGGCCGCATCACCGACGACCTCGCTTCACCATGGCCAGCACTCTACGGTCCATCGCTGCCCTTGCTAAGCATACCTTCAGCTGCTCCATGTTGCCGTGATGCTCTGTGCCTTGTCGATTGATCCGTTCGTCCATTGCAGTCACCGAAAGTCGTGCTTGCCGTTGCCGCCGTCGCCATCAATGCCGCCAGACGTGATCTTTGCTTCTCACCGTCAACCGAACGCTCTAGCACGAACTAGGTGAGCCGCTGATGCTATTCGAGTAGTTGTAGGAAGCTCTAGCGAGCTCTAGCAGCTTGAATGCCGTGGCACCGCCGTGCACAGCTTAGCCGAGCCGCCATGGCCGGCGTCGAGCTCGGTTTGAGCTATGATTGGTGCAATTAGTGCCACCAATGGGTGTGCCTTGTCGTGGCGATCACGCTGGTACCTTCGCCGTGGCCAGTGACCTCACCGTTGGTGAGAAATCGCCGGTCAGCAAGCCTCGCCGCCGTGGTCAGCGCGGGGTACTGTGCCGACATGTGGGACCCCGCTGTCAGTGACGATTTGATTTAGAAATGGAAAATTTTTCTTTTTTAGAAATTAATGAATATTGTAAGTTTTTGTTTATTTTGTGTAGAATTAATTAGAGCTCCAAAAATTATTAAAATTTTTGTGTGACCTCTCTGAGATGTAAAATATTTAGGAAAAATATTAAATGTTATTTTTCAGTAAATTTTGAATGTGATAAAAATTGCTCAAATTAATTAATAAATGGGTTCCCTGATTTTTCTAGGCTTAAATAATTATCCAAAAATTATGAAAATTGTTTTGCCACTTAGTTATCATATGGTGAGTCTTCACAAAAATTTTGAGCTCATTTGGAAGAAGTTGATTTATTTCATAATTTTGAATTTAATAATTAATTCATAAAAGCAAATAGTAAACCTTAATGACTTAGGTTTTGTTTGAAATTTGGATTGAGTGATGACCTTGGGTCATTAGCATAAAATGATCCTTGGCACTTCAAGTGAGTGTTTGAGTTTATAAAAAAGTTTAGTTAGTTGTAGGTTTGCAACTGTACCGCGAAGGAAAGTTGTATTCAAGTTATTAACTTTTGCATCCATCGTCAAGCATCATGTTTTATATCTCGCATCATATTAAACATGGCATTGCTACTTCGTGTAGTGAATGAAAGTGAGAACGTGGTAGTTAACCAAGTTGTTGAGGAAGTTAATCCAACTGTTGAGGTCGGGTCTGATATCTGTGGAACATCTCTGGAACCTGACTTTTTCGACAATCAAGGCAAGCCCCGGATGCATTTAAACCTACCTTGTGTTTTACAAATTTATATCGCTTTTGCTTTCAAGTATTGCATGAAGTGATTAAGAGTTGAGTGAAAACCTAATTGGTGCATGACCGACCTTGTTTTTTTTCTGTATCAACCTTGTTACCAGTTTTAAATTCGAAAATGCCTAGTTATACTTAGCCATGCTTAGACAGATAAAAGTCGGGTGATTACCTGTCACCTGTGAGATATAAAAGGGTTTTTGGATACGGTCGGTTATTTATGTTATCATGAGATATGAGCATGTGGAGTAATAAATCTAGACCGGGCGGACTCGGTGTGTGAGAGCCACAGGACATGGATGTCTTGTGAGTGGGTTCTTTCCGCCTGTGTCGATTAAGAACCGTCCGTTGTTGAATTGCATGAGGTGAGACTTTGTAGTACTAGCCACATACTCTGGTAAGCCTTAACTTGGCTATTGTATTACGAGAATGGCTACTCGCGCACTAGGAGTGGAGAGATGGCGAGAGTAGCACGTACCCACGTGGTAATGGGCTGGATTGGTGAAGTACTGTGCTCTCGGGTGGCGCAGACCCATTCTTGTTTTAGAGGATCCGAGGGTAGGTTGGTATATGTAGGTCAGGGACCTGCATATGTCGGGTGGTTGGGAATCCCCAGCTGGGTTATAATCGGTTTGAATCGTCGTTGCTCCTCGGTTATGGAGACTCAACTCACTGTTCATCATCGTAGTTAATAAATGGAACTTGAGTACGTGTTGAGAAAGAGTTTGATATAAAGTTCATGGTCTCAATACGGATCATGGTAGATTCATATATGATCTTGATGAAGGTTTTAATGTTGAAAGAAAGAATCTTGTTAGAGAGCTTTTACGCAAAAGAACTTTGTTTATTGCTAAAGCCATACCTTGAATCCCTGAGCTTGTATTCCTGAGTCTTATTAGTTTTTATTCCGGTTAAGTCTTGTTGAGTACTTTTGTACTCAGGGTTCGTTGACCCTTGTTGCAGGTGAGTCTCATGAGCAGGTCTGCTTTGGACCGTGCTGCATGACAATTTTTCAAATTGAGGATGACAAGTAAATGCGTGGCCCTATAATGAATAAACTGTTGTAATACTGCAATGACTCTATAATGGATCCTGCTCAGAAAAATCGTGGATGATTCGGGGTTCTCCGAGGACACCCGACAGTCTTCTTAAGTTACCGGGAACATATGCATAGTCGTCAGAGGTCATTGGACAGTGACAGGTGCATGTGGGCCCTATAATTTAGGAGGTTCTGCCACCACAGAATGGTATCAGAGCGATCATTACAAAGTTTTTGTTGTATTGTTTTACAAAAACTTCAAAACGATTTGGGACAAACAAATTTAACTTGTTAATTTGGTCCAAATTGCTTCCGACTTATCTTTTTCATTCTCGCCATTCCTTATTTTGATTAAAAAGGCTTTGTATGGGGGAGTAGTAATCTTGTTATGCCCTATATAATAAAAACTATTGTTTAAGTACAATAGGAGTTTTGATGTTTAAGTTTTGTAAGGACGATTCATGCATCATGATTAATCCACTAGTTACTTACTTTTCCCCTTAGTCTGGGTTGAGTAGTGAAATCCATCCTTGCTGCTCTTTAAACTTTTATCAGATCGTCTTACTTTTATTAAACCTTGCTTTCGACAGTATGGCTCGTACCAAGGTAACACCCCTTAAGTCCGTTGGACCCAAAGGAGTTCCTCATCACCAGCTTGCCCCTATGAGTGACGGTGCTAGCAGTAGCAGCTTTAGGCCCGATCCCCAGGCTGAGATACAAAGGCTTTCAGCAGAATTAGCACAGGCTACTTAGAGATAGGGCCTTGGATGCCATCCAGGTGGGCAAGTTACAGGATCAATTGAGGTGTCTCACCACCGCTCATAAGAACTGTGAGCGTATGTTAGTCCGTATGGTGGAAGGAAGAAATGAGGCTTGGCATAGAGAAGATGTAGCTAGAGCCCGAGCTCATGAGTTAGAGTTCTATGTAGAAGACTTAAAAGAATATTATACCAATCTGCATGAAGAAATCCATAGGCTGAACAATCTCTTGGATCCAAATTATGAGCCTCAAGCAGATGCAATGGACCCAGGTGTCATCATAGCAGATGATGATGAACCAGAAGAGAAAGAAGAAGAAGATCTAGAAGAAGAAGTAATGGTCAATGAAAGCGATAATGAAGGCGAAAATGTTTCTGGGATGGATACCGATCACGAGGTATGAGGTGATCGAGGAGAAGAGTAGAGTTGTAAAATAGTGAGTTCTAGTTAAGTTGGGTAGTCTTGCTTAAGTACAACTTGTGTATAAATAAGTGAACCCAATGTAATTGGTTTGTAGTAAGCTCTTTTAATCGTTCAATAAAGGCTTGTGAGTAAAGTTTGATTTGTTATGAACAGATGCGTCGTAGTCGGGGTTCAACTATTCCTAGTTCTTCGCAAGACGAGGATGGTATTCCTGATCCGCCACTAGTTCCACCAAATTTGGCTGATGCTATCGTAGCACTAGTCAATGTGACTGTTGATAATGCTCGGTTGCTTCGGGAGTTAGCTCAAAGCAATCAAAATATGATGCAAGGGAACCGTGGTCGTAATCATCAAAGGCAAGAAGCTACGTATGTTGACTTCACGGATACACGACCACCAGTATTTACTAAGGCTGACGAACCACTTGAAGCTGATGATTAGCTTCGTACCATGGAGCAGAAGTTTGACCTCATTCCATGCACTGAGTTTCAGAAGCCTATTTTTGCTGTCCAATAGCTTAGAGGTGCAGCAGGTGCTTGGTGGGCGAACCTTGTGGCTATGCAACCAGCCGGTATTCAGTTAACTTGGGCTAAGTTTCGCACTACTTTTTGTGCCCATTATATTCCGGAGGGAGTTATGGCCATGAAGCTTGATGAGTTTCTTTCTTTAAAGCAATGTTATCAAACAGTCATGCAGTATGTGGGCAAGTTCAATCACCTTTCACAGTATGCACCTGAGCATGTTAACACAGATGCCAAGAAGAAGAAGTGGTTCATGCGTGGCCTTAATACCAAACATTAGACCATGATGACTACCTGCACCAATGTCACGTATCATGAGGCAGTTAACATTGCTATTGCTTCGGAGGAGAAATATCGGCAGCATAAGGAGATTAAGAAGAAAAAGTGCGTGCCATCTGGATCTTTCGGTGGTAATCAAAAGAGACAGAAGATAATCTATCATCCAGTGAATCACTATCATCCTCCTTATCGTCCGCCGCAGTTCCAAGCCAGTCAATGACGAAAGTCCATCCTGTCGTGACTTATCCAAACTCACAATAGTCAAATGTTCCTGGTGTTCGTGCTCCAACACCCCAAGGCCACAATTACCCATGTTTCAATTGTGGAAAGTCCGGTCATTTCTCTAGGGAATGTTCGTATCCTAAGCAGTATAATCCAAATTTTCAGAAGGCTCCTGGAAATCAACAACAGGGTCAAGCTCAGAACAAGAACAATAACCAAAATGCTTAGAAGGGCAAAGATGGAAAGAAGATGGGGCGGGTTTTCTATACTCAAGCTGGGGAGATTCCAGAAGGGGAACCCGTGATGCTGGGTATGTTTCCTGTCGCCGACCATCATGCAGTTATGCTTTTTGATTCTGGTGCATCTCATACATTCATCAATAGAACCTTTGTCATAAAGCATGAAATTTCAATTGGGGCAACAAAGGAAAATTTCTATATACAGTCGCTCGGGGGACGTCTGTGTGCTAAGGAAATGGTGTACCAGGTATCCATAAACCTGGGTGGGCATATTTTTCCCACCACCATGATTATTCTAAAAGATCAGGATATAGATGTGATCTTGGGAATGAATTGGATATATCAGCATAAAGCTGTTGTAGATACTTTGAATAGGACAATAAGGTTGAGTTTGCCAGATAGTAATTCTCAGCTTCTTATCCAACTTCCAATCTTAAAGAGATCAGTGGAAAAAGTTTGTGCAACTTCCGTCAAGGAGATTAGAGATATCCCTATAGTTTGTGAATTCCCAGATGTTTTCCTAAAGATTTACCCGGTCTACCACCTAATAGGGATGTTTAGTTTAACATAAATCTAAAACCTAGAACAGCTCCGATCTCTAGGAAAGCTTATAGGATGCCTCCCAAGGAATTAGCCGAGTTGAAGACTCAATTGCAAGAGTTGATTGATAAGGGGTTTATCCAACCTAGTTCGTCACCTTGGGGATGTCCTGCAATTTTTGTGAAAAAGAAGGAGAGACCCTGAGATTGTGTGTTGACTATCGTCCATTGAATGAAGTGACAATTAAAAATAAATATCCCTTACCTAGGATAGATTTACTTTTTGATCAACTGGCCGGAGCCAAAGTTTTCTCCAAGATTGATTTGAGGTCAGGTTATCATCAAATCAAAATTAAGGCTGAAGATATTACCAAAACGGCATTTACCACCAGATATGTATTATATGAATACCTGGTAATGTCTTTTGGTTTGACGAATGCCCCAGCTCATTTCATGTATCTGATGAATTCAGTATTCATGCCTGAGCTAGACAAGTTTGTCGTGGTCTTTATTGATGACATCTTAGTATATTCCAAGAACAAGAAAGAACATGCTGAACATCTCAGAGTTGTTCTAACACGCCTAAGAGAACATCAGTTATATGCCAAGTTCAGTAAGTGTGACTTCTGGCTAAAGGAAGTACAGTTTTTAGGACATGTCTTGTCAGCTGAAGGAGTTGCAGTAGATCCAAGCAAGGTTAAGGATATACTAAATTAGAAACCGCCAACCACTGTTCATGAGGTTCAAAGTTTTCTGGAAATGGCGGATTATTACCGTCGTTTTATTTCAGATTTCTCTAGAATATCCAAGTCCATCACTGGATTGTTGAAAAACCAAGCCAAGTTTGTCTGGTCACCTGATTGTGAAGAAGCTTTCTAGACTTTAAAGAGATTATTAACCACTGCCCCAATGTTAGCACAGCCAGATATCGAGAGGCCGTTCAACGTTTATTGTGATGCTTCTGGTATTGGTATTGGGTGTGTATTGATGCAAGAAGGTCGAGTCATCGCCTATGCTTCCAGACAACTTAAGCGACATGAAGAACATTATCCAACTCATGATCTAGAGTTAGCAGCAGTTGTCCATGCTTTGAAGATTTGGCGGCATTACCTGCTTGGTAATACTTGTCATATTTATACAGATCACAATAGTTTAAAGGATATCTTTACTCAATCAGAATTGAACATGCGACAAAGAAGATGGTTAGATTTGATTAAAGATTATGACTTGGAGGTGCATTACCATCCTGGTAAGGCAAATGTGGTTGCAGATGCACTCAGTCGCAAGAGTCATTGCAATTGCCTGACAGTAAAAACAATGGATCTGACTTTATGTCAAGAGATGGAAAAATTGAATATAGAGGTAATTCAACAGGGTAGTTTGACCAATATAACTATTGAATCAACTATTCGAGACTAGATTATTGTCGCTCAAAATGAAAACAAGGGTATAGTCCATATCAAAGAAAGAGTCAGGAATGGAAAAGCGGCATGCTTCAGGATAGATGATGCAGGTGTGTTATGGTTTAAGAATCGCCTAGTGGTACCAAAGGTTCCTGAGTTACGCCAGTCAATTCTTGAAGAGGCACATACCACCAGGTTATCTATTCATCCGGGAAGTAATAAAATGTACCATGACTTGAAACAGAGATTCTGGTGGACCAAAATGAAGATAGAGATTGCTCGGTATACAACCAAGTGTGATACTTGTCAAAAAGTGAAAGCTATACATTTGAGGTCCGCTGGAGAGTTACAGCCATTACCTATTCCAGCTTAGAAGTGGGAGGATATTAGTATGGACTTTATAGTTGGTCTACCCAAGACATCAAAAGGTTTTGACTCAATATGGGTTATTGTAGATCGACTAACTAAGTCAGCACATTTTCTTCTAGTCAAGAGTATATATCCCACTATCCAATATGCCAAGATGTATTTAGCATGAATTGTGAGCCTACATGGTGTACCAAGGACCATTGTGTTAGATAGGGGTACATAGTTTGTCTCTAACTTTTGGAAACAATTGCATTCGTCGTTGGGTACCAAACTTCTATATAGTACCACTTATCATCCACAAACTGATGGTCAGACTGAAAGAGTAAATCAAGTACTTGAAGATATGTTAAGGTGTTGTGTCCTTAACTATTCCAATAAGTGGGATGAATGTTTACCTTTGACTGAGTTCTCATACAACAATAGTTATCAAGAGAGCATCAAGATGGCTCCGTTTGAAGCACTCTATGGTCGTAGATGCAGAACATCACTAAATTGGTCTAAACCCAGGGAAAGATGGTTCTTTGGAGTTGACCTTGTGAAAGAAACAGAAGAGAAGGTTAGGCAGATACAAAGTAATTTGAAGATAGCTCAGTCCTGACAAAAGAGTTATGCAGATAAACGACGTAGACCATTGATTTTTAACAAGGGAGATTTTGTATATCTGAAGATATCACCAATGAAGGGAGTTACCCGTTTCGGTGTTAAAGGCAAGTTAGCACCTTGTTATATTGGACCATTTCAAATTCTGGAGAGGTGTGGAAAGGTGGCATATCGCTTGAAGTTACCAGAACATCTCTCAGCTGTACACGATGTGTTCCATGTTTCTCAATTAAAGAAATGTCTTCGAGTGCCTGATCAGAATGTTGAGGTTGAAGGAGTTGAACTTGAACCTGATTTGACCTATTCTGAATATCCTATCCGAGTTTTGGATCAGAAAAATCATGTCACTCGAAGGAGGACAATCAAATTCTACAAGATACAATGGAATCAACATTCCGAAGAAGAAGCTACTTGGGAATCCGAAGATTACTTGCTAGAACAGTTTCTAGAGTTTCTTACGTAAATATAGAATAATGTTAGTTGTGCTTTGTCGTTACAAATCATGTTTGTAAAGGGACCTTAGCTGTTTTATGGTTAAGTTTTGAATGTTTTTGCTTGACACATTTCCTTTTCCATTACTTACCCTATGACTTTAAATCTCGGGACGAGATTTCTTTTAGGGGGAAAGATTGTAACACCTCTGGTGTTTTAAACCCTAAAATATGCCATGTCATCATATGCATTGCACATCATTTTTGTGTTAGTGAAAACTTTGATATGCATTCACTAAAACAGGTTTATTTTTATGATGAAATGTGTTGACTGGTATGGATGAATCAAGTTCTAAACCTTTGTGTTAAATTGGATTCCGAAAACCCTAATTTCCAGCAATTAATTCTACCCTGGAAAACCTAATTCAAAAACTAAGCACATTTTGGGGTTGAGCCTAAAAGAGAAAGTGTAGAGCTTGTCAATATGTACAAAGTTGGTTTTTGGAGTTTTCAAAGTTGTTTTATAAATTTTGAAGTATTTTGAAAAGGGATAAATTCTTAAAGTGTCCCCTTTTGATTTTAAACTTGCATTTTTAAATGTAGACCGAATTAGAGTATGGTTATTAAAGCAAAGTTGTAGAACTTTGAATTTGGAGCAACTTTTATTTTTGGAGATTTTTGAGTTACCATATAATTTTGAAAGTAATTTGAGAAATTAGGCGAGTGGCAATTCGGTAAATATAGTGAACAGTGCCGCAGACCGACACCTCACCGTCGGTGATCTTCCACCGCATTCCAGTCGCGCCCGTGGCTGCCTTTGGCTTCGCGCTGGCATGGAGAAGCTGCTGCGCGTCGTCTCCATGTCCTTGGCCGCGCTATAAAGCCAAGACGCCGTCGCCGTTCTCCTCCGCTTCCTTCCTCTGTTTTTCCCGTCTTCACCGTCCAACTTCGACGAGCTCGCACCGTCGCCGTAGCGCCCTCCCAGTCTCAGCAAAGCATACCACAGCTCCGCCTACTCCTTGCGAACCCAGCCGACTAGTCCTAGGCGCCTAATTTCGCCAAGATAAGCTGTGCGTCACCTTTCTTCCTCGAGGCCGGCATCACCGACAACCTCGCTCCACCGTGGCCAGCGCTCTACGGTCCGTCCCTGCCCTTGCTAAGCATACCTTCAGCTTCTCCATGTTGCCATGGTGCTCTGTGCCTTGTCGATTGATCCGTTCGTCCACTACAGTCACCGAAAGTCGTGCTTGCCATTGCCGCCGTCGCCATCAACGCCGCCAGACGCGACCTTTGCTGCTCACCGTCAACCGAACGCTCTAGCATGAAGTAGGTGAGCCGCTGATGCTATTCGTGTAGATGTAGGATGCTCTAGCGAGCTCTAGCAGCTTGAATGCCGCGGCACCACCGTGCACAGCTCGGCCGAGCCGCCATGGCCGGCGTTGAGCTCGGTTTGAGCTGTGATTGGTGCAATTAGTGCCACCAATGGGTGTGCCTTGTCGTGGTGATCACGCTGGTACCTTTGCCGTGGCCAGTGACCTCACCATCGACGAGAAATCACCGGTCAGCAAGCCTCACCGCCGTGGTCAGCGCCGGGTACTGTGCCGACATGTGGGACCCCGCTGTCAGTGACGATTTGATTTAGAAATGGAAAATTTTTCTTTTTCAGAAATTAATGAATAGTGTAAGTTTTTGTTTATTTTGTGTAGAATTAATTGGAGCTCCAAAAATTATAAAAATTTTTGTGTGACCTCTCTGAGATGTAAAATATTTAGGAAAAATATTAAATGTTATTTTTCAGTACATTTTGAATGTGATAAAAATTGGTCAAATTAATTAATAAATGGGGTTCCATGATTTTTCTAAGCTTAAATAATTATCCAAAAATTATGAAAATTGTTTTGCCACTTAGTTATCATATGGTGAGTCTTCACAAAAATTTTGAGCTCATTTGGAAGAAGTTGATTTATTTCATAATTTTGAATTTAATAATTAATTCAAAAAATCAAATAGTAAACCTTAATGACTTAAGTTTTGTTTGAAATTTGGATTGAGTGATGACCTTGGGTCATTATCATAAAATGATCCTTGGCACTTAAAGTGAGTGTTTGAGTTTATAAAAAAGTGTAGTTAGTTGTAGGTTTGCAACTGTACCGCGAAGGAAAGTTGTATTCAAGTTATTAACTTTTGCATCCATCGTCAAGCATCATGTTTTATATCTCGCATCATATTAAACATGGCATTGTTACTTCGTGTAGTGAACGAAAGTGAGAACGTGGTAGTTAAGCAAGTTGTTGAGGAAGTTAATACAAGTGTTGAGGTCGGGTCTGATATCTGTGGAACATCTCCGGAACCTGACTTTTCTGACAATCAAGGCAAGCCCCGGATGCATTTAAACCTACCTTGTGTTTTACAAATTTATATCGCTTTTGCTTTCAAGTACTGCATTAAGTGATTAGGAGTTGAGTGAAAACCTAATTGGTGCATGACCAACCTTGTTTTTTTCCATATAAACGTTGTTACCAGTTTTAAAGTCGAAAATGCCTAGTTATGCTTAGCCATGCTTAGACAGATAAAAGTTGGGTGATTACCTGTCACCTATGAGATATAAAAGGGTTTTTGGATACGGTCGGTTATTTATGTTATCATGAGATATGAGCATGTGGAGTAATAAATCTAGACCGGGCGGACTCAGTGTGTGAGAGCCACATGACATGGATGTCTTGTGAGCGGGTTCTTTCCGCCTGTGTCGATTAAGAACCGTCCGTTGTTGAATTGCATGAGGTGAGACTTTGTAGTACTAGCCACATACTCCGGTAAGCCTTAACTTGGCTATTGTATTACGAGAATGGCTACTCGCGCACTAGGAGTGGAGAGATGGCGAGAGTAGCATGTACCCACGTGGCAATGGGCTGGATTAGTGAAGTACTATGCTCTCGGGTGGCGTGGACTCATTCTTGTTTTAGAGGATCCGAGGGTAGGTTGGTATATGTAGGTCAGGGACCTGCATATGTCGTGTGGTTGGGAATCCCCAGCTGGGTTATAATCGGTTTGAA